>JAOWBW010000465.1:600000-987865 GCA_026119855.1 Campanula takesimana
ATGTGATTACATGTTTGCATAATTGTAGATAATGGCTCAAAATACAAGTTCTTTATCATTGCGTTCTATCCTTGAGAAGGAAAAACTTCAAGAGAATGGAGATAACTTCACGAATTGGATACGAAGCCTTAGAATTGTTCTGAGGCATGAAGATAAGCTGTACATTCTTGATGAACCCGTTCCTGAAGAACCTGAATCATCTACCCCTAAGGATTAGAGAAACGCCTACAAGAAGCACAAGAGTGATTCTCGTGAGGTGGGTTGTCTCATGCTTGCTGTCATGTGTTCTGAGCTTCAGAAGACTGTTGAACACTTGGAGGTTTATGACTTGGATGTTGAATTGAAAGATATGTCTCAAGAACAGGCAAGGCAAGAAAGGTTCGACACTATAGCTGCTCTGATCTCATGCAAGATGAGCGAAAGGCAAGCTGTGGGCCCTCAGGTTTTGAAGATGAAGGCTCACTTTGAGCATCTTGAGAGGCTTGACCATCCCATTGATGTTGAGTTGGCCACTGATTTTATTCTTAATTCATTGCCCAAGAGCTATAATCAGTTCGTAATGAACTTCAATATGCATGGCATGGATAAGTCCTTGTCTGAGTTGCATGGGATGCTAAAGACAGCGGAAAATAAAATCTGTAAAGAAGTCGCTCATGTGCTCATAGTGTCAAAATAATGAAAGGGCTCTAAAGGAAAAGGAAAGGGTAAGACAAAAGTTGTCAAACCCAAGATTAGCAAGGCAATTATTGCCAATGCTACTGTGGCTAAACCTACTTGTCACGACCCGAAAACTAGGCTCTATTTTATTAGTAATAAATAATTATTATTTATTTATTTGCTTATTTATTTAAATTATTATTTATTTAAATATTTATGTGTGCATTTATGTTTCATAATAATTGTGCCTAGCATTTTATTTGAGTCATTTGTGTTAGTGCAGTATTGTTGGGTCTTAATAATTAGTGGAAGTATTATAGTTGAGCTAGTTAGTGGGGGAAGGGGGCTAGGTGCAACATTTCAATAATTCCCCTACTCCCTCTCTCCTCCCTCACCCTATCACCCTCACTCACACTCCACCTCCATTTCCCAGTATTCTCTCTCTCTCTCCTAGGCTTGTGAAGGTAAAACTCATCTTCTTCCTTCTCTCTACATTTTAACTATCATCCTCTCATAATCTCTCATTTTTTAAAACATGAATCTTGTTTAGATCGTCGTTAGGATCGTAGAGGGCTAAAAATATTCGAGTTCCGGCAACTTTGAGAAAATCCGGGTAAGTTACTTTTCCCCCATTTATGCTAAAAATGTTCATCCTATGCTTAGATGATACTATGATTACCATTTATTGCTTCTTTGGTTGATTTTGAGATGATTTACATTTTTATTCATTTTTGTGAAATTTGGTATTTGAATCTTGTGTTGGGTTTCTAGATGTTGTTATTTAGCCCCATTGCAAGTCTATAAGTTGTTTTGGTTCATAGTTGTGTATATTGTAAGTCTTGGTTACAAGTATTTGTGAAATGGTGAAGATTTGGGTTTGGTTTGAGTTTTGGATTGAAAATGGAGGAAACCCAGATTTTTGGCCGGAATTTGCCTTTCCGGGAAAGGAGGCGCGTGCACCCTCCCATAGGAGGCGCGCGCACCCTCATGCCCCTCTTGAACAAAGACCTTCTGTTTCTAGGAGGCGCGCGCACCCTCCCATAGGAGGCGCGCGCACCCTCTCCTCCTCCAATGTTGATTTTCCCTCTGTCGAAGGGAGGCGCACGCACCCCTTTTATATGAAGCACGCGCACCCTCGTTTACCTTTTGGCACAATTTTCCTTCTGACACCAGGAGGCGCGCGCATCCTCCCATAGGAGGCGCGCGCACCCTCTCCCCTGTTGTGAAAGTTATTTCCCTTTTTGTCCAATCTTTCGAGGGCCATATCTTGTTCATCCGGACTCCGTTTTAGGCGTATAAATTATCGTTTTAAAGCTCTCCTTGAGCTCTTCGAGATGAGTGAGTAAATTTGGTTGAGTGCTCGAATTAACTGGAAACTTTGTGGTCAATGTGATATGGGAATTGTGTTATCATTGTTAAGATTGTTGGAACACTTTAATTGTGTGTTGTTGGTTCATTTCACTTTCTTGGTGACTTCTTGGTATGATTACCTACTTTGGAATCATTAGTTGTTTATCGTGCTAGTATTTTATTACTTAGCATCTAATTGAAAGTCCAGCTGGTATTTGTGGTTGTGTCGGGCGATGCAAGATATTGTGATGGCCTGGCCAAGTCCATTATGGTGTCGACCATTGTTTTGACCTTATTTTCCTCTTCCAGATCGGCCATGGTTGAGACGTTTGGAGCATGACTTTGTGGCATGACTCCCGCCCTTTGTGGCACATTACTTTGTTATTGGTTCCGGTACCGGGGATTTCTCTTCAGCTTTCATGCTATTATGAAGATGATGATTTGTTGATTATTGAAGCTTGTTGGTCCCAAAGGGCAACAAGGGTATGAAAAATAGCTAGAGGGGGGGGGTGAATAGCTGTTTTAAAATTCTTTTCGTACCCTTGAAAAACTCAATTGCGAATGCGCACTTTATCAAGTAAGCGTTATGAAATGCGCCTAAGTGAGTGAGTGAAATGCACAGCGGAATTTAGTAATGAAAATAGGCGCAAAGTGATAAAGGGAGCGCAACACACACACTAAGTATTTTGGCTCAAAGTGAGTGAAATAAGGAACTAAGGCAAATGATATAACAACACAACACAATTCAGTTCAATCAATCTACAATGAGTAAACAAGCAAATAGTGAGTGAAAATAATAACTTGAAAGAAATAACAAGATAATAACACGAGCTATTTGGAGAGGTTCGATCAATGAAAGATCTACGTCCTCTACCAAGATGGTTAGTCTTGGATTTCTAATCGAGATCTTATATAATGAGTGAGAGTTACAAATTACAATGTTTGAGCTTATACACTAACTCAAGATCTATTACTATGAAAGAACAAATCCAAAACAATAACCGGTGTATCTCTTAAAGAAGAATCTAAATGATTAATCTTGAAGAGGTGCGTGTGTGTTCTTAGAATCAAGGCTCTTTAGATCTTTGAGATGGAGAGCACAAGAAACTAAAGTGTTAAGGCTTTGAAGATCTGGGCTAAGGATGAAGGTATGAAGATGTTCTTGAGAAATCTGGAAAAACGAAGGCAATCTTCAAATCTTCAACAAATGCTTAGAGAGAAATTCTTGAAATTCTTAGCAAAACTCAGCAACTTCAAAATGTTGAAGTTATGGGGTATTTATAGTGAACTTCAAAAAACTAGCCGTTGGAAATCCTTGTGGATAAGATGAGCTGTCGCTCGTTGATTGGAGCATGCATATATTATGGCCATTTTGACACTCAACATAAAAGTGACCGTTATGGACACGTGTCAACAGATTAGGCGCATATGCACCTTTTATCCACCGTTGGATCATTGGCGTAATTTTGAATTCTCTTCAAGTCTTCGAGTCTTCAATAAATTACTGAGTGTTTGAATAAAATCTTTGAGGCGCATTTGAGCCAAGAGGCGCATTGAGCCAAGAGGCGCACAGTAAGCGTGCGCTTAAATCAAGGGGCGCATAGGCGCGTAACAGCTTATGAAGAAATCCTTATGCGCGCGCTCTAAATGGCGCAAGGCGTGAATGTAGAAGGCGCGTAGCGTGTGGCGCGTGGAGGCGCATGAGCGCGGCTCAAACTCACTGAGTGATTTTTCTTGAAACTTGATCTTCTTGCCCTATTTCTAAGCCTATTCTATAACAATGGACACCCTAAAAAAATGAAGTATAAATACTTCTTACATGTGGGTCTAAAATCCATGAAATAAAACTTAGGTGATGGATCAATCAAATCTAATAAGTCCTATTATATAAAAACTGAGATATGAGTGGGCATACCCAACAATCTCCCCCTATTTGATTGATGCCATTACCTACTATATCAAGGACAAACATTATACTTTGATAAAAACATGTCCAAATGAATGAATTTGGTAATTCATGTCTCAAGTTAATGTACACACTAGTCCAAAATATAGATTCCTAATCTATTCCAATAAGAATAAAAAATTACATATGGAATGATAGAAACAACAGTTTAACACATTCAAGATGATATATGATTTTTAGTTTTGAAATGTGTTTAAACCAAGTTTAAACTTAATGCATGAAAGTATGAAACAATTCAATATGATGCATTATGAATTTTAAACAATATTCATTGTTCTACAAACAAGGAGTTTGAGTGAACAAGGTTTGATAATAAGTGATGCATTGTTCTCATTAAAACTTGGGGTGTAAGAGTTACAAATTACAAGTTTTGAATAGAACAAAAACAAAAGGTGCTAAAACAAGTAAGCACGAAATCACTATCACAAAAGAGATGAGTCTATTACAAAAAAAGTTCTAAAAATTTACAAACAAAAAAAATAGAAACTAAGGGTTGGGAGGCGCATCATCTTCCTTCAAACCATCAACGATCTCTGAAACAGAACGCTGAATTTGCTTTGCGAGCTGATGACTACGGTTCGCTAACCCTTGAGTGTCCGTGACACTGGAGTGAGTAGCAGTGATACCGTCTCTAATATAGCTCAAGTGATTCACATTGATGTTTTGGTATTCATCAATGGAACGCTGAGTGATCTGCTGCTGCTGTGAAATATTTTCTTCCAAGATTTGAATGTGAGCTTCAATGGCATTTTGAGCCGAGATAATATCTGAAGAAATATGTTCGGCGCGTCTGTCAGAGCTTGAGTGAGCAGCAGTGAAATGAGTGACGACCAACTCTTTCAGGACATCCAACTTAGATACAAGCACATTCATATTTGATTGAGAAGCAGCAGACTGAGGAATGAAAGTAGGCGCAGAAGCGGTGGTTTGCGCCTGATCAGTATGAGCTTGAACCTGAGTCTGCGCCGGGGGAGGAGAAGGAGCAGAAAGTTTGGCCTTGAGAGAGTTCATCTCCCCCTTAATGGCAGCAATCTCTTCAGATTGATCAGTGAGTAAGGAAGTGAGAAGCTCAAATTGAGACTTGATATGAGCCTGTCCTTGCTCTAAGTTTTCTTGCCCCTGCTGTAAAGAATGAAGAATGGAAAGTACCTCGCTCAAATCAGGAGCAGAAGGAGGAGGCGCAGGGGAAGAGAGTGGCGCATCATCTTGAAGGGGCGCAGAATCTTGAAGGGGCGCAGAAGGAGATGGAGGCGCAGGAGGAGGTGAATGAGTAGGAGACTCAAGTTCATCTTCAGTTTCAATTTCAACAGTTTCAACAACAACTGTTTCAACATCAAAAGTTTCTGTTGAGATCGGATCTGGTCCAGGTGGAGGCGCAACTGGAGAAGGAGTGCGCTGAGGGATGGTCTCTTGCTCCCCCTGAACGGGTTCCTCAATGTCTGAAATGTCATCACCGAAGAAATCAGAGAGGAGTTGTACCCTTGACACTTTGGTCGGTTGAAATTTGTACGAGGGCGCACGAGGAGTAGGGGCGCGTTGAGAAGGAGCGCGCTGGGAAGGCGCGGATCCAGAAGGTTCTTTCTCAATATCTGCGCTTGATCCGGCGCCTTTCATGCGCTCTAATTTTTCTGCCTCAGCAGCTTGTTTGGCTAGAAAATCTTCATCTCTTTTTCGTTGAGCCTCAAGCCTGCTGGCTTCCTGCGCTAGCCTCAGATCTCGCTCATCATCAGTTTCAAACCTAGTGCGTTTGACAGGCGCAGGAGTAGGGTCATCAACTACCCGTTTGCCTTTGCTTTTATCTGCGCCTGGCACGGGATCTGCGCTTGATCTAGCGCTTGCCTTCACTGCACTCTTTAATAATGGTGCGCTTTTAAGGACTGGCGCATTATCGGACTCTGTGTCTTCATCCACTAAGCCTTCAACAGTCTTGATTTGGATTCCTTTTGCGCGCTTTGTGGGCTTCTTCCTGCGCTTCTTGAGGTCCAAACTAGCTTTACCAAACATTGGAACATCGTTGATCTTGTACTCCGGATTCTCATTCAAAAACTTAACTAACTCAGGGTAAGTTAGAAAAAGTTTTGTGAGAATAAGGCAGTGTGAGCGGAATCGGGTCTTTCCATCACTTTTATTCTTCACAAATTTATCAATTTGCTCGCGCAGAGTCTTGAACAGAATGTGAGGCCAGTGAAGCTTCTCCTTGGCCATGATCGCAGCTGTGTATTCCCATTGTTCAACCGTGAATCGGTTCACGTTCCCAGTTTTGAACACTATAGAAGTTCCCACCAAATGCGCGATGTGAGTCAAGAGTTCTCCACCATCTCGAATTTCGGTGTTTTTGATATTGTTTTGAAGCGTTGGAATATTTAGAAGTGAGGCAGCCATCTTGTTCTGATCATCAACAGAGTAAGTCATCGGGCGCCCAATAATGCGATCTTCACCGGTAGATGGAAAACCGAGCAAGTGTCGAATCACAGATGAAGAAATATGCACGTCAATATTTTGAACGCGCGCCTCAATCCGGTAGTGGGTGCGCCCATTTACATCAATTTCCACTAGAACAGCAGTGGAAAAGAACTCATCCACGAGGAGCGCAGAGAAGAAATCTTGGTCCATGGTGAATAAAGGGAGCAGACCAGCGACGCGCAGAGTCTCTATTATTTCTCTTCCCATCACTTCACCAGATAACTCTAATAGATCAAGAGTTTCTTCAAGTTTGAAATTTGCAAGGTCCTGAAAAAATGATTGATGTTAGAAGTGATATAGGCGCATAGAAACATAAAATGATCAAAGTAACATAGGCGCATGAAATATATAGGCGCATAATTGAATCAGGCGCACAAAATCATAGAGAATCAAGGCGCATGATTGAATTAGGCGCATGAAATATTAAAGGCGCATAGAGTTACAAGGCGCATAATATGGTTCTATGTGAATACTAAGGAAAAATTAAAACAACGAAATTTGACTAAGTACGAAGTTAGGCGCATAAGGTTTTTAGGCGCAGAATGATTTAAGCGCATATACAAGTAGAGGCGCATAAGGCATTCAGGCGCATAAAAAATAGGCGCATAAAGAAGTACATAGGCGCATAACGTGAAAATTTTTACTTAGTAAGAAAAACAAACAACAAGCATTCAAATGAAAGAAATGAAAATCAAAAAATTCAAATTTTCGAAAACAAGTTTGAAAATTTTTAGAGACCAAAACATGCATAAATGACGAAGAACACGAAGAACGACCCTTGAATGCTCGAAGAACACCAAGAACACGAAAATCATGAAACTTCACCAAACTAGACAAATAATATATCAAAATGACCGCATTACAACAAGGAATCTAAATATGCAAACAAAAATATGAACAAATCAATAATGAAAGCCCAATGATCAAAAGAATGCCCGAAAATTTTGAAAAATTTCGAAAACAAAAACTCAGATTTGTAACAAACAGAGCATTGATCGTTAAAATGTTGGTTTTAAAAGATTCGAAATCAATAATAGAACACAACCCAACAAACGATATAGAAAACGGATCATTGAAACAAGAGAAATCAAAGGAAAAAGAATCCGGGTTTTAAAAACGAAAAACATCACTGAAAATGACGAAAAAAAAACAGAAATATACGGAGATTAAGGTTGAGAATTCATACCATATCGTCTTGTGTAGATGTTGATGCTTTCTTAGGACCCATAAACTTATATATATGTAAAATGAAGAAGAAAAATGAAGAAGAAAAGAGAGAGAGAGACGAGTTCTGGGAGAGAGAGTGAGACGGGGAGAGAGAGAGTGAAATAGAGTAGGTAGGAAGGATAGAAGGTGATGATGAATATATAGGTTTAGGTTTAAAAACTTGCACAGATGGAAAAAATACAGTCAAAAATTTAAAAAGATGGGAAGTTGAAAGGATGGCATTTATGAGGGATTTTGAAAATGGCGGCTCATCATGACAAAAAGGACATTCATTAATGAGGGATTTTTGGGATTTGAAGGGCATTAATGGCTGAATGACCTAAAGTGTCATGATGTGACATTTAGGTTTTTGAAAAACTGCTCCACTTTCCCTTTAAGTGTATGAGCAATTTTGACTAATTTTTGCACAAACACCAAAAACATCTATTTTGGTGTAAGTTTGGGGTGCAAGAAATATATCCCAGAAAATAAATTTTTTTGAAAAACGTAAAACGAGGGAAAAATTTTAATTGCACAAGTACCCTTGAACAATTAAAGGAATGTCAAAAGACATAGATTCCTATAATAAATGAACAGAATGAACATACCTGGTACTTGTGTATTTAATACGTTCAATCATTGAAATTGAATTTTGAGAAATGATTGAGCCGAAATAGTTAATGCGCGCATGAAGGGGCGCATTACTTCAGCAAGGCGCATACTCATCTAGGCGCATTATTCATCGAGGCGCATTACACATCAAGGCGCGCAAGGATGGTTGAGGGTGCGCATCGATTGATAGGCGCGCAGATATTGTGCGCGCAGAAAACGAGAGATGGGCGCGCAGTAGTAGGGCGCATAGATGGCGCAGTTTCTTTGAAACTTTTGAGAAATTGATTCAATCATTTGTACCTAAAATACTCATAACTCAACACAACATTAAATCATTAGTATTGACAAAACTATATTGAATTTAGTTGAGTTCGAGCATACCCATTTCACCTCTCAAAAACATGAACCGTTTCGCGTCAAGTGCTTTCGTTAGAATGTCGGCGATTTGATAGTCGGTTCCCACGTGTTCCAAATGAATATTGCCTTTCTCCACGTGGTCTTTGAGGAAGTGATATTTGATGTCAATGTGCTTGGTCTTTGAGTGCATCACAGGATTTTCAGAAACCGCAATTGTTGATGTATTGTCGCAGTAGATGGGACAATTTTCTTCGATGATATCATAGTCCACCAATTGCTGCTTCATCCAGAGTATTTGGCAACAACAACTTCCCGCAGCGATATATTCGGCTTCGGTTGTTGAAACAGATACAGAAGCTTGTTTCTTACTCGCCCATGACACAAGTCTATATCCGAGGAAATGACAAGTGCCACTTGTGCTTTTCCTATCAATTGTGCACGCTGCATAATCCGCATCTGAGTAACCTACAAGTTTAAAGTTCGAATCTTTGGTGTACCAAAGTCCAAGGTTAACAGTGCCAGAGAGATATCTTATAATACGTTTCACAGCAATTAAGTGTGCTTCTCTAGGGTCGGATTGATAACGAGCACAAACACAAACACTAAACATAATATCGGGCCTACTAGCAGTAAGATAAAGGAGTGATCCAATCATACCTCGATAGAGCGTTTGATCAACACGTTTACCTTTTAGATCTTTGTCGAGTTTGTTGCCGGTGGCCATTGGAGTATCGTATGATTTAGCGTTCTCAAGTCCAAACTTCTTGATTAAGTCCTTTGTGTATTTGGATTGGTTGATAAAAATGCCTTCACTCATTTGCTTGATTTGAAGCCCGAGGAAGAATGTGAGTTCTCCCATCATGCTCATTTCAAACTTGCTCTTCATTAGTTTCTCAAAACGCTTGCACAACAATTCATTAGTAGAACCAAATATAATATCATCGACATAAATTTGAACAAGTAATTTATGACCATTATGTTTGGCAATGAAAAGAGTTGTATCGATTTTACCGCGAGTGAAGCCTTT
Organism: Campanula takesimana; assembly: GCA_026119855.1. Taxonomy (NCBI): domain Eukaryota; kingdom Viridiplantae; phylum Streptophyta; class Magnoliopsida; order Asterales; family Campanulaceae; genus Campanula; species Campanula takesimana. The sequence goes on from JAOWBW010000465.1 coordinate 609,639, forward strand.
TTCGATGAGAAACTTGGATAGTGTATCATACCATGCTCTTGGTGCTTGTTTGAGTCCATACAAAGCTTTCTGGAGTTTGTACACATGATTTGGAAATTGTGAATCTTCAAACCCAGGTGGTTGAGCAACATAGACTTGTTCTTGGAGTTCACCATTTAGAAACGCGCTCTTCACATCCATTTGATATAACTTGAAGTTCTTGTGAGCGGCGTAAGCTAGAAATAATCTGATAGCTTCAAGTCTTGCTACGGGCGCAAAGGTTTCATCGTAATCAATTCCTTCTTCTTGCCTATAGCCTTGTGCAACCAATCTTGCTTTGTTTCTCGTGATGGTTCCATTCTCATCCATCTTGTTCCTGAACACCCATTTCGTACCAATCACTCCTTGATCATTTGGTCTTGGAACAAGAGTCCAAACCTTACATCGTTCAAATTGATTGAGTTCTTCTTGCATTGCAATAACCCAATTAGGATCTTGGAGCGCTTCATCAGCCTTCTTCGGTTCAATTTGAGAGATAAAAGCAGTGTAAGCATCAAAGTTTGTAGCTCTCCTTGTACGAACACCAACTTGTAGATCACCGATGATATTAGCAATTGGGTGACCTCTAACTTCACGAATTTCAGGAGGTAAGTTAGGTTGAGTCGTAGTAACTTGAAGGTCTTCAATTGGTATATCTTCACCAGATTCAAAGTCATTGAAATTTGGGGGTTGAACTGGCTCAGAATTGAAATTTGGGTTTACACCAGATGCAGCAGTAGAAATAGGCGCGTGAGAGGAATCATGAGGCGCATCATTTGAGTGAGGCGCAATTGATGATTCACCAGGCGCATTATACATTGAATTAGGCGCATTTGATGTAGATGGATTTCCTTGTGTTGATAGATTCTGATCTTGAGTGGGCGCAACATAAATAGGAGCAGCTGTATCATTTAGCTCAATAGAATCATCAGCAACATTTGGAGCCAAATGTGGCTCAAGGAGAGAATGTTCATCAAAAGTAACATGTACAGATTCAATTATTACTAATGTAGTTCTATTAAAAACACGAAAAGCTTTAGAGTGTTTGGCATACCCAACAAAAATACCTTCGTCGGCTTTGGCATCGAATTTACCTCTATGTTCGTTTCCGTTGTAGAGGATATAACATTTGCAACCAAAGATCTTGAAGAATGCAATGTTGGGAGTTCTACCACGCCAAAGTTCATACGGAGTCTTGTTGTGAAGTTTGTTGATGAGGGAACGATTTTGAGTAAAACATGCAGTGTTGATAGCTTCTTCCCAAAAGTACTTAGGCAATTTAGCTTCAGCTATCATCGTCTTTCCCGCTTCAATCAACGTTCTATTCTTTCGTTCAACGACGCCATTTTGTTGAGGAACTCCGGCGGTTGAAAAGTTGTGATCTATCCCATGATCTTCACAATATCGAGCAACACCGTTATTTTTGAATTCTGTTCCATTGTCGGATCGAACACTAACGATGTCATCTTCTTTTTGGGTTTGGAGCAGTCGAAATAAGGTAGTGAGAATATCATAACAATCATCTTTTGTAATCATCATCTCTACCCATGTATATCTTGAATAATCATCCACCACAACTAGAGTATACTTGTTTCTACGAATGCTTGCGGTGGAAACTGGTCCAAATAGATCAATGTGAAGCAGTTGCAAACATCTTGTAGTTGAAGGATTTGACTTGCTTGAAAATGACTGCTTCGGTTGTTTGCCAAGTTGACATGCGGCGCACTTTTTGTCATGATGATCAGCAACTTTGGGAAGTCCTTTGACAAGATTATTCCTGCTGAGTTTAGATAGATACTTGAAGTTCAAGTGACTTAAGCGCTTGTGCCACAGCCAACTATTTTTGTTCACACTTTTTGCTACAAAACAAAGATTAGTACTAGAGTTCATACTATGAAAATCAATAATATAAATATTTGTCTTACGATATCCCGTGAGTAAGATAGCTCCAGTTTTGCCATTCTTGATAAGACATTGCGTTGAAGTAAAATGGCATTCTAATCCTTTGTCGCAGAATTGAGATATGGATAATAAGTTGTGCTTGAGCCCTTCCACGAGTGAGACTCTTTCAATGCACACTTTGTCTTTCTTGAGCTTTCCATATGCTACAACTTGACCTTTGTTATTATCGCCAAATGTTACGGAGGGACCTCTTTCTTCATGGACATCTTCTAATAAGGATTCATCTCCAGTCATGTGTCTTGAACACCCACTATCGAGAATCCATTCATAATTTCTAGCTTTTGAAGATCCAGCCATGAAACAAAGAACCTGAAATATAGACATTTAAGCAGGTCCCCTTTATTCCTTTTGGGTCCTAGGGTTAGCAACTTTTGACAACCCACTCTTGCTTGACCTTAGGATTTTTACGTCCTTTGGCATTGGGAGTGAATCGCAAAAGGCATTCCACGGCCTTGTGTCCTGAACAATCACAAATGGAACAATGATGAAAGCCACCAATCATGTGAGTTTTCACAAACTCTTTACTTTTCTTGGGGATGGCATTCTTCTTTGGGTCAGATGAACTAGACTTAACAAAATCTTTCTTTTGAAATTTTGGAGCGCTTTTTCTCGAAGGGCGCATAGGGCTAGGAGGCGCACGGCGATGAGGCGCGTGGCTCTTAGGCGCATAATGAGCACTCGGAGAAGGAGCGCGCCTATTTTCAAGAATGATTTTGCTAGGAGATGGTTCATCTGTAGCTATATCTTTCCCATTAGCTTTCCCAAATTGCTTCGTTGGGTAGACATAATGGAATGTTTGTCTCTTGACTTTTTCATGTCCTTTACCCATTGAATTAGAATGTTTTTCCTTGGGAATTTCAAGAGTTTGTTGGTTGGTAAATTCACTATCTCTTTCAGCACAGACATCACATTTAAAGTTGTCACTAGTTGATGAGAATCCCAAGCCACTTTTATCACCACTGACTTTTTGGGACTCAAATATATTCTCCATAGTGACACGAGAATTGGACCACTCATTTGTAATCTTTTTAAGATCAGTGATTTGAGCAACCAATTCATCGTTTTGAACTTTAAGAAGTGAGTTCTGTTCTGTTAGAAAAGTGTTTTTAACGGTAAGAGGAGTCATGCTCTTTATCTGCTCCTTAAGGAGGGTGAGTTCAGATTTAAGTAGAGATTTCTCGGTCTTAAGCTGGGAAATTTCATCACATGATAGTGCTAAAGCTTCCTTCATACTATCAAATCTAGTGATTACCTTTTCAGCCTTCTTGAACAATTTTTCTTGTTCAGCAGTCACTTCATCATTGATTTTGGAGATTGGAGCAGTTGGTTCAACCTGTGGTCTAATGTATGCTCCTTTTCTCAATTTGTTCCTTGCTCCAAGATCACATCGTGAGAATAACAATCCACCATCGTTTTGAGCCGGAGTGAGAAATCCTTGTTCAACGAGCTCGCTGATGGTTGGTCCTTTCTTCTTTTTCGCTTCTTGAAAACCTGCAGATTTCTTGATAGGTTTATTCAAGGCATTCATATCGGGAACATCCTTGGAGAAGTCATCATCAGAATCATAAGCATCAACTTCATCATCATTTGCCATCAAACAAACAAGTCCATCATCGGAATCTTCATCGCTCTCATCGGAGTCTGTTTCAATCCAAGTATTGTGCTCATTTGCTGGTGCTTCTTCTTCAGCAACCATTCCCTTGTGTCGAGTGAACTTGGGAGTGAATTTAGGAGTATGGCTGCTCTTCTTCTGCATATATTCAAATTTGGGGATCGGGCAGCTTGATGCAAAATGTCCGGGTTTCCTGCAATTAAAACAAACAAGATCTTCTTTTCTTTTTGAATCACTGCTCCTTGAAAACTTTTGAGGAGCTTTGCTGGTAGATCCTTGAAATTTGTTGGTTGAGCCGGGTCTTGAGAATTTTCTGAACTTTTGAAATTTCTTCACAAATAAAGCGAAGTCTTCATCATCCATGTCTAATAGCTCAGAAGTAGAAATTTTGGGATCGGAGCTTTTCTCATCTTGTACAGGCGCAGGTGTAGGCGCAGGAGTAGGCGCGGCTTCTCTGTGCGCCATCATAGCCATAGATTTTGACTTTCCTTCAGTTTCACTGATTCGTTGGAGTTTGAGTTCGTAAACTTTGAGATTTGCATATAGGTTCCTTAAAGTCCAAACATCTAAAGTTCCAGCGTCTTCAAGAGCGCTAGATTTATGAAGGTATCTTGATCCAAAAGCTTGTAGAAAATTTACATTCAAATCTTTGTTGGTAAACTTCATGCCAAGTGAAATACATAGATTGATAATTTCACAGTAGCGTTCATAAGTTTGCCTTAAATTTTCACCGGGGAGTTGAGAGAAATTGTTGAATCTCTTTTGAACTTCGTATTTCTTGTTCTCCTTGCAAACGGTGTCTCCTTCAATATGCTCTTCAATAGCATCCCATAGCTCATTTGCAGTAGCACAATGCATGACTTGTTGTTTCATCGCCGTGCTTAGAGTGCTTAGAAGAATGTTTCTTGCTTTGCCATCATTTGCGACTCTTCTAATTTCTTCCTCGGTCCATTCTTCCCTTGGTTTTAGGACAGTAGGTTGAGCAGCGTTGGTGCGTGGATTTGGATTCGCCTTCATCGGAATATAAGGTCCATAAACGACGGTGTCATGGAGCCTTTCATCGATTGAGTTGAGATGAGTCAATATGCTGAATTTCCATACGTCAAAATAATCTTCATCAAAGACCGGAACGTGAGTGTAGTTTGCAGTTGCCATAGGTTTTGAGTTTGCCATTTAGAATCGGCACCCAAGCTGTTAAGCTTGAAAAACGAAAAATGTCTTATAAAGGTGTTTGCTCTGATACCACTTGTTGGTCCCAAAGGGCAACAAGGGTATGAAAAATAGCTAGAGGGGGGGGGGTGAATAGCTGTTTTAAAATTCTTTTCGTACCCTTGAAAAACTCAATTGCGAATGCGCACTTTATCAAGTAAGCGTTATGAAATGCGCCTAAGTGAGTGAGTGAAATGCACAGCGGAATTTAGTAATGAAAATAGGCGCAAAGTGATAAAGGGAGCGCAACACACACACTAAGTATTTTGGCTCAAAGTGAGTGAAATAAGGAACTAAGGCAAATGATATAACAACACAACACAATTCAGTTCAATCAATCTACAATGAGTAAACAAGCAAATAGTGAGTGAAAATAATAACTTGAAAGAAATAACAAGATAATAACACGAGCTATTTGGAGAGGTTCGATCAATGAAAGATCTACGTCCTCTACCAAGATGGTTAGTCTTGGATTTCTAATCGAGATCTTATATAATGAGTGAGAGTTACAAATTACAATGTTTGAGCTTATACACTAACTCAAGATCTATTACTATGAAAGAACAAATCCAAAACAATAACCGGTGTATCTCTTAAAGAAGAATCTAAATGATTAATCTTGAAGAGGTGCGTGTGTGTTCTTAGAATCAAGGCTCTTTAGATCTTTGAGATGGAGAGCACAAGAAACTAAAGTGTTAAGGCTTTGAAGATCTGGGCTAAGGATGAAGGTATGAAGATGTTCTTGAGAAATCTGGAAAAACGAAGGCAATCTTCAAATCTTCAACAAATGCTTAGAGAGAAATTCTTGAAATTCTTAGCAAAACTCAGCAACTTCAAAATGTTGAAGTTATGGGGTATTTATAGTGAACTTCAAAAAACTAGCCGTTGGAAATCCTTGTGGATAAGATGAGCTGTCGCTCGTTGATTGGAGCATGCATATATTATGGCCATTTTGACACTCAACATAAAAGTGACCGTTATGGACACGTGTCAACAGATTAGGCGCATATGCACCTTTTATCCACCGTTGGATCATTGGCATAATTTTGAATTCTCTTCAAGTCTTCGAGTCTTCAATAAATTACTGAGTGTTTGAATAAAATCTTTGAGGCGCATTTGAGCCAAGAGGCGCATTGAGCCAAGAGGCGCACAGTAAGCGTGCGCTTAAATCAAGGGGCGCATAGGCGCGTAACAGCTTATGAAGAAATCCTTATGCGCGCGCTCTAAATGGCGCAAGGCGTGAATGTAGAAGGCGCGTAGCGCGTGGCGCGTGGAGGCGCATGAGCGCGGCTCAAACTCACTGAGTGATTTTTCTTGAAACTTGATCTTCTTGCCCTATTTCTAAGCCTATTCTATAACAATGGACACCCTAAAAAAATGAAGTATAAATACTTCTTACATGTGGGTCTAAAATCCATGAAATAAAACTTAGGTGATGGATCAATCAAATCTAATAAGTCCTATTATATAAAAACTGAGATATGAGTGGGCATACCCAACAAAGCTGCGCAGCGACCTTTATTTGGTTATATCAGTTTGGGAAAACCTTGGCTATATCCTTTGTTATGTGTTTATTTCCGCTGCTATCTGATATATGATAATTGCTATGTGTTATGTGATTTATTATTGATTATTGCATCATAGCATGTCATGTAGTTGCATTAGTAACTTATTGAGATTTATCTCACCCCCTTTTCTTTTGTCTTTGTTTTTGCTTAACCCCCCCAGGTGGAAAGGATTAGACTCGCTGATCACGAGACAGGACGTCGAGTGGGTTCGAGCTTTTGGGGCAGGTTGTTATTGGTGGGTTTACATTATATAAATGTGTAACCTTTTTGGGATATTTGTACCAAACATTGACGTCGTTAGGATTTGTATATTTTATAACTTTGGCGTATAAGCTTATGGAGTTTATACTAGTTTTATTTTGTTGTTATATTGTCTTCCAAAACTTTGTGTTATCCTCTTTTGGTATAAAAGGAAATTATTATCACCATTATTTTAGAGTTTATTGTTTAAGTCGACGTCCAGCTCGCGATCTCGGGCCCGCGGGGTTCGGGGTCGCGACACTACTTCCCTAAAGAAAGCAATTTGTTTCCACTGCAATGAGATTGGACATTGAAACGCAATTGCAAGGTTTACAAGGAAGAGTTAAAGAAGAAGAAGGGCAGTGGGACTGCATCTACTTCAGGTATTTATGTTATAGATATTCTAATTTCTACTTCTAGTTCCTGGGTATTAGATACCGGATTTGGATCTCACATTTGTTTAAATGTGCAGGTACTAAGGAATAGGAGGCTACTCAAGGATGGCGAGGTGGACCTACGCATGGGGAATGTAGCAAGAGTTGTTGCATTAGCCGTAGGAACATATGATGTCATTTTACCTAGCAGATTAATTCTTGTTTTGAACAATTGTTATTACGTTCTGGATTTGAGTAGAAATATTATTTCAGTTTCTTGTTTGGATAATGAAGGTTATAGTTTTCTTATTAAAAATAAAAAGTTTTCTATTTATTTAAATGAGATGCTTTATTGTACTTCATGTTCATTTAATGGCCTTTATGTTCTTGATGTTAAAAATAGAAATAATGAGAATATTTATAATGTAAATAAGAAATCCAAACCTAATAATATAAATCATACTTATTTGTGGCATTGACCGTCTTGGTCATATTAATGAGAAACGTATCTTAAAATTCCACGGGGACGGACTTTTAGATTCACATGATTTTGAATCATATGAAACTTGTGAGTCTTGTTTACTTGGAAAGATGACAAAGATACCTTTTACTAAGAGTAGTGAAAAGGCTAGTGACTTATTGGGACTCATACATACTGATGTGTGTGGACCAATGACCAACAGTGCTAGGGGAGGATATCAATACTTCATAACATTCACTGATGATTTTAGTAGATATGGCTATGTCTACTTAATGAAACATAAAAGTGAATCTTTTGAGATATTTAGAATATTTCAAAATGAAGTACAAAATCAACTTGGCAAAACTATTAAAGCACTTCGATCTGATCGTGGTGAAGAATATTTAAGCCAAGAATTTGACAATCATCTTAAATATTGTGGAATTGTTTCACAATTAACTCCACCTGGAACACCACAATGGAATGGTGTGTCTGAGCGGAGAAATAATACTTTATTGGATATGGTCCGCTCCATGATGAGTCAAGTTGATATTCCTTTATCCTTTTGGGGACATGCACTAGAAACTGCTGCTCATACACTAAATAATTTTCCAATAAAATATGTTCCTAAAACACCATATGAGATGTGGAAAGGAAAGAAGCCTAATCTTTCTTTTATGAAGATTTGGGGTTGCGAGGCATATGTCAAGAGGCTTATCTCTGACAAACTCACACATAAGTCTGATAAATGTATTTTCGTGGGATATCCTAAGGAAACTAAAGGATACTACTTTTACAACCGCACGGACAACAAAGTATTTGTTGCACGAGATGGTGCTTTTCTAGAGAAATAGTTTCTCTCTAAAAGAACTAGTGGGAGTAAAATTAGTCTTGAAGAGGTTCAAGAACCCGAAAGTTACATGAAACCGATAGTTAGATCTGGTCAAGTTTCACAAGGAGTTGTGGAACCTAATCAAAATACTCAAGTCCCTCGCAGAACTGGTAGGGTGCGATCCGAACCTGAGAGATATGGATTTCTCATGACGGATAGCAATGAAGTAGAAGTCATAGTTGATGACGAACCTACTTCCTATCAAGAAGCGATGTACGCTCCTGATTCAGATAAATGTCTTGGAGCCATGGAATCTGAAATTAAGTCCATGTATGATAATCAAGTTTGGAACTTGATTGAAGCACCCGAAGGTGTAAAAACCATAGGATGCAAGTGGTTTTTCAAAAAGAAAACTGACATGGATGGAAAGGTGCAAAGAAAACTGACATGGATGGAAAGGTGCATACTTATAAAGCTGGACTTGTAGCGAAGGCCATAGGCAAATTCATGGTATTGACTATGATGAAACCTTTTTGCCCGTAGCAATAATCAAGTCTATAAGAATTTTACTTTCCATAGCCGTATATTTTGACTATGAGATATGGCAAATGGATGTCAAAACAACGTTCCTTAATGGGAACTTACTTGAGGATGTTTATATGACACAACCTGAAGGTTTTGTGAATCCAGAAAACTCTAACAAAATATTCAAGTTGCAAAGATCCATCTATGGATTGAAGCAAGCCTCTAGGAGTTGGAATCTTAAATTTGATGAATCAGTCAAAGAGTTTGGCTTCATCAAGAACGAAGATGAACCTTGTGTATACAAAAATATTAGTGGGAGCATAGTATTATTTCTAGTACTATATGTTAATGACATATTGCTCATGGGAAACGACATTCCTGCACTACAGTCTGTGAAGACTTGGTTAGGAAAGTGTTTTTCAATGAAAGATATGGGAGAAGCCGCTTATATCCTTGGTATAAGGATCTATCGTGATAGATCAAAGAAATTGATTGGTTTAAGTCAAGATACATATATTGACAAAGTTCTTAAGAGATTCCGCATGGAAAACTCTAAGAGAGGAAATTTGCCAGTAGGTCATGGCATAACTCTAAGCAAGAATCAGTGTCCTAAGACAACTGATGAGCGTGAGAGAATGATTGGAATCCCATATGCTTCTGCTATTGGGTCCATTATGTATGCCATGATATGTACTAGACCTGATGAGCATGACGAGCAGATACCAATCAGATCCTGGTGAGAGTCACTGAATTGCAGTCAAGACGATTCTTAAGTACTTGCGAAGGACTAAAGATTCGTTCTTGGTGTATGGAAGTATAAAGGATGATCTTGTTGTAAGTGGTTACACGGATTCAAGCTTCCAAACCGACAAGGATGATTCAAGATCGCAATCTAGATTTGTATTTGTGCTTAATGGAGGTGCTGTTAGCTGGAAGAGTTCTAAGAAAAGTACCGTAGCAGATTCTACAGCTGAAGCTGAGTATATTGTTGCATCCGATGCTACTAAAGAAGCTGTTTGGATAAAGAAGTTCATTGGTGAACTAGAAGTGGTTCCTAGCATTGCTAACCCAATAGACCTTTATTGTGATAATAATGGTGCTATTGCTCAAGCAAAGGAACATACTTAGGCGTTTTCATATCATTCGAGAGATCATTGATAGATGAGTGTGAATACCCCTTTCTGACGATGCGGGCGACGCACGGGAAGTCTTTCTTTTATTTATCTTTATTTATCTTTTCTATGGGATTAGGATATTCAAGTTGGCATTTAACCTATTAAGAGTCGCCACGTTGTTTTATTGAGCTAAAACATTGAGAAAAAGCTAACAAGAGGGTTTGGGGGTCAAGTTACGACAAGAGAAGAATATTACGTTATCACTCCTATCGCCCGATAGATCGGACTTTCTATCCTGATGACTGTGTTAGTAGTGTGTTATTGATTGAGACCGGATCCGAAGATTGCCTACGTTCCTCTTATTTGAGAAGCTCAGGTCAGCGTAGTTCGGACATAATCGGAATAGAGAGAGGAAGTGGGATCATGCATAATGAAGGAGGAGGAGAAAGAATCCTACGAGATGATCACATCCTAGAATAATGATTATACCATTGATAAGATCAACGTGTAGTCCTCATATTCATCCTTGGAGAGTTATTTGATCATGGGAATATTTACCTAAAGTTTAGGGTTTAGAAGTAGTTCCTAGATCTTGGAGATCATGATCAGCTATACAATATAAACAGTGATTAAAACATTAGATCTAGCATATTATGTAGAATAAATCTTAGATCTAGCATGATAATAAGAACATCATGAACATGTATGAATGAACACATAAACATGAAGATCGCTACCCTAGTCATAGAGCATATTATGAATTCTAGCAAGAACATGAAGAACACGTTATGAATCATATGAATATAGATGTATAAACATGATGAAACTAGCATAAATCAGATCTAAACTAAGAAAACATGACAAATTCTCACCAATCTTGACAAGAACGAAGTCGAATCTCTCGCGCGGATTCGCCGGACCTTCGGGATTGCTAGAAAGGCTTGAAGAGAGAGTTCTGCCGTCAGTTTGGCTTGTAGAACTCGGGGGAGAGAATTGTGTGTCAAAATAATGAACTGAGGTCAGCTATTTATAAGAAAAACTGACCTGGGAAGAGTGGCCGCCCGGCCGGTCCAGTAGATTGGCATAATATTCAAGGTGTGTCTATCTGGACTCTGGAGGATGATCAGATAAGCCTATCTTTGATCCCTCATCCGATCAGTCATTGATATCTTATTATTTGGGCTTTTCGGGAAATCCTGGATAAGTCCTGCGCAGCTCATAAATACCTGGGAGGTCCCTGTGAGTTCTAGAATGCCTAATAACTCATTTTCAGGTTGGGTACTAACAGTAGCCCCTCGGCGACGCTTCTTGCAAGGCAATGGAGGGTCGTTGATTAAGAAAGGAACCGATCTGAAACATGAGTTCCAAATCGAGAGAGGAGTGAGAAAGAATGTGACCAGGTTGGTCGAGTGGCTGAACCTTTGTCAGGCTACCTACGTATCCAAGTGGAATCAAGCCAGTCGTAGTTCGAGATCTGTGGGGAAAGGAAGAAACGAGATGCCGTCTTTTGCTGGGGATAATCAAGCATTCGTAAACAATAAAGTCGCGTGGACCCTACTGGGGAAAGGAGGGAAGGCCATACGCACGGTGCGACAAGAAGTTTAAAGAATCGAGAACGGAAATAGGGATGAATTCTAACTTCCTATAGAGCGCCCGTAATCATTTTATTTTGGAGAATTAGGGTTTACGGAGGTTTCCGACCTTTCATTATGGATTAATTTAGAAATTTTATAGAGGATTTCTGAACCCAATTTTAGATTTTAGAAATTTTATAGAGGATTTCTGAACCCAATTTTAGATTTTAGAAATTTTATAGAGGATTTCTGAACCCAATTTGTAATTTTTATAGAGGTCTTACGGACCCAGTTAGGGCTTACGGATGTTCCGACCTTTAATTTATAATTTTCAGGGTTTAGGACCGTCGATTATAGATTAATTTTATTTTTTTGAGATTTTAGGGTTTAGGACCTTTAATTTATAATTTTCAGGGTTTAGGACATTCAATTATAGATTAATTTGAAGGATTTTTTTAGGCTTTAGGACCTTTTAATTTATAATTTTCAGGGTTTAGGACCTTTAATTATAGATTAATTTTGGTTAAATTTGACTAACGGGGCCAATTTTGGATTAAAAATAAGTCGAGGGGCTAAATTGCGAAATTTGGTGCTGGGGGATAACTGGCCGCGTGGCCAGTCCCTTCGATTGGCTAACTCGCGTTGACGAGGATCGCTGATGAGCGCGCAAGATGGTGGGCTGAGATCGCGCCACGTCGCCCAGGAGGACTGGCCGCGCGGCTAGTCCTTTCGCTGGACAGACCTATAAACAGCCGCCGGCTGTTGCCTTCATACTCCATTTTCTTTTTGTTCTTGCCGGGAAAAGAGAGATTTTGAGCTATTTTGTTGTTATAGAAATGGATTTTAACTATCTTTTTGGCGCGGATTAACCGTATGAGCATGGTGCGGGTGCGGGACAGCAGTTTGAGCAAGGCGAAGGTGCAGGGCTACACTTTGAGCAGGGCGAGGGAGCGAACCCGCCTCAACAAGAGGGGCAACATAAACTTCGAGCGAGGATGGCTTCTCGCAACTTCCGTCCCGACGAATGGCATTTCACCATGGGACATCACTTTGACTTGTACGCGGGTACTAACAAACATTGGTCCGGCAGGAGATTGATGGAGACGAAGGAGGTAATAATCTCTTTTTATGCTTTTGGGTATTTTTATGTCTTGTATTTCATACTCGTTTGTACTATTTTAAGACTGTGTTAAATTAAATTAATCGTTCGTGATTATTTAATTTTCTGAGATTGTTGATTATTTTTGGGGATAGGAAATATATGCGCATGTAGTCAAAATAAAGTATGCATGTACACCTTAATTTATAGCACATAATTTATATTTCTAGTTGGGTAACGTACCTTTGCTGTGTTTACTTGCAGAGGATGAAATCTCGTAGGTCCACGAAGGCAGTGGCCGAGATATGGGGGAGATTTCCGCCGGCCGGGACGGTGAAAGAGAGGATCCGGGCTCTGGGCTTTGGTCCGTTTTTTGATGCAGTACGAGCTGTAGAGGGGACCCAGAAGGTGATGGGTTTAGTTGAGGTGATGAGGGAGTATTGGTGGGACACCACCCATACGTTCCACTTCAGTTGGGGAGAGGTGACGGTTACTCCGACCGATTTTGCTGCCATCACGGGGCTTATGTTTATGGACGTGGAGCTTCCTTTTGACGAGTCCTTGGCTGCGGACCCGCACCGTCAGGTGGAGCTGATTGGTATGCCGTTGGGCAAGGGCGTTAAGGGCAACGGTTTTGAGGCAGGTCGACTGAGGACCTTGGTGGGTGGGGCCATCGGTGATTTTGTCGAGGGCATTAGTGATACTAACTGTCTGGTGCGAGCCATTCTGTGGTACAGCTTATCTCAGACTCTGTTCCTGAGTGCAGGGACCTTCTGTCGATTTTTCTTTGTTGGGTGCTCTGGCTGATCTGGAGCAGGCGAGTCAGGTTTCATGGGGCGGAGCCGGACTGGCAGAGATGTATAGAGCCCTTGATGTCTGTTCGAGGACTAGCACCTCGTCTTTTGATTGTTTTCAGTTTGCCTTCGAGGTATGTTTCTGACTCGATCTTTTTCATCTCGCGTCTATCTTTTGTTTAGAACTGTATGGACTGAAGTGCAGCTTTTTCCACAGGTGTGGGTCTACAAGCTGTTCCATATTGCTCCTTTTGCTGTGGAGGGGGTGAAGGAGGTCCCCGTTATGAGATTCTGGCCGAAGAGCAACCGGTTGGAGGGTCGCAGGGCTAGGAAGACTCCCGATCTGGGGATTTTTACTGCGAGGCTGAGTGGCGAGTTGCATGAGGACTTTCAGTTCTTTCCCTGGTCGGATTAGGTACTGGCAGGGGTCGGTCAGTCCCAGGAGTTTACTGCTTCCTGCTGCTTCTTGAGGGGGTTGACTGGGGATGCCATGTATCTTGGCGAGAGAGTATGCAGGCAGCATGGTAGACATCCGGCCCATTTGTACCAGAGTGGGGCTGATTATGAGTGGTTCGTGTAGCATGTGCTGCTGAGCCCATAGGTTCTGGCGAGGAGGCAGGCGGGTGCTTATCCAGCTAGCTCGAGTAGAGGGGCTAGATATGGTATGGATATGCCTCGTTTCCCTGATAGTATCCGGATGCGGCGGGGTGGTGTTGAGGTGAATCTTGATCTGACACCGACTGAGGCTGACAAGGTCACTGGAGCCTAGCTTCCCCCTATGGGAGCTACGGTATGATACCATTTTCATTTCTGTCTTGCGCACACCACTTTAGACTTCTATCTGAATTGTGCTTTATTTGTCCTAGGTGACTCGGGAAGCTTATATCCGCTCTGTTCGTTGGGGCAACATCTTTGAGAGGCTATTCCGGAGTTTGGCCGTTGCTTGTACTTGTCGTCAGGAGGACATGGTGTTACCGCAACAGAGAGAGAGATCGCCCGTGGAGTCTGCTCGTCCATCTCATGCCTGTCAGAGATCTACTCGAGGTAGGGGTTTCGGAGCTTATGGATCCCATTATGTGCAGCGGCGGGGCTGTGATGATGAGGATGAGAGTGATGATGAGGAAGAGGATGTTGATGTCGAGGGGTCCGACTCGGACTAGGTGTAGTCCTTTGATTTCCTGCACTTGTTAGAGAGAGGAGAGGAGAAACAGACAGATATTTATGTACAATATTTTATTTACTTTTGGTATGTAATTAATTAGTATTTATATTTAGTACAATGCATGAGCCCTAGGGGTAAAAATAGGGATTATACACTCTACCGGGTAATTCTGCCTTCTTTATCGGACCTCTTTTGTGATCTGGGACCTTCAATAGGTCGGCGTTTGTCGGGGACGGACCGGCAATCTGTCTGAACCAGATGATGTGGCTGCCTGGCCAATTCTTGCAGGAAGGACTGGCCGCGCGGCTGGTCTTTGATCTGACACGATTTTTGTCAGATCTTTCCTTGTATGATCAGGACTTGAACTCCCAACTCTATATAATAACAGTCTGCGTAAACAAATGAGGTAGATTGCAGTTTTCTTCCCTTTTGCTCTAGATTTTGATATTTCCAAGCCTTTCTGATGGATAGACATCCTAGGATTTCTGAGGAGCGACAAAACCACTTCATCAAGAACTTTAAGACCTGGGTTGGGAAGCTTTCGAGGGCGACCCGTGCAAGATTTGATAAGAGATTTGGAATTAAGTGCCTTTGGTCCTTGTATAGGGTTAAGTCGGACGAGCATCTGATTCGCGCTGCTGCTAAGTTTTGGGACAACGAGAACCATGTCTTCAACTTTTATTATAATGAGATCACTCTAACGTATGAAGTTTTTTTGGCTCTTTGTGGTGCGATGGTGACTGATAGGGTAGCCATGCCGCAGCCTCAAGTGCCTCCAGAAACTCGGATTTCCCAACTGCTGAGGGTTTCTATCGAAGTGGCTAGGGGCTTACTGTTGGATGGTTGCGTTAATCTTTGTGAGCTTCCCACCAGGTTTACTAGTAGTACGGTGGAATCTGACACGGCTCTGGACTGTCTGGCACTCTGTCTGTTTGCCTCGATATTATTTCCACCTTACGTAGGAGTAGCTACCATGGGTTGTCTTGATATGGTGGACCAAGCTCGGGCCGACCGCAGCATTGTCCCTTGCTTGCTCGGGGAGACCTTGCATGTCATTGGATAGTTAGCCTCGGGGGCTAGGAAGATGACCAGAGGAAGTACCAGGTTGTTAACCTTATAGCTGCAGGAGAGACTTCGAGTCTTGGAGGAACCTGTTGGAAAAGTATCACCTTGGGTTTGTCAGAGTAGGCGAGTGAGATTTCGTAGGGATGGTTCAGTCTGCATGGGTGACATATTTGGCACAGGTGAGTACCACTCAGATCAAGTGGATGGTGCCTCATTGGGAGATTATCAGGGCCCGGTGGATTCAAAGCAGTCTTTGCATGATTCGGGTCCCTGCCTTTGATGAAACCACTTACTATTATGTAGTGCGGGTGTGCCGTCAGTACGGGATGCCTCAGATTATATCTTCCTTATGGGACAAGACTAGTAGCAAGGTTACTGACCCGATGCTCCCCATGAATAATGGGTTGCAGTGCTTTTGGAGCGATGTTGGTCTTATGATCTCATGCCCAGCACGTTCTGTATACATTGACCACGTGACATACTTCTGTCTCAAGAATACTTGGACTGGTACCAGACGACTCTGGGAAATATGGGACGGACTCTGAGAAGATTGAGACGTAGGGTGGTGGTCCCTTATGTCTCGAGCAGACGCTTGAGGGAGAACGAGAATGTACAACGAGAGTTGGAGACCGAGTTGGATCAGTTAGAACCTACGGAAAGGAAAAGAGAGAGAGAAGGCCCAAGTGGGGTGACTCAGCTTAAGAAGGCTTTGTTTGAAGATCCTACTAGACAGGCTAGACGCGGACGAAGAGACGAAACCGAAGGAGGAAAATGAAGAAAAGGAGGTAGAATGACTCCGGGTATCCAACCACAGTCGCTGTAGACACATAGTTTAGATTTTAGTTTGTTTTAGTTTATTTAAATTTCAAAGCAGGTTATTTAGTCGCAGGTTCTTTCGAGCTTAGACTCATCAAATAAATGTTAACGTGTAGTAACTTGTGGAAATAGAGATTTTGCTTTAGTAATAAACAGATTGTTTGCTTTACTTTGCTCAAACCAGATTTGGGATTTTATTTATTTTTGAGAACGCACCATTGAAGGCTGCCTACGTTCCCTTTTTACAAGTAGGGCTAAGGGGCTCAGGTCACCGTAGTTCATTTCTGATTGTAGAAAGGGAAGATAGAAGAGGGGAAAGTAGAGAGAATAATAATATTTTTTTTTGCAAAGGGGACAGCCGTTGTAGAAGACCGTTGATGGAGAGCTCTGCTGGTGGAGTGTACCGTCGATGAAGAGTACCATTTGTGGAGACTGACCACGGTGGTTAGTTGTAGTAGCGGCGGAGCTTGTAAATTTGACTGGGAGGAGGGCGTTGTCGTCCATATACACCCAATCTTCATTCTGCTTGACTAAGCGACCCGTCTCGATGAGTAGTCGAACCTCTTCTTTTAATTCTTGGCAATCATTTGTGTCATGTCCTTCCTTCTGGTGATATGAGCATCTTCTGTTTGGCTCGCTTGTTCGCGACATTGTAGCAGAGCTTGGTCCTTGTAGTTTACCAATTTTCCTTACTGCTTTGAATATGAGGCCCAAAGGTAGATCCGAGCTTGTGCAATGTCGGAAACTGATGGGGGATCCATTATGTGACTTGGATTTCCCATGTGGTGGTCGTAAAGTCGGTGTATTCGCTAAGTGGCCCTTTAGATGAGTTAGAGCCAACTCGCACTTCTGATTCCAAACTTCTTCTGAGCAATTCTGTAATTCTTTGAGGAGCGGGTCTCCCACTGTGGTGAGGCGAATGATGTAGTGCAATAGGCCTATGAGCTTGGTCCTTTGATTTTCTTGGTGAGGGGGTAACACCGTAATTAGTTCTCTGATTTTCTCGGGATCGGTTTCGAACCTCTGTCCCAACCTGTAGCCTAGGGATTTTGTCTGAGTAGTACCAAATCTGAATTTTGACGGATCCAGGAGGATTTTCTGACTTCGCAGAGTGTTGAAAATTTTTCGCAGATCTTCAATGTTTCGGCCGTAAGGTCTCTTTGAGTGCAACTCTAGGTCGTCTATGTAGACATTTGTATCTGATGGTGATCTTGTTGGCATGTGGTAGGAGACACCAATGCCTTTCCATTCTAGTAATCTGTTGGCGTGACAATAAGTACCCCATGGAGTGTGGAAGAGCATCCTCTCGTCTACCTGTACCACGGCGGGTATCAGACTTTTACCGGGGAAACCTTTATGGAATGATCAAACATCTCTGCCTTCAGTGGCTTCTAGCAGTGATTCTATGTCAAACGGCGGGAACTTGTGATTGGGGTTCAGTTCGTTAAGACTCATGATATCTATGTGAACTGTCACCTTCTTTTTGTACTTCTTTGCGGAGATGATGTCGAGTAACCACCTTGGCCAGTATATGAATTTGATGAAGTCTCTTTGTAGCAGTTTTTCTATTTCTTTCACCATACGAGGGGACCATTCGGGTTTGACTGGCAGCAGTGCTTGTTTCACTGACCCAATGTCTGGCGTTGTCACTTGTTCCCATTTTCTATCCGGCGTATCGTCATAGGACCATGCGAAGATGTCTACGTATTCTCTGAGAAGTTTGATCAGCGCTTCACGTTCTTCATCATGAAATAAGCTTCCAATCTGAGTCCACTTCGGCTTGTCTTGTCTTCCCAGATTCACACATGTTAACAACTCATCGGCAGCTTGGGCTCGGTTTTCCCTTTGATTCATAACCTGCTCTGAGATTTCTTGGACATATTTGTCATTTAGTTCGCTTGTGTCTGCATCTTTTAATGAATTGTTATTAACTATTGGTATATCATTAGGTTGATTAGTTAATTTATCATTTATAAGAGTGGCTATGGCGGGATACTTGGAAAGGTCGAGATTTTCAATTAATGCACGAGGAAAGATAGTGTTTGCGATTACATCATAGTCTTTTGACTTGAGGTCATTAGACTTAGATAGAGACACATACTCATAAGTGAGGAAAGGAGACCTAGCTGACCTAGGGGGAATTGACTCTTTGGGAGATGAGGTGGCCAGCCCCAGATTCTCGATAGTAGTAGTCACAGGTCCGTATTCAATAACAGCTACAAGGTCATCTTCCAGGTTCAAGTGTTGGAACAAATCTTGGCCATCCCACGACTCTGTTTCTTTAGCTGCACCGACTAATGGTTCATCGAGTGACACGAACTCAGTATCGTAATTCAGGTCTTTGTTCACTTTGATGCAGTACTCATTCTGGATGGTAGTAACTCTGCCAGCAGTCTTTCGAGGTTCTATGTACCTTAGCTCTAGATTGGCTCGGTCGAACTCGATGTCTCTGAACAAAACCCTTTTGCAGCTTTCCGTTGTGGTCAAACCATGGCTCTGCGAACTCAAAGTCAGAATATTCTTCACCTTCTTTCATATAGTAATTGTTGAGAGAAAGGTGGTAAGGTTTCATATCAAACTTCTTGTAAGGGAGTTGCTTCTTCTTGAGTACCTCTATCTGTTTCTGCTCTACTTTGTCAGTGGGAGTAAGCATGTATCCTAGCCCGAACAGGCCTCTATGGTCTACTTCTTCAGTTAAGTGTGTTGGACCTTGCAAGTGCTTGCCTAGCCCCAGCCCCGGTATGAAGCCCATGTTTCGCAGTATCTTGTAGACAGGTTGCACTTTGTCAGAGCTTCTGGTGAGGTCTTTGTCACATAACTGGGCTTGTGCTACTATTTTGAACCCACTGAAGAGTCGGCGGTCCTCCTCATGCTGAATCTGTAATACAGGTACTCCTTTCGTATCGGTTCCTTGTGCTGTTACCAGATCGCTGCAAATAACTATTACCTCATTCCCTGATTGGAATTTAACACACTGATGTAAGGAGGATGGAATAGCATAGGCCTTGTGGAGCCAAGGGCGTCCTAGTAAGATAGTGAAAGATGACGGTATGTAAATCACTTGGAAATCTATAGACAGAGTTTGTGTTCCCACGGTAATGGGCAAAGTGACAATCCCCAATACTGATCTGCATGTGGAGTCGTAAGCCTTGATTGTTTGCTTGGAAGGTCTTAGAGTAGTCGGGTCTACACCCACTATGTCCATCATTCGAGACGGTAGTACATTGATGGCGGATCCGTTGTCCACAAAAGCTAGAGGGATTTTCTTCCCACTGATTTCAACTGTAATGTGCAGTGGTTCATTATGATCAATGCCGAATGGAGGTTCAAGAAGCTTTGAAATGGTGATGATATTCCTGAAGTGAATGCTGCCGATTATTTGTGTGACATTCTCGGGAGTTGTGTCTGATGGGACTATAGTGGCGGCTAAGTTCTTTTCTAGCATTTGCCGGTGAGCTAGAGACGAGGTGAGTAGTGACCATAGAGAGATGTGAGCTTGGGTTTGCCTCAGCTGCATGAGGATGGGATCTTCTTTCTCATGATTTGATGTCTCTGACTCTTTTTCGAGGACCTTCTTTGTACTCTTGGGGTCTGACAGATACATCTGTCCGGACCTTGTGAGTAGGTTGATTTCTGCTCGCATGTCGTATGGAGACTGCGGTATTTTGGCGGATTCTGCGAAGATTTCGGCTATAGACAACGGTGGAGATTTGAGTGGACCGGAGTCGCGATCTCCTAGAAGAGAGGCTTCTAGAGATAGTTCGTCTAATGACAGCATATAACAAGAAGAATTACTAGCATTAATAAATTTTGAAGTACAACCTATCTCATCATCACTATAAAACTCGGAGTCTGCCACAATAGGTTCAGCTAGATCACCGATGTTTGTTGCTATACTATTTTTGTCTAAGGAAAGCCTTGGATCTTCGAGTGAGCCGTCATGGATGATCTTCAAGATATCCTTTTTTAGGGCGAAGCACTCTCTTGGTCTATGCCCAGTGGCTTGATGGTAGTGACAGTATTTCCGTACATTGCTCCCCATGTGCGTGGAGTAACCTTTGAGTTGCCTGAGGAGCCCCTTGTTCACAAGGTCGCGGAGAAATTTCTTTATTGAGAATTTCAATTGATCGATGCAGTCCTCGAGTTCGAGCATGGTGATTTGGTCAATTTCTACCATATTAACATCCATGGCGATGATCTTCCTGGGGTCGTCGATGACATTATCCTTGATGAGTTTCTGCACGATTTTCTTGATGGTGAAGCACTCGTTGTTGGTGTGACCGGACATTCTATGGTAGTAACATAATTTGGACATATCGCACCCATGCTTAGGCCATTGAAAACCACGTTCTATAGGAGTTATCAACCCAATCTTGACTAGTCCTCGGAATAGAGCATTCATGTCTAGCCCCAGTTCGGCGAAGGCGTCCACCATTTCTAGAATGCCAATGTTACCTCCGATGACTTCGACCATGTTCACGCCACCATTGTCGGGGAGCGGGTTTGCTACGGTGTTCGGACCTTTAGGCTTCTCAATCCTCCCCTCGGTTATGAGTTTTTGTATAGCTCGCTTGAGTAGTATGCAATCATCGGTAGTATGGCCGATGTAGTGATGTTACTTGCAGAACTTCTTTGCATCGAGGTTAGCCCTTTTAGTCAAGGGTTCATAATTCTCAAGTGGTCTTGATCAAGCCCTTCTTTAGCAGTACTTCAAAGACTTTACTAGTAGGCATGCCGAAGTCATCGAAATGATCTTCTTTTCAGGGAAAGCTGTTTGTCACTGCTTGAACATCAAAGGCAGAGTTGTCTTGGACCATACTCACTTGTCCGGCGATTTCTTTGGCTTTGGGAGTGGTACTTGTCGGAGCTTTGTAGCGGAGGGAAGAGTTTCCCATTGTGGCAGCTTCTTTAACAACATTAGTAATGCCGGCTTCGTGTCTGACTCCAGCATCACCATTTCCCGCAGATCGGGGAAGTAACCATTACCAATCGCAACCCTAACCTCGGGCAACAAGCATTTGAAAAAGATTTGCTTTTGTTCCTTTGCCTTAGAAGGGTATTGAACTTCTGCTAACTTGTGGTCCCACCTCTTGTAGAAGTCATAGATAGGCTCGCCGGGCCGTTGAATTGTGTTCTCTAAATCAGTGCGGTTGATGTGCCAATCTAGGTTTGACTGATACTTCTCACAGAAAGTAGCGGTGATTTGTTCCCATGTCTCTCGTTTGGAGGGATCCAAACTTAAGAACCAACGGAGGGCAATTCCGTCCAAGGTGGTGTGGAAGACTCGGTCCATTTGCTCGTTAGTACAATCACGAGCTCTCATGGTTAGCACATAACTATCGAGATGAGTCTTGGGACAAGTAATGCCATGGAATGTGGAGACCTTTGGCATCTTGAAGTCTCTGGGTAGAGCACCCACATTGCTTGGGTCAATAGTTTTGACTATCGGAGCGGATTGCTTGGAGACCGTGTCGGATAACTTACGAATCTGTTCTTGCATGGCAACCACTAGAGGGTGATTGGAGAAATCTGTGCTACCATAGGCTTGAGCAGCGAGAGGAGCAGTGGAGATGGCAACTTGGTGGAGGACAAATAACTACCCATCAATTCTGGTGACGGCTCATACGGACCCTTGCTGGAGGTTGCTTTAGTACCGAAATCGGGATGAGGAACCCTTTGGTAATTGGGCACCCTGAGAGGAATAGCATCATCATTGGTAGGGTAGGTCATAGGCACTGTCTCGTCTTTGATAAGAATAGTCTCCCCATTATGGAAACTAGTTGCTACACCTTTATTCTTCATTTCAGTGTGAAGATGATCCTTGAGTTCTTGGTTGACCCTTTCTAGAGACTTGCTTCGGTCTTCAAGCTTTGAGACCTTTAGCATGAGGTTGGTGAAGAAAGCATGGAGAGGTGGTGGAATGTCCGAGGGTTAGATGCTGGCGGCGATATCTGGATTTTCAGAGGCAGCGGAGACCGGCGGAGTAGAGATGATAGGAGTAGTAGGCTCTGATGATGGACTCATCGCTGATGTAGAGACTGAAGATTGAGCTTGCGGAAGGCCTGACCGTTGAAGACGACCGGAACAGACCCAAACTTGCTTCTCTGTAGAGGTAGCGGACGAGAGGTTTAGGACGGGACAGGGCTCATGCAATGTATTTTTTTATTTACAAAAACAATGTATTATTAGTCCTAATGGTTGGAAGGGATACCCTTTTTGGGTTACTATCTACAAAACCTGGATCAGTGGAGGTCATCACTACGTCTATAGACCCCTCGTTTTTCACCGGTATTGCACCTCCCAAACGGACAATTTGGGCGAGGGTCCTATAGGGCAAGCGACTTCCACCGACCTAACGGATCCTAGAGACTAACCCTTGTTTAAAGGCATTTAACGTAACGTTTATGTTACTTCCGTCAAGTTTTTAACGAGTTGAGATCCTTGTACAAAGTATCACTCGGCTTACTATATGCACACCCTTGTAGGGAATTTCATTTTTTGTGCTTTTTTCTCTCGAAGGATCTCGACTCATTAAAGACTTAACGGATGACGGCATGAAAAACACGTTAATTTTCTATAAAGAAAAGCTAGTCAAACCAACCGGTCAACTTTGGAGTGTCTTAGACTCTGTGAGTGCATGGTTTCGAAATGAACAAGGGATTAACCTCGACTGCTTCACAAGTGAAAACAGTGAGTTAGATAGACCGAGTGCCACGAAGATAGAGGCGACAAGATCACCAAAATATGTGCACTCAGCGGAGTATCCAGTAGGGTATGCAGTGTGACACGGACCTAGTGGTAGTGTGCAGACAAGAACTAGTTATTTTTTAGGGAGAAAACATAGAATTTTTTTTTATGTATTTACATGTATGCAACGCAAAACAGTTAGAAGGGGTACAATAGGAAATAGTTAAGATGTTAACGCGCTAAAGTACAAGGGAAGCAAATATGTACAAGAGATAAAGTACATGGGGAAAAGAAACAAGTAAGTACAATCATGATATTGACGAAAGTTTGACCCTCTATGTTTGAAGATGTTCAAAGCTAGTCCCCAGCAGAGTCTAAACTGTGAATACCCCTTTCCGACGATGCGGGCGACACACGGGAAGTCTTTCTTTTATTTATCTTTATTTATCTTTTCTATGGGATTAGGATATTCAAGTTATCATTTAACCTATTAAGAGTCGCCACGTTGTTTTATTGAGCTAAAACATTGAGAAAAAGCTAACAAGAGGGTTCGGGGGTCAAGTTACGACAAGAGAAGAATATTACGTTATCACTCCTATCGCCCGATAGATTGGACTTTCTATCATGATGAATTTGTTAGTAGTGTGTTAGTGATTGAGACCGGATCCGAAGATTGCCTACGTTCCTCTCGTTTGAGAAGCTCAGGTCAGCGTAGTTCGCACATAATTGGAATAGAGAGAGGAAGCGGGATCATCCATAATGAAGGGGGAGGAGAAAGAATCATGCGAGATGATCACATCCTAGAATAATGATTATACCATTGATAAGATCAACGTGTAGTCCTCATATTCATCCTTGGAGAGTTATTTGATCATGGGAATATTTACCTAAAGTTTAGGGTTTAGAAGTAGTTCCTAGATCTTGGAGATCATCATCGGCTATACAATATAAACAGGGATTAAAACATTAGATCTAGCATATTATGTAGAATAAATCTTAGATCTAGCGTGATAATAAGAACATCATGAACATGTATGAATGAACACATAAATATGAAGATCGCTACCCTAGTCATAGAGCATATTATGAATTCTAGCAAGAACATGAAGAACACGTTATGAATCATATGAATATAGATGTATAAACATGATGAAACTAGCATAAATCAGATCTAAACTAAGAAAACATGACAAATTCTCACCAATCTTGACAAGAACGAAGTCGAATCTCTCGCGCGGATTCGAGGTGTGTCTATCTGGACTCTGGAGGATGATCAGATAAGCCTATCTTCGATCCCTCATCCGATCAGTCGTTGATATCTTCTTATCTGGGCTTTTCGGGAAATCTTGGATAAGTCCTGCGCAGCTCGTAAATACCTGGGAGGTCCCTGTGAGTTCTAGAATGCCTAATAACTCATTTTCAGGTTGGGTACTAACAATGAGACGTGAATATATGCAGAGTACCAACTGATGATAATGTTGCCGACCCATTGACAAAGGGTCTTCCGCAAGCGAAGCATGATGGTCATGTTAGGTCTATGGGTATTCGATACATTAATTAGGCCTAGTGCGAGTGGGAGATTGTTGGTATTGTATGCTCTAGGAACGTTATTTGAATGATTAATGTTATCTCTTGATTATGTTTTAATAAAGATATTGAATGTTTGATTTTTATATCCTTTGCATGTTTATTATAATAATCTCCGTCCCTGATAATTATGATTAATTATTAGTATAAGTTTAATAGATAATCATTTGATGATTATGGTATATGGGATATAAAGAAACTTGTGGGTATTTGTTGAAGAACAAATACTGGACTGACCCGTATGAGATTTATGTCATGGTCACAATGTCATAATTAAGTCTCATATAGTTATATTACTGGAATCTCTAGACCTGAGGTTATTACAGTCTTCCGCTTGATGAACATTACGTTTGACATATTCAAACGTTACCCCTAACTGGGTAGCTATAAAGAATATGATTGCCGAAATCGGAATCATGTAGGGAAGAGTAATAAGCCAAGATGGGATTTGTTCCTCGTCAAGAGAGATGTCAAGCTTTGGCCACTCGATGAATGGTATTGATGAAATTCATGGCCATGCTCAAATAAGATTTGTCTTATCAATACATTCGGGATCGAGAAAGCATTGAACTATGTAAGTTGACCATTGACCATGGCTTACGTTCAATAGACATCGTGAAACAAAGAGATTGTGATATGTTCTATAAAGGATACGAACTTATATATAGTTATACTGATTGGGTAGGTATGACGGTTTGCTAGAACTTAATCATATCTTATGGGTTTGCACCCATTGCCAACTTAGTATAATCCTAAAGGGTCACACACAATAGAACGAATCTTAAAAGGACTTAAATGGAATTTTGGGTCAAAGGGCCTTTGAGGAATATTAAGAAATTAGAGGAGAAAAGAGGAAAAGGGGGAGGTCCGACCGGACCTATGAAAGGACCCGCCCGGACCTATCATAGGGTCCGACCGGACCAACCTCAACACCGGGCGGACCTAGTCTGTTTCGGGGAAAAGTTTTTCTGTTCCGTTTTCTTGCAGGTTTAGTCACTTGTTACCTATTTGGAATATGTTTAACAAGTATATAAATAGCCTCTAATTGTCCTAATCATTCCTATGCATTGTGAAAGCCTCCAAAGAGTTTGAGAAACTGTTTTCTTGTTCCAAGATCATAAAAATGAAGAACAAGAACACATATTAATTCTATATAGTTTATTGTGAAAGTGTGTTTCACAAAAAAATGTATAGCAACCAAGATCAAGAGCTTCTTGATATTCGTTCATGGTGTGCATACAGTTAGAGAGTGAAGCTTATCACCTCCAAGTTCGTGATCTTGTTCGTGATTGTGTTCGTGTTCAAGTTCGAAAAGCTCCATCGAATTCAAGGTTGTTAAATCAAACGCTTCAATGGTTAGTATTCTAGTATTCATTGTAGATGTATTAGACTTAATCATATGAATGGATCTATAGGCTTTGGGTTTCATAAAATTTTAAATGCTTTATTCCGCTGCGCATGTTACTAGGAAATCCAACATATGGAACCTGTTATAATACTCACACAGAGTCTCATCTACCTTATGCTCCATGTTCCTAATGTCCCGCTTTATCACATTGACCTGATCCGGAGGAAAAAACTCATCAAGAAACACCTCCTTCATCTGCTGCCATGTGGTAATGCTGTTAGGCGGTAGATGGTAATACCATGTACTAGCATCATCTTTCAGAGTGAAAGAAAACGCTCTACGGAGGAGATGCTCAATAGGAAGTGCCACAGGCTTCGTACTCTGACAAATCTGTACAAACTGGCATATATGTTGATTCGGGTTCTCACCGGGAATACCCATGAAGTGTGGTAATTGACTCAACAAACCCGGTTTCAACTCGAATGTGAGCCCAGTAGGCAGAGTAGGGAATTTGACTGCATGAGGTTGCTCGCTCCAATTCGGGGCAGTTTTCTCCCTTAGTGTCTTTGGTGCCTCGTTATCCCCCATCATTTCTGCTAATAAGATTGCTTTGTATTTCATGTTTTGTTTTAATCCCTTCCTCAGAGATCTTTCAATTTCTGGATCAAGACTTACAAGCAATTCGTTAGTAGAACGGGTGTGGACCATACAAGGTACCACACTAAAAACAAATAATAAATAAAAAATTAACTAAAAATAAAACTAAACTAACTAAAAACAAATAAAAGAAAAAGAACGTAAACCAATAAACACCGTTCCCCGGCAATGGCGCCAACATTTGATAGGCTAAATCGCACACCTACAAATTAAACCTGGATTAGGTTCTAAAAATATGTAGCTAGGGACAAGTCCAGAATCGATCCACGAAGAACGGTTATTTATTTACGCAATTGTCACTTGACAAGATTGGGGGATATTATAATTATTAAATCCTAAAATAAAAATTAAACTAATTAAATTAAGCTAAAACAATAATTAATAAGCACTTCAGAATTGATTCCGTTCCCACCTAATTATTCAATTATCGCTGATATCTCTTTTCACTTTTTACCCTATTCACTTGATCACGAGATCTATTTCAATCCCTGTTTCTTCTTTCAGAATAGTTAATAGCAGTGACACACTCACTAGAAACCCTAATTAATAATTCAATCTAACTGGCACAGTCTAGATCTCAAAATTAATTGATTCAAGATTTTAGAAACTAAGATCAAGAATGCTTTCTATGATTATTTCACACAGATAATCATCTAATTTTATCCACTTCACAATTTACCATGGCACATGCATAAATCGTAAAGATGCTACTTATGAATTTCTACACTGGCACAGTCATAGAAAATTCTAGCAAAGTTAAATTAACCAGAGCAATTAGATTGATCAAGTCTAAAAACTCTAGCAATAAATCTAGAATAAACACAAGTAAAATTATGAATAGAGATAAAAGATTAAAAAGAAAAATACCTCAAATTGATAAAAAGGAGTTCAAGATTCAAACCCCAAGCTTGGATTTTAGTTCCTCATCCAAAGCTTTGAAATCTCCATGGAAAAAAAAAGAAAACCTAGATCTAAAATATTGTTGAAGTTTAGAATCAAAAACAATAAAAGCAACCTAGTTTTATACCTAAAACAAGTCCTAAACTAATTAGGAATAAAAAGAATTAAAAAGAAAAAAAAATAACCAAAAAAAAAAAAGAAATCCAGCCACCATACGCGCTGGGACGCGCTCCCACTCTCAGTCTTCACCTCGCCCACGCGCCGACTCTCCACACACGCGCCAGAAACGCCTAAATCGCGCCTGCTACATGCGTTTTATCCCTTCCTTCCATTCGTGCTCACGGATCGCTCACACGTGCAGTAAGCCGGCTCTTCCCATGCACGACTCGTTCCATCCATCCCGACTCGTGCTGGGTTCCCTTTGGCGAGTTGGGCCACTCCACAAACTAGCCCACTTGTCCTTCCAGCTTCTTGGGCCGAGCTGTATTGGTGCTGGGCTTCATGCTTATTTGTGGCTTCATGCTTGTTTGCTAGGCTGCTTCTTTCTTTGGGCTTCCTTCAATTGGACTTCAGTGCTGGCCTCCTTTGCTCTTTTCATTCTCATCATCAACCCAACAATTATTATCAAATACTCCTCCGTCCCAATTGACTTTCTTTTGTATATTTTGGGATCTCTTTTAACTCATAAATAAATTACATCGGGTAAAAAATATAAAACAATAAAATGCTCCCCGAATTACAATAAATTCCTAAAATTACATAATTGCCCCCAAAATACATAAAAACTATCTAAAATACATAAAAATAATTATTTTAAGCTCATAAAATCCTAGGAATTAAATGTATAAAATACGTCTCATCAAATTCCCCCACGCTTAGACCTTTACTCGTCCCTGAGTAAAATCCTAACTCCCCTCTAAACACCGGTCTAATACAGCGTAGTATGGAGAAAAATGACTCATAGTCTCCTCTAAACCACCAATCATAAATCAACAAATAAAATCGAAGTGTAGAAACTCCGTCTCCTTATAACTCCTCAATGAAATAATATAAATGACATTAGCTTGATACCAACACCATAACAAACGGTATCCAAACTAAATGTCCACTCAAAAGCCAAGGGGAACTAAAAATGTCCTAAATTTTTCCCCACGCTTATCTCACACTACAATCTCCCTCATAAAAACAAAGTTTTTGTGTGATTAATAAATATGCACAAAACTTACCTCGTAACAAAACACCAACACCCCCTTATATCTCCAAGAAAAGAACGAGGATTTCTAACTTAAAATCAACTCGAATGTGACCCCAGTAGGTAGAGTAGGGAATTTGACTGCATGAGGTTGCTCGCTCCAATTCGGGGTAGTTTTCTCCCTTAGTGTCTTTGGTGCCTCGTTATCCCCCATCTTTTCTGTTAATAAGATTGCTTTGTACTTCCTGTTTTGTTTTAATCCCTTCCTTAGAGATCTTTCAATTTCTGGATCAAGACTTACAAGCAATTCGTTAGTAGAACGGGTGTGAACAAGACAAGGTACCACACTAAAAACAAATAATAAATAACAAAATTAAAACTAACTAAAAATAAAACTAAACTAACTAAAAATAAATAAAAGGAAAAGAACGTAAACCAATAAACATCGTTCCCCGGCAACGGCGCCAAAATTTGATAGGCTAAATCACACACCTACAAATTAAACCCGGACTAGGTTCTAAAAATATGTAGCTAGGGACAAGTCCAGAATCGATCCACGAAGAATGGTTATTTATTTACGCAATTGTCACTTGACAAGATTGGGGGATATTATAACTATTAAATCCTAAAACAAAAATTAAACTAATTAAATTGAGCTAAAACAATAATTAAAAAGCACTTCAGATTTGATTCCGTCCCCACCTAATTATTCAATTATCACTGATATCTTTTTTCACATTTCACCCTATTCACTTGATCACGAGATATATTTCATTCCCTGTTTCTTCTTTCAGAATAGTTAATAGCAGTGGCACACTCACTAGAAACCCTAATTAATAATTCAATCTAATTGGCACAGTCTAGATCCCAAAATTAACTGATTCAAGATTTGAGAAACTAAGATCAAGAATTCTTTCTATGATTATTTCACACAGATAATCATCTAAATTTATCCACTTCACAATTTACCATGGCACATGCATAAATCGTAAAGATGCTACTTATGAATTTCTACACTGGCACAGTCATAGAAAATTTTAGCAAAGATAAATTAACCAGAGCAATTAGATTGATCAAGTCTAAAAACCCTAGCAATAAATTTAGAATAAACAAAAGTAAAATTATGAATAGAGATAAAAGATTAAAAAGAAAAATACCTCAAATTGATAAAAAGGGGTTCAAGATTCAAACCCCAAGCTTGGATTTTAGTTCCTCATCCAAAGCTTTGAAATCTCCATAGAAAAGAAAGAAAACCTAGATCTAAAATATTTTTGAAGTCTAGAATAAAAAAAAATAAAAGCAACCTAGTTTTATACCTAAAACAAGTCCTAAATTAATTAGGAATGAAAAAGAAAACAAAAATAACCAAAAAATAAGGAATCCAGCCACCATACGCGCTGGGACGCGCTCCCACTCTCAGTCTTCGTGTCGCCCACACGCCGACTCTCCACACACGCGCCAGAAACGCCTAAATCGCGCCTGCTACATGCGTTTTTATCCCTTCCTTCCATTCGTGCTCACGGATCGCTCACATGTGCAGTAAGCCGGCTCTTCCCATGCACGACTCGTTCCATCAATCCTGACTCGTGCTGGGTCCCTTTGGCGAGTTGGGCCACTCCACAAACTGGCCCACTTGTCCTTCCAGCTTCTTGGGCCGAGCTGTGTTGGTGCTGGGCTTCATGCTTGTTTGCTGCGCAGCTTCTTTCTTTGGGCTTCCTTCAATTGGACTTCAGTGCTGGCCTCCTTTGCTCTTTTCATTCTCATCATCAACCCAACAATTATTATCAAATACTCCTCCGTCCCAATTGACTTTCTTTTGTATATTTTGGGATCTCTTTTAACTCATAATTAAATTACATCGGGTAAAAATTATAAAACAATAAAATGCTCCCCGAATTACAATAAATTCCCAAAATTACATAATTGCCCCCAAAATACATAAAAACTATCTAAAATACATAAAAAATAATTATTTTAAGCTCATAAAATCCTAGGAATTAAATGTATAAAATCCGTCTCATCAAGTCTACATTAATTTGAAATTATTACATCAATTATTATGAGTTTATTAATTAATATTATAAATTTGTTCAATATGAAATTTCTATCTACATTCATTTGTGAAGAAAATAATTATATGCTTTCATTTAAGTGCAATGGTTACTAAAATATGAAAAATCTCAATATAACTTAATACATTAATAATAATCATGATAAAATGAGTTTAACATCTCCGTTATAAGAAATGAAAAGTCATAAAAATTTAATACAATATTTACTTTGAAATGTTAAGTCACAAAACTAAATATTTGATTTATCTTTTGAAACATACAAAAAGTCATTAAACAAATTTATTGGTTTAACTAAGTCATTAAAGAATTATGTTGAGCCAATAATTAATCCGGTAAAAAAATGAAAAATCACAAAAAACTATCATCTTAGTTTTAAATCAAAAGTTAGAAAATAAATTTCTCTTTAATTTAGCCCCCTCTATTTATCCAATTGAAATTATTTTAATATATACTACTATTAGATAAGACATTGGCAACTCAAGAGTCTAAAGTACATTCAATGTGTATATCATAACAATAAATAATTATCAAATAATAATACATATTTAATTTAATATTTAATATTTTAAAAGTTACAATGATCATAATCAATGAGGAATGGAAAAAGTCATCAAATAACACAAAAAGTTACAAAGATCATGATTAATGAGGAATATAAAAATTCATTAAATAATTATTGGTGAAAACTAATACAAATTTGATGATAGAAAGTTACAATAATCATGATTAATGAGGAATAGAAAAATTCATCAAATAATTATTGGTGAAAACTAATACAATTTTAATGGTAAATGAATGTGAACCAAAGTTAGCTTTAAAAATTAGTTTTGAAAGATTTATTCTACTCTATTAATAGAAAAAATGGATCTGAAGTATTTAATTACTCATCAATATTATCCAATATTTAGACAAAATGAAATGCATAAGGTATAATAGTTCTTTTGTTTAGATTTAAAATGAGCAATTAAGAGGAATAATTATTTGATGATCAAGAGGCTATTTGTATCTTCAACGTAGAAATGAGAGCTTGCATTGCAAAGAATATAAAAAATTAGATATATTGAATATATATATTTACTATCATGTTGAATACGTATTTTACATGGGAGTATAAACATTAGTTTTGTTGTGTTTCTTCTTACTTTTTTTTCTTCTTTTTACCCACCCATGTCAATTTTTTATGCGTAACCTTCTCTGCCTCCCCCACCCATCTCTCTTTATGTATAATATTTTAGTTTTAACTATTTTCTCTCTTCTTTTTCTCTAGGCCACAGAAGAAATATTTGTTTGGACAAAATTAGGACGAAGACATTTGGTTGTTTGAGAAAAAATTGAATTAGCTATGTAAGTTTTACCTTTTCATTTTTTGTTATTGTTTGGATCATCAAACCACTAATTTAAAGGTTTACAATGTTAGGATTGGAGTCCTAAACTATGAGGAAGAAAAGGAGTCTAAGTCGGGGGAGTTGGTGAAGATCAAAAGGGTTCAAACCAGGGGAGGAGTTCCTGGCGGAGGAGCAGGCGGGCACTTGCCCTGGACCAGGCGGGCGCTCATTTGGACAGTGAGTTGATCCGCCTGGGGGAATTAATTCGAGCGGGTGCTCGCCTAGACCCAAGCGGGCGCTTGGTATGCCGGCTGGGCTGATTTGTTTCCTATTTTGACACAATCTCTTCTTAATTTGATTTAGATCTTCCTTGTACTGATATATAAGCATAGTCACGACCTAGGACACTTTGTAGCAGATTATTAAGGTGTGATTAATAATATATTGGCTTGGCAATTGCCCCCGGACGTAGTTCATGTGTTGAACGAACCGGGTAAACAATTCTTGTGTTCTTGTGTGTGATTCTTCCATTATTGTGCTTGTGGGTTTGTGTTCTTTATTTAGATTGCAACGGGGTACCACTAAACTCCCAACAACTGGTATCAGATCCTGGTTAGGAGGATTCAAAGTTTCATTAGTTGATTAATTTTGAATCACGTTCTTGGGGACTTTGTGAAGAAATCAAGATGAAGAACTCTAACGAGAAATTCAACGGTGTGAATTTCACGTTTTGGAGGACAAGGGTTGAAGATTACCTTTATTGTAAGGATCTTCATAAACCCTTAGGAGCGAAACCCGAAGACATGTCACAAGGGGATTAGGAGACGTTAGATCGGAAGGCGTTAGGAGCGGTGAGGAGCGCTCTAACCGACGACGTTGCACGGAACGCAATGGAGGCCAAGACAACAGTGGGGTTGCTACAAATGCTGTCAGACATGTATGAGAAGCCGTCGAATATCAATAAGGTGCATTTGATAAAGAGGTTTGTGAATACGAAGATGTCAGAGGGGCAGACAGCAGCGAGTCATATCGGCAGTTTCAAAGGTATGGTGGACCAATTGAAAAGTGTTGATATTACTTTCTCCGATGAAGTGTTAGCATGTTTTCTACTAAAATCGTTGCCTGATAGTTGGGAGGTTACTGTCACAACGATCAGTACGTCGAAAACACCATTAGTGTATACGGAGGTTCGAGATCTCATCCTTCAATAGGAGTTGAGAAGGAAAGAGAAAAGGGGAGAATCTTCCGCAGATGGGGCTGCACTTAGGGTGGAGAGAAATAGGGGAAGGGGAGGAGCGAAAAAGGGGAAAAAGCCGGTCAAGTGCTACAATTGTGGCACGATGGGTCATATCAGTTATGACTGTCCGGAGAAGGATGGTGATGCACACGTGGTGGATGATGGAGATGTATTAATCCTAGGAGAGGAGCAGTCAGATGAAGATTGGGTGTTGGATTCTGGAGCTTTTTGTCATGCTAGTGGGGATGCAGAAACAATGGAGCGATACACACCGGGAGATTTTGGGGTTGTTTATCTTGGTGATGATCAACCTTTGAAGATCAAAGGTAAGGGGGATGTGATGATGAAGACACCTAATGGGGCTGTTTTATAATTGCACGATGTGATGCATGTTCCAGACTTGAGAAGGAGGGTGATTTCCGTGGGACAACTTGATGATGAAAGGTATGGTGTGACCTTCACTGGTGGGTCTTGGGAAGTCACAAAAGGAGCTAAGGTGATAGCTCATGTGGTTAAGGAGAAGATGTTGTACTCTACCTACAATGTCGACATTTGCTCGGGTGGGAGCAAGAGGCTAAAGAACCGGCCTATTGGTGTACAAAGGAGAGACATCAAGAAACGGTATGTTAGGGGGGAGAGGGACACAAAGTTGATCAACGCGGTGTAGAAGTCCAAGTGCTCTAACAGAGAGCGTGTTCAGACCAAGAGAAGACGATGCAAGAAACAAGGTGTGTCCATGTTTCAAGGGGAAGCATTGCGAGGAAGGTGGGTCTGGAGGGAGAAGGCGAAGTTAGACTTGCGGAGAGAAATCAAGGTAGAAGCTGATTTGGGGAGGCAAGAACTATCTAACACGGAGAGGTTGAAACGTCGCTTGGTTTCAACTCGCCTTAATACTTAAGCGGGAGGCTCGGTAATGTCAAGCCAATATGGGGGGGGTAAAGCGTGTTCAAAGGTGTTCACTCTGTGGTGGGAGTTGATGGGTGTTTCTATGCTTATGAGTTTAGTCTCCAGGTGGGAGATTGTTAGGATTGGAGTCCTAAACTATGAGGAAGAAAAGGAGTCTAAGTCGGGGGAGTTGGTGGAGATCAAAAAGGGTTCAAACCAGGGGAGGAGTTCCTGGCGGAGGAGCAAGCGAGCGCTTGCCCTGGACCAGGCGGGCGCTCATTTGGACAGTGAGTTGATCCGCCTGGGGGAATTAATTCGAACGGACACTCGCCTAGACCCAAGCGGGCGCTTGGTATGACGGCTGGGCTGATTTGTTTCCTATTTTGACACAATCTCTTCTTAATTTGATTTAGATCTTCCTTGTACTGATATATAAGCATAGTCACGACCTAGGATACTTTGTAGCAGATTATTAAGGTGTGATTAATAATATATTGGCTTGGCAATTGCCCCCTGTAGATACCCCGGGAGCAACCATGGCATTAGACTCGAACGCGTGGGTTATCCTAAGATGTCTAACTTGTTTTTAGAGTCGCCACCTATGTTTTGAGGAACATAAGAAAAACCTATTGATAATAGCCTAAGTTTGATTACGAAAACAAAGATTCTTTGTTTTGAGGTTCGAGGGTTAGTTTACGAGATGGGAAATACCGAAACACCCATCTCGCCCAACTAAAGTTGGTCTTGCTTGATCAAAATATACATGAATGATAAATGTTCTTCTTCTTCTTCTTTAAATCATAAAAAGGGGTTTAAAATAGAGTTTGGAATGTAGGAGATAACTCTTCAACCGACCTCAATGAGATGAGGTGATCATTAGAGTCATGTCCCAAAATGATTTGGGTGATTGCACTTTGATAAAACAAAAGAAAGAGAAAAGAGATGAAGTTAAGAAGAGGAAAGAAATAACTTTACCTAGACTTCAAGAGACTTCAAACACTTCTTGATGAATTCTTTGGAGAAATCCTTCGGAAATGCTTTGTAAGTATGAAATTTTAGTGTCTTATTGAGAATGTAAGATTGAGAGCCAAAAGTCCAAGGTCCTTGAAAATGGAGGTAAAAGGGGGGGTTTTATAGGTGAAAGAGAGATGTTTTTGGTGCCAAAACTCAGTCACCCAGAGATCTTTCCCGGGCAAAATCCTGTAAATTGAGCAAGTGAGAGAATCCTAGCCAGAAATCTGTAACCGACGCCCAGAGGCGCGCGCTTCCTGCTTTGGGGGCGGGAGGCGCGCGCGGCTGGATCCTCCTGTCGGAGGCGCGCGACTCAGAGAAGACGATTTTGACAGAATGGACTAGAAAGTCAGCCCTGTTATTCAGTTTAGTCCCTGGACTTAACGAAGTCAGTCAGGAACTTAACGGAAGTGACAGAAACTAACGAGAAACACTTAAAATGGGGAGAAACACAAGATCAAATGTGCAATCGGGGTGAGCGGTCCAAGGCGGGGTGTCTACAGAGCCCCTCGGCGATGTGGATTGCAAAGCAAAACGCGTCGACGAAAGTTAAAAACACCCGCCGAGGACATCACCAAGAAAAAGCAAAGACTCGATGAAAGCAGGAATTTGAAATTGCGAGAGATAGTGGTGCGCTCCCTGTGTGAGCGGCTTTTATTGATAGAGGGGGTGGCATGATCCGTTAGGTGAACCTGCCGGATGAATATGTTGAATGAGGCTGTTAGTGAACCTTTGAACGAGGCCGTTAGTGAACCTTTGGAGAGGCCGTTAGTGAACCTTTGAAGAGGCCGTTAGTGAACCTTTGAGGACGAATCCGTTAGTGAAATCCATTGATGAGGCCGTTAGTGAACCCTTGAATGAGGCCGTTAGTGAACCTTTGTAGAGGCCGTTGGTGAACCTTTGGAGAGGCCGTTGGTGAACCTTTGAAGAGGCCGTTGGTGAAGCTTTGGAGAGGCCGTTAGTGAACCTTTTAGGAGGCCATTAGTGAACCTTTGAAGACGAATCCGTTAGTGAAATCCGTTGATGAGGCCGTTAGTGAACCTTGAAGACGAATCCGTTAGTGAAATCCGTTCAGGAGGCCGTTAGTGAACCTTTGGAGAGGCCGTTAGTGAACCTTTGAAGAGGCCGTTAGTGAACCTTTGAAGACGAATCCGTTAGTGAAATTTGTTGATGAAATATTGCTTTGAAGTCGCGTGCCACTTGGAGTCACACTTGACTTTTTGACTTGTGGGGTGCGGGCACAGTTGACCGCGACCAGAAGAATGTTCCTGCTGGGGATGAAATGTTGATATTGACTCTTGAGGGGGGTATGGCACCCGTGACAGAACTTAGGGAGTTCGGAATCCGGAGAGGGACAGCCTACTTTTGAGTGGGAGTTTCTATCCTACTTTCAATCTTTGACATGCCTTAAGGGCGGACCAGAAGAAGGTGTGACCAACTGGGTGTCCGAGGACCAGGGCTGTGTCTTGATTTAGGCTGGATATTTCTGACAAGGCCTTTTCTGAAGTGATCTAGACTTGGGAGGCGCGCGCTTTCCTCTGTAGGCTTGTGACGCGCGCGCATTTCAGACCGCTGGCGGGTGGCGCGCACGTCTGGGAGGTGAAATTCCGGGCTTGACATTTGCTGGCCAAAAGATCCCCCAACAGCTATAACATCAGCTTCTGTTCGACCACTTGATTCTCACAGCTCCTTTCTGCCATTTTTGGACATCATATTATTGCTCAACTTTGCTTGTGATCAACATTTTCCATGGCTTCCAATTCTTTTGTTCTTGATGCCAAGGTTGTTAGTGGGTATGAAAAGGACTTGGACACTTTTGTGTATTCTTTTCACTTTGCGGACGTTGAAGCCGGATTGGGATTTGTTGAGAGCTGCCGCGGCTTTCTGGGATTGCGATAGCCATACCTTCAACTTTTCAGCTAATGAAATGGTGCCGACTGTCGATGATTTCGGGGCCGTCTTTGGCATGCCTTTGGCCGGTCGGATTGCCGTCCCTAAATATCACCGTGGTGCCATTGACTCTTGGGTTGAGTTACTGAATCTCCCTGTTGAGGACGTGAGGAAGATGTTGCACGGTACTGTGATTGACATAACTGAGTTGCCGATGTTCTTCATTTTACACTCGGAGGATCCGGTGGTTCAATCTTTCAAGAGGAATGCCATGGCCACTTGTCTCTTTAGTGAAGTACTGTTTGTCACACCCTTCGGGACTGCGGATGCGCAGTTGGCTGAGGTTATTTTGCAAGCCAAGGAGCAACAATTTAGTATAATCCCTCTTATTGTAGGGGAGACGTTGCACGGCCTTGATGAGTTACATAGGATGGACAAGATGTGTCGGGGAAGCCCTTTGCTCTTGACCATATGGCTCCGAGAAAACTTCAAGATTTATTCCCCGGATGGTGATTTGTCTCCTTTTGCTGTTCATAGGTGGAAGCTGTTGATCCGGGATTTATCTGAAGATGGTTGGAAGAAATTCTTTGCCTCTCGGGTAACCGTCGATATTGAGTGGTGCCCTCCTTCTTGGGGTCTTCGTCGTTTTGTGGAATGGACTCTTGGTTTTCAGCACGTGGTTGTACCCGGCTTGAGAGATTCTTCATTTTACCAGCCAAAGCGGGTTCTGCGGCAGTTTGGTCGCCAACAGATAATTCATTTTCCGAGGGACGGAACGCTTCGTCCAGTTGCTTACATGGGTCCGGACTTCTTGAGCGAGCTTCAGTCAGCTTGGGGAGATGATCGTAACCGCTGGGCTTTTTCTCCTCTGCATCGGGGGAGTGTCTTCCTTCCCGAGAGCTACTTGGATTATTTGTTTGGCACCCTTTACCGTGGCATCACTTGGGTCGATGTGCTTCGTGCCGAGTTGTTGGGAAAGGGTTTTGAGCCTAGCAGCGCTTTGAGATATAGGGAGGCTGCTGCTGATTCGAGTAACATTCTTGCTGACCCTTTCGGTACTCCTTTGGATGACTTTTATGCTACAGAAGGTTCGGTGCGTATTAGTGCTCCTCCGCTATCCAAGAAGAAAGGATTGAGAGACGATCGGGTGGTCCTTTAAAGGCTAAGAGAAAATTGGACTTTTCTTAGTACCCTAAGAGATTGCAATTAAATTAGACCACTTTGTTTTAGGATTCAATGTTTTGATGTCTTTTGTTGCTCAATAAATCCGTTGTAATGGCTTGAATAATTCATTGAATGAATAAAAATTGCATCTTGTTATTTGAAGTGAATTGGATATTTTTGATATGTTTTAGACCGCACCCGAAGGTTGCCTACGTTCCTCCAGTTGGGAGGCTCAGGTCTCCGTAGTTCAAACAAACAAAGACCATTTTTTTTTGTGTGCACCCTGTTTTTTGCCTAGACCGCCCTTTCGGGTTTTCAATCTAGCGGGCTTCTTTTTTGCACGTGCTCTAATTTTTGCCTAGGCCGCCCTTGCGGGTTTTCAACCTAGCGAGCGATTTTTTTTTTTTATGGTCTTTGGTTATTAAGCGTAGAACCTCTTGAGCTTGTCGAGGTTGACCTCCTTTGGCAGCTGGTCACCATCTAAATCCACGAGTCGGACTGCACCGCCGCTTAGTATCTTTTTGACCACGTACGGACCGATCCATCGGGGTCCCCATTTCCCCATGGGATTCATGGCATTAGGAGGATGTTGTCTTAAGACCAAATCTCCCACATTGATGTTTCAAGGCTTCACCTTTTTGTTGAAAGCTCTTGCCATCCTTTGCTGATACGCCCTTGTGCGTTCGAGTGCTCTTAGCCTTTTCTCGTCGAGTAAGGCTAGCTATTCATATCGACTTTGCATCCATTCGACCTCGTTGACTTGATTCTCGAGGAGGACCCGTAGAGATGGGACTTCAAGTTCGATTGGGAGTACGGCTTCAGAACGATAGACTAATGCATAAGGAGTTTCTCCTGTTGCTGATCGTATTGATGTGCGGTAGCCCCACAATGCTAATGGTAGCTTCTCGGGCCAATCCCTTCCTGTTGAGGCCATTTTCTTGACGATGGTTTCGATGGTCTTATTTGTTGCTTCAACCGCGCCATTTGCTTGGGGACGGTAAGGAGATGACTTGTGCTTGGTGATCTTGTATTCTACCAAAAGTGCATCCATTTCCTTCTCAAAGTGAGAGCCGTTGTCGGAAATGATTTCATGAGGCACGCCGTATCGGCACATGATATTAATCTTTACAAATTCGGCCACTTTCTTGGCGTTGAGGGTCCGATAGGCTTGTGCTTCGACCCACTTTGTGAAGTAGTCGACGGCCATTAGGACGAATGACTGTCCATTGCTTCCGGCAGGATGGACTTTACCGATGATGTCTATCCCCCAACAAGAGAAAGGCTAAGGTGTGACCATGTTGTAAAGTTGTGAGGGTGGAGCATGTTGCAGATTAGCATGGAATTGACACTTGGCACACCTTTTGACTTTCTCGATACAGTCTCGTTCCATAGTGCTCCAATAGTAACCAATGCGGAGTATCTTCTTGACTAGCATAAACCCATTCATGTGGGGTCCACACTCTCCTTCGTGCACTTCACACATTATCTCTTGAGCTTCGGCCTCATTGGCGCATAAGAGATTGATCCCGTCGTGGTGCCTTTTGTAGACTCGGTCTCCAATCAGTACGTACCGAAAGGCTAGCCTTTGCAGAGCCGCTTGAGACTTCTTATTGCTATTCTCGGGATAAGTGCCATCTTTGAGGAAATTCATGATATCCGAATACCACGGAGAGTTTGTTTGAACCTCGTTGATCTCGATACTCATGCAGTACGCCGGACTGTTCCTTCGGGCAATTTTGAAAGGCTTCACCATTTTCCCTTTGGGCATTTCGACTAATGAAGCTATGGTGGACAGTGCATCGGCGAAGCGGTTTTTATCCCTTGGCAGGTAGTTGAAAGTGATCTCTTGGAATTGTCCAACCAATTCTTCAAGGTGCTGACCATACTGTTGAAGGGTCGGGTCTTGGATTCGTCATTTACTCGATTGTTGATTGATAAGGAGCATAGAGTCGTCGAATACTTCTAGTTCCGTGACGTTTCTTTCGAGAGCTGCTTCGAGCCCTGCTATGCATGCTTCGTACTCGGCAATGTTGTTGGTAGCTTCGAATTCCAGACGGATGGCAATGGGAGTGTAGATGTCTTTTGGATCGACAAGTAATACTCCTATACCAAAACCGTGTTTATTGGCGGCGCCATCGAAAAAAAGTTGCCACTTATTTTCCTCGGTTGTAGTACACATTAAATGCTCGTCGGGGAACTGTACGTCTTCCCCCTTCACTTCGTCACACGGGAATTCGGCAAGCTGGTCACTGAACACTTGCCCCCTGACGGATTTTAGTGTGACGTAAGTGATATCATAGCCGGCGAGCATGAAGTACCATTTGGCTATTCTTGTTGACATGAAAGGCTTCTCGAAGATGTAGCGAAGCGGGTCCACCTTTGCTACTAGCTTGATCGGAAATCTTCCATATAGTGTTTGAGCTTTTGAGTAACCCAAACCAATGCTGCACATGACTTCTCTAAGACAGAGTAGTTCTTTTCGCCTCCTTGGAATCGGCGACTGACAAAATAAATGGCATTCTCCTTTGTGGACTCTCGTTGCTCTTGTGCTAACATAGCCCCTAGGGCTTCATCATTGACCGTGAGATAGAGCAAAAGAGGCTTCTCCTTGTGCGGCGGAACTAGAACAGGAGGGCACGTCAAGTAATGCTTCACTTGGTCGAAGGCTTCTTGGCACGCGTCTGTCCATTCTAGAGCCACATTATTCTTGAGTAGCTTGAATATTGGCTCGCATATGGAAGTGAGTTGGTGCACAAACCGACTGATGTATTGCAGTCTGCCCATAAAACCTTTGATCTCTTTCTGCGTCTTTGGAGGAGGCATGTCAATGATTGCCTTGATTTTGGAGGGATCTACTTCAATTCCCCTTTCAGTGACCATATAACCAAGGACTTTGCCTCGGATAACCCCGAACGTGCTCTTTGCAGGGTTGAGCCTCATCTTGTGTTGACGAAGCCTTTCGAAGAACTTGCGGAGATCGATTAAATGTTGACCATCGGTCCCTTTGGAGTGAATGATCATGTCGTCCACATAGACCTCGATTTCTTTGTGAATCATATCATGGAACAAGTCTGTCACGGCTCTTTAGTAGGAAGCCCCAGCGTTTCTTAACCCAAATGGCATGACTGTGTAGCAAAAGGTACCCCACGGTGTTATGAAGGCTGTCTTATGTTGATCTTCCTCGGCCATGAGAATCTGATTGTACCCAGCGAACCCATCCACGAATGAGCGAACTTCGTAGGCAGCAGTGGAGTCGACCAGCATGTCGATGTTAGGGAGTGGAAAATCGTCTTTCGGGGAAGCTTTGTTCAAATCCTGGAAGTCAACACAAACTCAAACCTTGCCGTTTGCCTTTCTGACTGTTACGATGTTGGCTAACCATGTCGGATACTCGATAACCTTGATGAAACCCACACTGAGGAGCTTCTCGATCTCTTTTTTGACTTGCAGAGACCATTCTGGCTTGATCTTT
The DNA here is from genome assembly GCA_026119855.1 of Campanula takesimana. NCBI lineage: Eukaryota > Viridiplantae > Streptophyta > Magnoliopsida > Asterales > Campanulaceae > Campanula > Campanula takesimana. The sequence goes on from JAOWBW010000465.1 coordinate 651,491, forward strand.
CTGAGCTTCTGTTTTACCGGCTTGGCCTCTTCTCTGATCGGAATTCTGTGCTCCGCTACCTTTCTGTCCAAACCCGGCATGTCTTTGTATGACCATGCGAACACATCCACGAACTCCCATCGTAGTGCAGTCAATCTGTCTCTGTCGTCCCCTTTGAAGAAGCTTCCGATCTTAGTTTCTCTTGGTTCTTCGTCGGTACCCAGATTAACAATATGAAATTCTTCGTCAGCCCCTGGACCATTTTCACCACGATTACGGACCTATTGAGCAAGTTCATTTAAGTATGCTATGTTTTCGTGGTCTATTTCATCATATTTTGAATCGTTATTAACTTGTTCATTAAGTTCATTATTAGTTAATTCATCATTTATGATATTTGCAATCTCAGGGTACTCAGAAATATCAAATTTTTCATTAGCGAAGAAAGGAAACACACGCCCAGCTATGGCCTCCATATCCTCTTGGGTGAGGGTATTAGAGACACTCTCGGACTCGAAAGTAAGTGTGAGTCGCTCTTCCTATGTAGCTGTGCAAGGTATGCAACCCATTTCTTGGACTAAGAATTCCTCGGATACCACGGGCCCTTTCGTAGAATACCAATTGTTGATCGGCTCGGAGCTTGGCGGGATCTCACTGATAGTCTCATTCATGATGACGGTGTCATGGATGGCGTTGGCTTGGCATTCATTCATTATGGCAAGCTCTTCGAACATGGAGGCTAAATCTGTCTGTTCTTCCCCCACGATGATTTCTGTCTCGGACTCTATAGTCACCTTCCTTCCCCACCATTCACGGGGCGACATGGGAGTTGGTTCCCTTTCGGATTTCTGGATCTCACAATCGGACAAGACTTCGATACCGGGCTTTTTGACACCCTTATTGTTAACCCATGGCTCGGGAAAGATCATGTATGGAACGTCTTCCTCTTGGCGGAAAAAATAGCCATTCAACGTCTTGCGGTAAGGCCTTAGATTAGGGACCTTATAACGACGGCCTTCTTTACGAGCTCGGGCCTTTTCATTCTTGATCGCTTGCTCTTGTTTCAAGTCCTCTCCGGAAGGCTCGTACCCCAAACCGAATGTGTTCTTGACAAGTGGGACTTGCACAGGATGTAGGATTCCTTGTTGATATTTCCCTAGGCCTAAACCAGGGAAGTAGTCCATATTCCTCATCATGCGGAGGACTTTGTGATTGCTGGGGGTCCATGATCTGTTTCCCCCTTCTTTGTCAATGGCATTGATTAGGACGCCGAAGAGAGTGGAGTCTTGTAAACCATGCTGAACTTGGTGGACGGGCTCACCTTTTTTGTGGATAGTGACGTTTTCGGCCATGACGGTCACTATTTCATCACCATTTCGGATCTTGACACATTAGTGGAGAGTTGACGGGACGGCATTAGAACTGTGAATCCATGGTCGACCCAAAAGCAAGTAGAACGAGGCCGGGATGTCAAGCACTTGGAATGGAACGGACATGACCATGCTCCCAAACTCAATTTCTATTTCGATCATGCCCATGACTGTACGGGCGGTGCTGTTATAACCTCAGATTACTTGAGTAGAAGGCTTCAAATCGGAATCCTTAAGCCCCAGTATGCCCATGATTCTGCCAGGCATGAGGTTGAGTGCGGAACCACCGTCCACTAAGACTCTTGAGATGGGCCTCCCCCTTGCTCGTACCTTGAGGTAAATAGCCTCGTTATGGTCGGAACCAAATGGTGGAAGGTCCATATCGGCAAAGGTGATGACGTTGCCAAAATGAATGTGACCGATCATTGCCGTGAGGTCCTCAAGAGTAGTATCGGGAGAAATTGATGTATCATCAAGATTGCGGATGACAAGATCTCTGTGTTTCTTTGAGGATGCGATGAGGTCCCAAATAGAGATGTTGGCTTGAGTTTTCTTGAGTTGGACAAGTAGAGGATCTTCGGGAGTGTCGCGAGCTTGCGGCCTTTGAGAAGAGGAGCTTGGTACAGAAGTGGAAGGGTTGTTTGCTATGACTCGACCGGATCGAGTTAGCATGTTGACGTTCCCATCTTACTTCTTTTTCCTATTCTCTAGTACTTCCCTCATTACCTCATCGTAAGTTACAACATAACAAGAATTGTCAAGTTTATTCATAACATTGGGGCCCCCATTCACAATTGGGATTGAATGGGAGGTCCCCTCGAGTTCTCCTATCTCTATTACATTTACATGTTCGTCGTTAGTCACTACAAATTCTTTCTTGTCTATGAGATCTTGAATGACATTGCGGAGAACGAAGCATTCCTCGGTGGTGTGGCCACTATATTGGTGGTAGCCACAATATTTGTGGTGAGCATGATTGGGGTTGACCGTCTTGGGTTGGTACCTTTGTACGGGTGTGACTTGACCCTTTGCTTTGAGGACTTCGAAAGCTTCGGTTTGAGTCATGCCTTGGAGAGGCGTGTAGACACGGTCATTTCGAGACTTCTTCCCTTGGGGTGGAGGAACCTTTTTGTAATTCCCCTTGTCGATAGTGACGGCGTTGACCGAGGCCTCTTTTGTGGAGTTGGAAGCGGCGTTGTAGCGGTAGTTAGGAGCACTTTTCTTGACTTCCTTGAGCAACTCATCCATTCGGACCCCTGCCTCATACATTTGGGAGAAATCCGCATAGCAAGCCCCACTTAGGTGGGTGCGGAGATCAATTTTGAGACATTTGAGAAAGATGTCCATTTTCTCCTTAGTATTTGGCCTTTCCACAATCTCGGAGAGTTTATCATTCCATCTCCTTGTGAAGTCGATGAAGGACTCATGGTCTCGTTGAGTAGTGTTCTCTAGCTCTTTCCTTGTGGGCTGGTGAGTGGTGTTGCCTTGGTATTTGTTCTTGAAGGCAAGCATGGCGGAGTCCCAATCAAGACGGACAGTGAGCGGGAGAGTAGCATACCAATCTTTTGCCGCCCCCTCGAGAGTGAGAGGAAAGCATTGAGCCATTACCTTGGGGGAGACCTTCTTCGGAACCATTGCCCAAATATAAGTCTCAATGTGAGCCATAGGACAAGAGTTTCCCTTGAATTTGCTTATGTCGGGCATCTTGAACTTATCAGGAAGAGCGGCCATAGTACTCATGAGGATGGATGATTGATAAAGGCTTGTGTCGGAGCCTTTCCCCATGTTGAGCCCACTGAATTTTTGGTCGATGTAGGCCATGATAGAATCCACCATTTTGGGCTCATTGTTCTCGGAACTTGGCTCTCCCACCTTCTTGGTGCGGGTGTTGACATAAGGACTTTTGAACAAACCTTCGGTCCATTCGGATTCGTCATCGTCATTTTTGCTCTTCCCCTTGGCAAGATTAGTTAGCTTTTCTTTCATTAGCTCCATCTCGGCCTCGTGGGCCTCCCTTTGGTTGTTGAGGTGGGATTGCCAAATGTCGTCTTTGCTTTGTGCCTCCTTGTTAAGGGTGGAGACTTGCTCTTGGAGGAGTTGGACCATAGTTGCGAGTTGCTCGAGAGTCATGGTATTGTTGGTGTTGGAGCCGCCGGCCATTGTTGATGTAGGAGCTGTTGGAGTGATCTCTTCACGGACTAACCGATTTGCCAAATCCCGGTAGACTCTGTAAGTACCAATTGAACCTATATTGCAGAAGAGGCCCTTGTCAGTCTTGAGTAATACTTTCGGTCCACGAAGAGGCTTAGAACACACAGTTGGGCACACGACTCGAACCACATAAGAAAAAGACTCTCTTTTTTTTTTATATAAGTCGGAGGGAATGCATCCCTTTTGGGTTTTCTAAGAAAATAATGGAATCGTCACACTAGTATATAGACCATCTCGCGGTCCCATATACTCATCGGATTCCATCGCGTTTGTGAATCCTATATGTATCGGGATTAAACTAAATTAATGTGGTAAAGCATACATGCGGGGACGGATTTTTATTTTCGTCCAAAATAACCACTTTTGGGGACGGGTTTTTATTGCGTCCGTTTCAACAAGTTGGCATGTATGATTTGAAGACATTAGTTTAGGGAAATCTCGGCACATGGAAACCGACTTGAGTCACGGAGTGTTAGACCCTAACTAGAATTGTGTGGCTTGTGCTCGGCTTGAATATGAGGCTCAAAGGTCACCCCCGGCATGTAGTCATGAACTACGCCACGGGCTGAGGTTTACCGCTTCGAAAGAGCCAAGGTCGAGTGGAGCTTGAAACTTTCTAGGACGGGCCTCGACGGGTTTGGGGTTGGACTTGTGCGACTCGATAGTGAGAAATTCATAGGAATATGTGCATGTAGTGTGAGGTCTAACAGGTGACAAAATATTTTTAATATTTTTTTTTTCAAAAGAAATAAAAAAACAAATAAGCACATAATTACAACTTTCGAATCACCCGTGTGACCGATAAAATGGAACATAAAATTAAAACAGTCCGAAGTTCAGAATAACCACTGATGCAGGGAACTGTGCCCACACCCCCATCATACTGCTCTGTTTTGAGACCTGTTTCTGTTCTGGGAACCAACCCAGAAGCGTGCGCCTCTGAGTGTTGATACGAGACGCGCGCGCATGGCGCGATGCTATTGGGAGGCACGCGCTTCTGGGCACACCTGTCAGATTGTCAGATTTTGGACTCAGGGGATTGCCCTGGTCCTATGTGCATATTGTAACCCCTGCAGAAATGATTAGTGGAGAATAGCAGAAGAAGAAGATGAAGAACATGAAGAAGCGGGCGATTCTGGTCCTTGATGCGGGAAGCGCGCGCCTTAGGCTGAAGAGGCCAGAAGCGCGCGCCTCCCCCATCAGGAGTCAGAATGCCCAGAAAAGATGTAGATTTTGATCAGAATGCAAGTTTAACCCTCAAATGTCCCCAGCAGAGTTGACACTGTAGATACCCCGGGAGGAACCACGGCTTTAGGCTCGAGCGCGTGGGTTATCTTAGGATGTCTAACTTGTTTTTAGAGTCGCCACCTATGTTTTGAGGAACATAAGAAAAACCTATTGATAATAGCCTAAGTTTGATTACGAAAACAAAGATTCTTTGTTTTGAGGTTCGGGGGTTAGGTTACGAGATGGGAAGTCCCGAAACACCCATCTCGCCCAACTAAAGTTGGTCTTGCTTGATCAAAATCTACATGAATGATAAATGTTCTTCTTCTTCTTCTTTAAATCATAAAAAGGGGTTTAAAATAGAGTTTGGAATGTAGGAGATAACTCTTCAACCGACCTCAATGAGATGAGGTGATCATTAGAGTCATGTCCCAAAATGATTTGGGTGATTGCACTTTGATAAAACAAAAGAAAGAGAAAATAGATGAAGTTAAGAAGAGGAAAGAAATAACTTTACCTAGACTTCAAGAGACTTCAAACACTTCTTGATGAATTCTTTGGAGAAATCCTTCGGAAATGCTTTGTAAGTATGAAATTTTAGTGTCTTATTGAGAATGTAAGATTGAGAGCCAAAAGTCCAAGGTCCTTGAAAATGGAGGTAAAAGGGGGGGTTTTATAGGTGAAAGAGAGATGTTTTTGGTGCCAAAACTCAGTCACCAAGAGATCTTTCCCGGGCAAAATCCTGTAAATTGAGCAAGTGAGAGAATCCTAGCCAGAAATCTGTAACCGACGCCCAGAGGCGCGCGCTTCCTGCTTTGGGGGCGGGAGGCGCGCGCGGCTGGATCCTCCTGTCGGAGGCGCGCGACTCAGAGAAGGCGATTTTGACATAATGGACTAGAAAGTCAGCCCTGTTATTCAGTTTAGTCCCTGGACTTAACGAAGTCAGTCAGAAACTTAACGGAAGTGACATAAACTAACGAGAAACACTTAAAATGGGGAGAAACACAAGATCAAATGTGCAATCGGGGTGAGCGGTCCAAGGCGGGGTGTCCACACCCCCGGACGTAGTTCATGTGTTGAACGAACCGGTAAACAATTCTTGTGTTCTTGTGTGTGATTCTTCCATTATTGTGCTTGTGGGTTTGTGTTCTTTATTTAGATTGCAATGGGGTACCACTAAATTCCCAACATACAATGTGGTGCAGATAATTTTCATATTTGTGTTTGTGATTAATTTTCTATTTCACTAACTTCGTCTCAAAATGAATGTTTAATTTTTTTCTTGATCAAAAGCGAAAAATTAAAAATAGAAAATAGTAATAATGTTCGATTTGGGAGAAAATGATGCTCATTTTCATTAACATCGTCCCAAAATGAATGTTCATTTCGTCTCAAAATGAATGTCTAATTTTCATCTCACCGTGCTTGCGTGTGATTTTCATTTATGTGAGTTTACCATTTTCTATCATGCTAGAAGTCCAAAAATCAAAACTTTTCTTATTATTAAAGGTTAATTGCAATTTTGTTCCTAACATTTCTCAAAATTTGCAATGTTGATGTTGTCTTTTCAATTTCGCCAATTGGTATATCCACTTTGTCTTTTTGTTGCAATCTGACTACAAAACTAACTAGGTGTTAGATTTTTAACAGATTTTAGGTCATGTGACTAACACATGACGTTTTAAGATCTTTTTAGAGCTACATAAATCTTATTAATATGATATTTTTTTAAATTGAAGCTAATGTTTAAATCTATAACATATTAATTTTTTTTAGCAATTTATTTTTGACGACGTGATATTTTTACTAAATTTAATTATTAGATAATTAAAATTAGAAAAAGGTGAAAAAATAAACTAAAAAAGTTATTCACCCCAAATATGTTTCATATGAAGTAAATGTTATTTTTGGATTATCAGTTCATGAAAATATTTAATAGGAAAAAAAGGGAGACGGCGAGGAGGATGAATTGGGGAAAGAGTGTATGTGGAAGGGGTGATGTGGGAAGGTGGCGGAGTGGTGGAAGAAAGTAAAGGAGAGGAAGAAAGGTATAGCATGGTAGAAAGTAGTAATTTTCAGATTGTTTTTTTCCCATATTCTCTATTTTTTTAACTATTTTTAGTTATATAAATTACAAATTAATATAATATAATTAATTTACCAAAAAAAAATTCCAAAAAATATATGTTGTAGACTTAAATAATAGCTTCAATTTTGTATTTTTTAAAAAAGAATCGTACCAATCGGATATGCGTAGCTCCTAAAATATCTTAAGACTTTATGTGCTAGTCACGTGACATAAAATCTACTAAAAAACTAACAAACGGTTACTTTTGTAGCCATATTGCAACAAAATGACAAAGTGGATATACCAATTGGCGAAATTGAAAAGACAGCATCAACATTGCAAATTTTGAGAAATATTAGGAACCAAATTGCAATTAACCCTATTATTAAAGTAAAACTTATTTATTCTTTTTGGGAGAAAATGGTGTAATTTTTGTTTAGGTTCATTACTTTGCTAATTAGCACTTTATTTCTTCCTGTAGCCCCCTTTTTAATAATTTGCTATCGCAGGTGGAAGCAATACTTCTATAGCACATAGGGAAATAATATCAATATTAAATTAAAAGTTAAAAAAAATGATCTACGAAGATTCTAACTCTAAAATATAGAGGGAATGACTTATATGTAGCCCTTGAAGAGTTTTTACAATATTTGTGATTGTAATTTGGGTATCTTAGTATCTATTTTGTTTTATTTGATGACATGATTGGAAAGATTTTAAAGTTGTTAAGTTGAGAAGAACTACTGTTAACATACAATTAAGCTATGTTTATTTTATTTTTTATTTTTTATTTTTAAGTTTTGAAAGAAAAATATTTTCTAAAATAGAGCGACAATGAATTTTCATTATATGTCATACTTTACAAAAATTTAGTTTCGTACACACACACACAATGAGACACTATAAACATTCAATCTTCTTTAATGAAAAAAATCAATTAAACGCTATCCTTGCGAAGCACGCGTTCTTTACTAGTTTAATTAATTACTTGTAACTAAAATTTTACGAATAAAATCACTCCCTCCATCTCCTAGCAAGACTCATATTTTTGTTTTCGGTACGTCCTTAATTAATGTTTACACTTTGCATTATTTTTAAAATGACAAGAAATAAATAGTGTTTTGAACATAAATGTCTTCAATTATTTGTGTCATGCCCCAACCCGTGGTCCTACTTGGCCCCACGTCTGGGTCACGCACGGAAGACGTCCTAAAAACTTAGAAATTTTTTTCGAAATGTTCTTTCATAAAAGATCCATATAACAAACTCTTCAAGTTTAAAAACTTGATTTTACAACACACAAACAACTTTCACAACTTTAAATACTTAGCCCCAAGGGCTTACACACCTTTAATTACAATTTACAAATCACCAACACTTTATCAAATATAGGTGATACAAAGATGAAGTCTCGGGTATTCTACCCCAAAGGTTATACATTTACATAATGTGGCCTTTACAAACACTTGTCCCAAAAACTCTTACCAAAACCATCACGACGTCCTCCCTTGTGTAAGTGACCTATCCCCTTTGCTCGCCTTTATCTAAGGAAAATAAATTTGAAAGGAATGGGGTGAGAATAAATCTCAGTAAGCTACTAACATGCAACTACATGACATGCTATAAATGATAATCACAAAAGGATAATATCAATAAGCATTCACATAGCACATAACATGACAGGCAAAGCCAACTCATCATACCACATATAAGGCGGAAATAAACACTCATAAGTGGATACTGAGCCAAGGTTTTCGAATCAAACATAACCATCTGAGAGGTATCAACTGAGCAGCACCAAAGGGCTGAAGCCGGTTCCAAAACCAAACAATAACAACAACAACAACGGGGGGGGGGGGAGGAATGACACAAAGTTATAACCCAAAATGCCCAACCTCTGGCCCAAGGAAGGGGGTTGAAAATGGGAAACCAATGGTAGAAGCCTTACAATGAACTTGGCTCGTGTGCCATTATAATCCCTACCACTGCTCGACACCACAACAAGTACCAGCTGGACTTTAAACACGAGCATAGTAATAAATACTTGCTTAAACAACAACCGGGACATGATTCCAAAGTAGGGAACCACACAAACACATCATAAAGATGTAAACACGTTACTCATAAAAGAGTTCACAACATTGACATTAAGTTACAACACAATCCTTTATCAATGACATTAAGTCAAACAACACAATCCTTTATCAATGACATTAAGTTAAACAACAATCTTGCACACATTCACAATCAATCCATTATCTACAATCTTAGCATCCCAAAACACCCATCTAGGTACTCTACACAAGGACCCAAAACCTAGACAAGGATTGACTTCTAACTCAACTGGATTAAACAACTTTTGTCCAACAGGGGGTCTGGGCGGTCGCCCAACCCCAGCCTGGGCGGTCGCCCAGACTAGCGAGCGGGCGCCTGGTGGCTTACCGGGCGGGCGCCTGGCCTGATTTCCAGACAATGGTAATTTCTTCCCAGGTATAACAATTCTCCGTCCCACTAGTAGGAGTATACTTTCTAACATTTCAACTCACCTTTTCTGACCTGAACCTGAACCCAGGACATACATGGACTTCCCCTAACCTTTCAAAACCAACTTACTAAATACTCCCTTTGTCCCAAATTTACAAGTATCGCAAAATTCATTCAAATCACAAAATTAACAAGCACAAGTATCAAGTATAACATATATGAGCATTTTAGCATAAAAAGGAGAATTAGTAACTTACCTATTTTGGGGAAAATATAAATGAAATATATTTTGATCGGGTAGAAATGACCTACTCAACGCCCTGAACATTTTAGTATAATTAGATTTTAAAATAGAGTAATAATTAATAAGAAGAAAATTAAAATAAGAAAATAAACTTACTCCTTTCGTCTTCAAAGCCAGAGATTGAAAGTTTCTTTATTTAGGAAAAGTGTGTGTAAAACGCAGAGGGAGAGAGATGGGTGGGATAAGTATGCTGTGTATGTTAAAATTTTTCACTAAGGCCCCTCCACTTTCCTTTTGAGCACATAAACCCCTAAACTTGCATTTTTTTCACTTTAACCCCTAAGGTTTCAACTAATCCATTTACTCCCTTTAACCATTATTACTCTTAACAATTAACTAACACAAATAGTCAAACAAATAATGCTAAACATGTAATATTATGTAACACATAAAATGCACACATAATATCAATTTAAAACCCCCCAAAAATATAAAATAAATAGGGACAGGTTTTGGGGTCGTTACAATCACTCCCCCTTAAAGAAAATTCGGCCCGAATTTTAGGGTGACTTACCAAAAGAATCGAACAACCAAGGATATTTCCTTTCCATTTCCTCCCAAAGTTCCCAAGTTGACTCTTCAACATTGTGATTCCTTCATACCATTCTAACAAGCGGAATACTCTTGTTTCTCAACTCTTGAACTTAGGTATCAATCACTCGAACTGGTTGCTCTATATAAGACATATCGGGTTCTAGATCCTCTGGTATCTCTGATAACACATGAGATGGTTCATACAAATTTTTGGAAAGCACGAAGATATGAAATACGTTATGAATTTACCCAAATAAGATGGCAACGCAAGATGGTACGCAAGATTTCCAACTTTTTCTATAATTTCAAAAGGCCCATTATGACTTTTCCATCGAATAGCCAATCTCAATAGGTAGAAAGTGAGCGGGTTTTGTCAATCTATCCACGATTACCCAAACTGCATCATGCTTTCTTCAAGTACGAGGTAACCTTGACACAAAATCCATCGTGACATAATCCCATTTCCACTCAAGTATCTCTAGAGGTTGAAGTAAACCTGCGAGTCTTTGATGTTCAGCTTTAACCTGTTGACAAGTCAAACACTTTATTACATAATCCGCTATTTCCCGTTTTATATTATTCCACTAGAAATGCTGCTTCAAATTATAATACATCTTGATACTCCCGGGATGAATAGTATACTTAGATTTGTGGCCCTCATTAAGAACTTGGCGTTTAATTCCATCAATGTTGGTACACATAACTGCCCTCTATAAGTTAATACTCCTTCAGGACTATGAGAGAAATCTTCAATTCTATCCTCAATTTTATCCACTAATTTTCTCAACTCGGGGTCATCCTTCTAAGCATCTTTTATCTGTTGAATTAAAGTTGGCAATACTCTATTATTCGCAAACATAACTCCATCTCTCGATTCATGTGAACACAAATCTCATGCATCCTCTAACATCTTCCATTCTTGGATCATCATCGAAGCTACGTATAACTTTTGACTAATAGCATCAACCACCACATTTGCCTTGCCCGGATTATAAGAAATGGTATAATCATAATCCTTCAAAAGCTCCATCCACCTACGCTGTCGGTTGTTCAACTCTTTCTGGGAGAAAAGATATTTCAAACTTTTATGAACGGTGAAAATCTCAAACTTCGTTCCATAAAGATAATGTTTCCATTTATATAACACAAAAATATTCGCAACAAGCTCCATGTCATGGTTTGGGTAATTCTTATTCGCAAGGAGTTAACTTCCTCGAAGCATCACTGTAAATAACCAAATCATCATTCCCATTAGTTAACGCAAGAATAAGTGCAGTGGTCAATCTCTTCTTTAATTCTTCTAAACTAGCTTGACATTTTTCATCCCACACAGATGGCACATTCTTTCGAGTAAACTGAGTCAGTGGTGTAACAATCTTGGAAAACCCCTCTATGAATCTTCGATAGTACCCTGCTAGACCCAAGAGCTTCGAATTTCAGTAACTGATTCTGGCCTCTTACAATTCACAATGGCTTCTATATTTGAAGGATCCACGGATATTCCCTTGTTTGAAACCACATGTCCCAGAAAAGAAACTTCATCGAGCCAAAAAGCACATTTACTGAATTTTGCAAACAACTGCTTCTCCCGAAGAATAGATAGAAACATTCGCAAGTGTTGCTCATGCTCCTCTCGAGACTTAGAATAAACCAGGATATCATAAATAAACACAACCACAAAGGTATCAAGATAAGGCTTGAAAACCCGATTCATCATATCCATGAAAACAGCTGGAGCATTTGTTAACCCGAAAGGCATGACAAGAAACTCATAATGACCATACCTACTACGGAAAGCAGTCTTAGGAATGTCTTCTGAGTGAATCTTCAACTGGTGATACCCACTCCTCAAATCAATCTTCGAAAAGACAACTGACCTTTGAAGTTGATCAAATAAATCATCAATGTGAGGCAATGGATATTTGTTCTTTACAGTTACCTGATTCAGCTTCCTGTAATCGATGCATAGTCTCAAAGACCCATCCTTCTTCTTTACAAATAATACAGGAGCTCCCCACGGTGATACACTGTGTCGAATGAAACCCCTATCAAGCAACTCTTGCAATTGAACTTTCAATTCTTTTCAATTCAGCTGGAGCCATTCTATAAGGTGATTCAGATATCGGGGTAGTACCCGAAAGTAAGTCAATGCAAAACTCGATTTCCCTATCGGGAGGTATAGAATACTCAGTAGAGAACACATCAGGAAACTCTTTAACAATATGCACATCCTCTATTTCAGGCAATCTTTTAGTAGTATCCAGAACACTGGCCAAATACCCCGTACAACCACGATGCAACAACTTTCTAGCCTTCACATAAGAAATAATACGAATTCCACTACCTAAAGGAGCAGACTCAAAAGTAAATTCAGGCACATCAGGAATAGAGAACGTGACAACCTTTTTATAACAATCAACTGAAACATGGTATTTACTTAAACAATCCATTCCCAAGATAATATCAAAATCTTGCAATGGCAATATAACTAAATCAACAAATAAAACATGCTCCCAAATATGCACATCACAAGTACACAACACTCTATCAGCTATCAAACATTCTCCCATAGGAGTAGACACCTCTAACAAATAAGGTAAAGATTCAGAGGAAACATGCAACCGAGATGCAAAATGCACAGACACATAAGAATGCGATGAGCCGGGGTCTATAAGTGCACGTGCCCTCAAACTAGACATAGAAATTATACCTCCTATCACGGCAGAAGAATCTGAAACCTGCTGTTGATTAATAACAAAAACACGACCCTGCACTTTAGGCTTTCCCGAGGCATCCCTCTTCTGACCCTGTGATAATCCAGCTCCACTCCCAAATGATACATTCTTGGTTCTAGGACAATCCCTTTAAAAATGGCCAAGCTGATCACAATTCAAACACTTACCCTGCTTCTTCCAACACCTTTCTTCAGAGTGTCCTTCCTTCTGATAGTACTTACATATCCTTCTAATTTAATTTCCCGAAATGTTACCTTGATTTTTGGCAATTGATTGCCCCTGAGGTTGTCCTCTGTTTTGTGATGATGTTCCCTGACCTCCTAGATTGTCATCATGCTGTGGTTGAGGTCTTCCTTACCTTCCAGCACCTGATAGTTCAACTTTCCTCTTATGTTCTTCAATATCGTTCTCCACTTGATAAGCTCTATCAACTGCATCTTGAAAATCCTGTAACTTGTGGGATACCAGTTGAGTTCGGATAACAGTTCTTAATCCTTTCACAAATCGCATAGCCTTTCTTTCTCCAGTTGCAACTAATTGAGCACAGTACCTGGATAACTCCGTGAATTTAGAGGTATACTGAGCCACAGACATAGCATTTTGCTCCAGGTTGAGAAACTCCAGTTCTTTCCTGTCTTGATCCACCTGAGGAATAAAATGTTCTTTGAACTTCTTCAGAAAATTCTCCCAAGTATATGGTACATGAGTCTCATCCCAACAAGTTTTCAAAGCCTTCCACCAGTACTCAGTAGCTCCACTCAGTTTATAAATAGCAAACCTGACTTGATCTTCATCAGAACATCTTAGAATATCAAAGATCTTTTCCATCGATTCAATCCACATTTCCACCTTAGTTACATCGGGTTTTCCATCATAGCCTATTGGTTTCATCTTCAGGAACTGTTCTAACCCATATCTTGGAGGTGTTTGATCCCCTCCTTGTCTTTGATCATTAATAGTCTTCATGGCCGCTTCAAACATTCCTTGGAACATGATTCGAGCCTCTTCTCTAGCATCTCCTTGCCCTGAAGGCCCAGACTGATTTCCTTCTGTCCCAACCATTTTCAATAAGTACCTACATAAGACACTCAACGTTACTCACTCTATACACCACTACCCTCCTAGATCACCTAGTCATTCTAGACCATCTACAACCTAGCTCTGATACTAACTTTCGTGCCCCAACCTGTGGTCCTACTTGGCCCCACGTCTGGGTCACGCACGGAAGACGTCCTAAAACACTTTTAGAAAAAAAATCGAAATGTTCTTTCATAAAATATCCATATAACAAACTCTTCAAGTTTAAAAACTTGATTTTACAACACACAAACAACTTTCACAACTTTAAATACTTAGCCCCAAGGGCTTACACACCTTTAATTACAATTTACAAATCACCAACACTTTATCAAATATAGGTGATACAAAGATGAAGTCTCGGATATTCTACCCCAAAGGTTATACATTTACATAATGTAGCCTTTACAAAAACTTGTCCCAAAAACTCTTACCAAAACCACCACGACGTCCTCCCTTGTGTAAGTGACCTATCCCCTTGGCTCGCCTTTATCTAAGGAAAACAAATTTGAAAGGAACGGGGTGAGAATAAATCTCAGTATGCTACTAACATGCAACTACATGACATGCTATAAATGATAATCACAAAAGGATAATATCAATTAGCATTCACATAGCACATAACATGAAAGGCAAAGCCAACTCATCATAACACACATAAGGCGGAAATAAACACTCATAAGTGGATACTGAGCCAAGGTTTTCGAATCAAACATAACCATCTGAGAGGTATCAACTGAGAAGCACCAAATGGCTGAAGCCGGTTCCGGAACCAAACAATAACAACAACAACAACGGGGGGAAAATGACACAATGTCATAACCCAAAATGCCCAACCTCTGGCCCAAGGAAGGGGGTTAAAAATGGGAAACCAATGGTAGAAGCCTTACAATGGACTTGGCTCGTGTGCCATTATAATCCCTACCACTGCCCGACACCACAACAAGTACCAGCTGGACTTTAAACACGAGCATAGTAATAAATACTTGCTTAAACAACAACCGGGGCATGATTCCAAAGTAGGGAACCACACAAACACATCATAAAGATGTAAACACGTTACTCATAAAAGAGTTCACAACATTGACATTAAGTCACAACACAATCCTTTATCAATGACATTAAGTCAAACAACACAATCCTTTATCAATGACATTAAGTCAAACAACAATCTTGCACACATTCACAATCAATCCATTATCTACAATCTTAGCATCCCAAAACACCCATCTAGGTGCTCTACACAAGGACCCAAAACCTAGACAAGGATTGACTTCTAACTTAACTGGATTAAACAACTTTTGTCCAACAGGGGGTCTGGGCGGTCGCCCAACCCCAGCCTGGGCGGTCGCCCAGACTAGCGAGCGGGCGCTTGGTGGCTTACCGGGCGGGCGCCTGGCCTGATTTCCAGACAATGGTAATTTCTTCCCAGGTATAACAATTCTCCGTCCTATGAGTAGGAGTATACTTTCTAACATTTCAACTCACCTTTTCTGACCTGAACATGAACCCAGGACATACATGGACTTCCCCTAACCTTTCAAAACCAACTTACTAAATACTCCCTTTGTCCCAAATTTACAGGTATAACAAAATTCATTCAAATCACAAAATTAACAAACACAAGTATCAAGTATAACATATATGAGCATTTTAGCATAAAAAGGAGAATTAGTAACTTACCTATTTCGGGGAAAATATAAATGAAATATATTTTGATCGTGTAGAAATGACCTACTCAACGCCCTGAACATTTTAGTATAATTAGATTTTAAAATAGAGTAATAATTAATAAGAAGAAAATTAAAATAAGAAAATAAACTTACTCCTTTCGTCTTCAAAACCAGAGATTGAAAGTTTCTTTATTTAGGAAAAGTGTGTGTAAAACGCAGAGGGAGAGAGATGGGAGGGATAAGTATGCTGTGTATGAAATTCCAACACTAAGGGAGAGAGCAAGATAAGGATTGTCTTGATATTTTTAAAAAATTTTCACTAAAGCCTCTCCACTTTCCTTTTGAGCACATAAACCCCTAAACTTGCATTTTTTTCACTTTAACCCCTAAGGTTTCAACTAATCCATTTACTCCCTTTAACCATTATTACTCTTAACAATTAACTAACACAAATAGTCAAACAAATAATGCTAAGCATGTCATATTATGCAACACATAAAATGCACACATATATCAATTTAAAACCCCCCAAAACTATAAAATAAATAGGGACGGATTTTGGAGTCGTTATAATTTTGATAATTACAAGAAAACTTATGTTTCACTAACTTAATTTTCAGAGATAATCTTAGGAAAAACACATTTTACATCGTTTTAAGGTCAAACATATTTTTTTTTATGTGGAGTGACATTTTTGTAAATAAGCGAAACTTTTTTGTAAGGCGCGGTTGCATTGCTGTAAATAACTTAAACTTATAAAAACTCAGAAGGCATTTTTGTTACACTAAAGGATACAGTTTTCAATACTACATGAGGCAGTTTTTAACACCAGAGCAGGCACATATTTTGATACTTTCAAAACCTCACAAGCCACTTGTTGAGAATGTAAGAGGCATTTTTCAACACTAGAGGAGACATTTTTCAACAGTACAACCGACAATCATAACACTACCTCTAAAGTGCTTGTTTAAGTGTATAATTGTGGGGTTAATTTCAGTGCCCACCCCTGAGGTTTGGACAAGTCTCACTACCCCCCTTATGGTTTAGATTCGTCTCAATGACCACCCTTTTGTCAATCAATTGACTATTTTATCCTTACTTGATTATATACTTCTCATTACTTAATTTAAATCACTACATAATCTCATATTATAAAAAATTAAGCGTAATTATCATACTTAAATTTATTTTCAATTTCAATAAATATCATTTTTATTAATAAATAATATCTATGAATTATACTTTTGTTTATTCATTTTTTATAATCAAAATAAATATAGAGAAGCATGCACATATGAATATTTTTAAACTTGATAATTTTAAAGACATAAAAAAAATATAAAATTAAATATTTAAAGCTTACATATTTACTTATTTTGAGTTGGAGATACATGTTATGTATTTTAGTACTGAGAGATAGAAAAATATGCAATCTAAATAGTTAGATACTCATTAATTAATGTGGGCATAGTAAAAATTTAGTCAAAATTAATATAAAAGATATGCATGCTTATATATTTTTATTTTCTATGTTTAATTTTTTGATTTTATCTTATAATGGAAAATAAATTTAATACAACACTTATGTTTAACTATATATTTTGTTGGTATTATGTGATTTTGTAATCATTTAACTTTAGTTAAATCATTACCAAATCTCAAGTAATACCAAAATAATATGTCTTTAAACATACATGTTGTCTTTAAACTTATCCACTCTTTCAAGTATTTTTAATTATCGATATAAAAATATGCATGCTTCTCTATATTTATTTTGAATCAAAATATGAATAAACCAAATTATAAGTCATTTACAATTATTTATACATAGAATAATATTTATTGAAAATTGAGAATAAATTTTAAATACAACATTTTTTCAATTTTTTCTATTATGTGAGGTTTTTTAGTGATTTAAATGTAGTTAATGAGAGATATTTAATCAATTAAGGGTAAAATAGTCAATTGATTGATAGAAGGGTGGTCACTGAGACAAATCTAAATTTTAAGGGGGGGGGGCGTGAGATTTGTTCAAATCTCAGGGGTGGGCACTGAAATTAACCCTATAATTGTGCCTGCTTGAATATTTATAAGTAGAAAATTAGAACATGCACTTTGTAATACTCTCTCTGTCCCAGAAAGATAGTCTCATTTTAACTTTTTATGGTAAAAAAAAATGAACTTTGACCAAACATTAGTGTCAATCTAATCATTCTAGTGAAATTCTAAAATTTGTAATTGATAAATCATTAAGTGATTTATCATTATCAATAACAATTTTTAGAATCTTATTGTGATCACTAAATTGACACCAATGTTTGGTCAAAGTTAAATTTTGTTGACCATAAAAAGTCAAAATTGGACCATCTTTCTAGACAGATGGAGTATTAAAAGAGGCACATGATAATATTAGAGAAAGCAATTGTGAAAAACACGTTTTTCTATAGCTTAGTGTAAAACACGTTTTTTACAAGACCGACTCCTTAATTTTTACATACTTAAATCATGAATGGTACTCTCTCCGTTTCACGTCACTTGAGACTTTTGGTCAACTTAATATCGTTTTGACGAAAACTTTATAGAAAATTTGATGATCTTAATAAAAAATTAAAAAATGTGATTGAGAGTGTTTTTTATGGTGAATCATTTTATAATTTTTAAACTTTTATTAGGATCATAAAATATTCTATAAAGTCTTCGTCAAAACGATATTAAGTTGACCAAAAGTCTCAAGTGACGTGAAACGATGGAGTGTATTGAACAATTATATTTTTAAATCACTTAACTTTTTACCATTTTTTAATCTTTATTAATAATACTAATTATAAGTATGAAATTTATTCTGAAAAATATTTTATTCCTTAATACTCCTTCCGTCCCAATTTAAACTTCAAACAACTTTTGGGTTCAAGTATTAAGAAAAAAATGATGTGTTGTTGTAGATACCCCGGGGGAACCACGGCTTGGCTAGAGCGCGTGAATTAACCTAGGATGTCTAATTGTGTTTTAGAGTCGCCACCCACGTTTTTGAGGAAAGTAAGAAAATCTAATGTTTATGAGCCTAAGTTTGATTTACGAAAACAGAGATTCTTTGGGATGAGGGGTTCGGGGGTTAGGTTACGAAATGGGAAGTGCTTAAACACCCATTTCGCCCGAGCAAAGTCGGTCTTGTTTGTTCATAATTCATTTTTTAAGATAAATGTGTTCTTCCTATTAAAATGATGATAAAAAGTGGTTTTAGAGTTTGGAATGTAGGGAGATGACTCCTAGGCCAATTCAATGTAATGAAAGGACCGTTGGTGTCATGTCCCAAATGGTTTTGGGTGATTGCACATTTGATTGAAGAAGAAGAAGAAGAAGAAGAAGAAGAAGAAGAAGAAGAAGAAGAAGAAAAGTGCTTAAAACATTTACCTATAGTATTCTTCAAAAAGAGAACCTCTTGTCAAGCCTTGAAGAAGAGGTTGAGTACTTTTGTTGAAGAAATCCCAAAGGAAAGGTCTAGGCAAGGAGTGAGTAAAAAAAAAGTCTAAAATGATGATTTTTCCAAGTCTTTCTCCAATGATGGATTGGAGGGGTTTTTATAGTTGAAAAGTGACTGTTTTTGGAGCCAAACGGAGTCTCCAAGAAATCTTTCCCGGGCAAAATCATGTATAATGAGCAAGGGAGAGATTCTTGGGCAGAATCTGTAACTGACACGCCCCAGAAGCGCGCGCATCCCACCTAGGCGGCGGAAGGCGCGCGCGTCTGGCCTCAAGGGGCGGAGGCGCGCGACTCTGAGAAGCGATTTTTGACAGAATGGACTAGAAAGTTAGAACTGTTATTCAGTTTAGTCCCGGGACTTAACGGAGTCCGTCTGGAACTTAACCAAAGTAACAGAAACTAACAGGAAACGTTTAAAAGAGGGAGAAACACAAAATCAAGTGTGCAATCGGGGTGAACGGTCCAAGGCGGGGTGTCTACAGAGCCCTTCGGCGGCGTGGATTGCGAAGCAAACGCGCCGACGAAAGATAGACATCCGCCTAGGACATCACCAAGAAAAGGAAAAGACTCGATAAAAGCAGGAATTTGAAATTGCGGAGGATAGGGGTGCACTCCCTGTGTGAGCGGCTTTGAGAGATAAGGGTGCGCTCCCTGTGTGAGACGCTTTGCCAATAGCGGGATCCGTTTGCTGGAAGCGTGATCTGTTTGCTGGAAGCGGGATCTGTTTGCTGATAGCGAGATCCGTTTGCTGGAGTGCGGGACCCGGAGGACCGTTTGCTGAAGTGCGGAACCCGGAGGACCGTTTGCTGAAGTGCGGGACCCGGGGGACCGTTTGCTGAAGTGCGGGACCCGGATGACCGTTTGCTGAAGTGCGGGACCCGGAGGACCGTTTGCTGAAGTGCGGGACTCGGGGGACCGTTTGCTGAAGTGCGGGACCCGGGGGACCGTTTGCTTTGAATGGATGTAGATCTTGCTTGATGATGAAGCAGTGATTCCGTAGATCATCCCAGACCAAGTTGTTGTCGTGAGTCGTACTTTGACTATTTGACTTTGACTTTTGACGGGGTGCGGGCACAGTTGACTGCGGAATGCTTTGTGCTGGGGATGAATTGTAAAAATCTGATTTTTGAGAAAAATGAAAGACACCCTACTTTGAGTGGGAGTTTCTGTCTTATTCCAGTTTTTAGACATGCCTTAAGGGCGGACCAAATTAATGTGTGCCCAGCTGGGTGTTTGCTATCGTCGTTTTGAGCTTCTCCTATTGGTGGGATTGATCTTTCCTGTAGATAGAAGGCGTTTGAACGTGCCTGGGCTTCCTTCGTGAACTGACAAGGGCTGTTTCTGGAGCATCTTCCATCTGGGATGCGGGCGCTTCCTCTCTTGGATACGGGACGCGCGCGCCTTGTATACCGGTGTCGGGAGGCGCGCGCCTCTGGGAGGCGAAATTCAGGGCCTGATACTTGCTGACCAAAAGATCCTCCAACAGCTATAATATCAGGTTCTGGTCGACAATTCGATTCCAACAGCCATTTTCTGCCGAGGTTGTCAAAAGTTACGAGAAGGATTTGTCGACCTTCGTGTGTTCTTTTAAGACCCATCCGAAAAATGCCTTCATCAAAGATTTTGGCCATCGAATTCTCTTCACTTTGCGGACATTGAGGCCGGATTGGGACTTGTTGAAGGCTACTGCAGCCTTTTGGGATTGTGATAGCCATACATTCAACTTTTCGGCTAATGAAATGGTGCCGACCGTTGATGATTTTGGGGCCATTTTGGGTATGCCTTTGGCCGGTCGGATTGTCGTCCCCAAGTATTACCGCGGTGTTGTTGATTCTTGGGTTGACATTCTGAATCTCCCTGTCGGAGAAGTGAAGAAGATGATGCACGGGACTGTTGTTGACATAACTGAGCTTCCGATGTTTTTCAGTTTGCATTCGGAAGATGTCGCGGTTTAGTACTTTAAGAGAAATGCCATGGCTGTCTGCCTTTTCAGCGAGGTTTTGTTTTCACTCCTCTGGGTACTGCGGATGTACAGTTGGCTGAAGTTGTGTTATAGGCGAAAGGACAGCGATTTAGCATAATTCCGCTCATCGTAGGAGAGACCTTGCATGGTTTGGACGAATTGCACCGTACGGGCGAGATGCGACGGGGGAGCCCTTTGCTTTTGACCATATGGCTTCGGGAGCATTTCAGGCTTTATGCGTCGGATGGTGACCTTTCTCCTTTTGCTGTTCATAGGCGACGGTTGCTGATTAGAGATTTGACCGAAGAGGGTTGGAGGAGATTTTTTGCTTCTCGTCTCACAGCTGATGTTGAGTGGTGTCCTTGGGGTCTTCGCCCTTTTGTGGAGTGGACCTTCGGTTTTCAGCATGTGGTTTTACCCGGATTGAGGGACTCTTCGTTTTATCAGCCAGAACGGTTTTGAGACAGTTCGGTCGTCAGCAAGCAATTCCTTTTTCGAGGAATGGGGTACTTCGTCCAGTTTCTTATATGGGCCCGGACTTCTCGAATGAGCTTCAGTTGGCTTGGAGAGATGATCGTGACCGTTGGGTTTCCGCTCCATTGCACCGAGGAATGGGGTACTTCGTCCAGTTACTTGGATCATTTGCTTGGTACCGTCTACCGTGGCATTACTTGGGTAGATGCTCTTCGGGCTGAGTTGCTAGGAAGGGATTTTGAGCCCAGCAGTGCTTTGAGGTATAAGGAAGCTGCTGCTGATGTGAACAACATTCTGACCGACCCTTTCGGTACTCTTTGGATGATTTTTATGCTCGGAGGCACTCGGTTGCGCAGAAGATATCGGTCCGCACCAGTGTCCCTAGGCCTCCCAAGAAGAGTAGGATTGATGGCTGTTCGGGTGGTCTTTCGAAGGCCAAGAGAAAATTAGATTTTTCCTAGTACCCCTGAGAGATTGCAATTTAGAATAGACCACTTGTTTAGGATTTAATGTTTTAAGTCTTTTAATAGCTCAACATTTTCTTTGTAATGATAAGAATAATTTAGTGAATGAATAAAAATTGCATCTCGTTAATTTGAGAATGATTTGGGTATTTGTTTATGTTTTAGACCGCACCCGAAGGTTGCCTACGTTCTTCCAGTGTATAGGCTCAGGTCTACGTAATTCAAACAAACGAAGACCATTTTTTTTTTTTTTTTTTGTGCACCCTATTTTTGCCTAGACCGCCCTTTCGGGTTTTCAATCTAGCGGGCTTATTTTTTGCACGTGCTCTAATTTTTTCCTAGGCCGCCCTTGCGGGTTTTCAACCTAGCGAGCTTTTTTTTTTTTTTTTTTTTTTTTTTGTTATGGTCTTCGTTTATTTGACGTAAAACCTCTTTAATTTGTCGAGGTTGACTTCCTTTGGCAGCTGATCTCCGTCTAAGTCCACGAGTCGGACTGCACCGCCGCTTAGTATCTTCTTGACTACGTACGGACCAATCCATCGGGGTCCCCATTTTCCAAGGGGGTTCATGGCATTAGGAGGGTGTTGTCTTAGGACCAAATCCCCCACACTGATGTTTCGGGGCTTCACCTTTTTGTTGAAAGCCCTAGCCATTCTTTGTTGATATGCTCTCGTACGTTCGATTGCTCTTAGCCTTTTCTCGTCGAGTAGCGATAGCTATTCATATCGAATTTGCATCCAATCGACTTCATTGACTTGGTTCTCGAGGAGGACCCGCAGGGATGGAACTTCAAGCTCTATTGGTAGTACAGCTTCAGAACCATATACCAGTGCATAAGGAGTTTCTCCAGTCGCTGTCCATATTGACGTGCGGTAGCCCCATAATGCTAGAGGTAACTTTTCGAGACAATCCCTTCCAGTGGAGGCCATCTTCTTCACAATGGTCTCGATTGTCTTATTAGCTGCCTCGACCGCGCCGTTTGCTTGAGGGCGGTATGGAGATGACTTGTGCTTAGTAACCTTGTATTCTACCAGGAGTGTGTCCATCTCTTTCTCAAAGTGAGACCCGTTGTCTGAGATGATCTCATGAGGAACGCCGTATCGGCACATGATGTGGGTTTTCATGAATTCGTCCACTTTCTTGGCGTTAAGAACTCGGTAAGCTTCTGCTTCGACCCATTTTGTAAAATAGTCCACGGCTACTAGGACGAAAGATTGTCCGTTGCTGCCAGTAGGGTGGACTTTGCCAATGATGTCTATGCCCCAACAAGAGAAAGGCCAAGGCGTGGTCATATTGTAAAGCTGTGAGGGTGGAGCGTGCTATAGATTGGCATGGAATTGGCATTTGGCACACCTCTTGACTTTCTCGATGCAGTCCCTTTCCATGGTACTCCAATAATAACCCATGCGGAGTATCTTCTTGGCCAACATAAACCCGTTCATGTGAGGCCCACATTCACCTTCGTGGATCTCATGCATTATTTCTTGAGCTTCGGTCTCATTTGCACATAGGAGATTGACCCCCTCGTGGTGCCTTTTGTAGACTTTGTCCCCAATCAGTACATATCGGGAGGCTAGTCTTTGCAATGCCATTTGAGACTTCTTATTGCTGTTCTAGGGATAGGTACCACCCTTGAGGAAATTCATGATATCCGTATACCATGGGGAGTTTGCTTGGACCTCGTTGATCTCGATACTCATGCAGTATGCCGGACTGTTTCGTCGGGAAATTTTGAAGGGTTTCACCATTTTACCCTCAGGTATTTCGACCAGTGAAGCGATGGTGGCTAGTGCATCAGCAAAACGGTTCTTGTCCCTTGGCAGGTAGTTGAAGGTGATTTCTTGAAATTGTTCAACCAACTCCTCGAGATGTTGACCATACCGTTGCAGAGTCGAGTCTTGGATCTTCCATTTTCCAGATGTCTGATTGATGATGAGCAAGGAATCACCGAATACTTCTAAACTTGTGATATTTCTCTCGAGGGCTGCTTCGAGCCCCGCTATGCAAGCTTCGTACTCAGCGGTGTTGTTAGCGGCTTCAAATTCAAGGCGGATGGGAATTGGAGTATACATGTCCTTTGGGTCAACAAGTAACATTCCTATGCCATACCCATGCTTATTGGCTGCGCCATCGAAAAAAAGTTGCCACTTATTTTCCTCTGTTGTAGCGCAAATTAAATGCTCGTCGGGGAACTGTATATCTTCCCCCTTCACTTCGTCACACGGAAATTCAGCAAGCTGATCACTGAACACTTTCCCCCTGATGGATTTGAGTGTGACGTAAGTGATATCGTAGCCGGCGAGCATGAAATACCATTTGGCTATTCTTGTTGACATGAAAGGCTTCTCGAAGATGTAGCCGAGCGGGTCCACTTTTGCTACCAACTTGATTGGGAAGGCCTCCATGTAATGCTTGAGCTTTTGAGTAACCCAAACCAATGCAGCACAAGACTTCTCTAAGATAGAGTAGTTCTTTTCAGCTCCTTGAAACCGGCGGCTGACAAAGTAGATGGCATTCTCTTTTGTGGAGTCTCGCTGTTCTTGTGCTAACATAGCCCCTAGGGCTTCATCATTGACAGTGAGATAGAGCAAGAGAGGCTTCTCCTTGTGCGGTGGAACCAAAACTGGAGGGCATGTCAAGTAATGCTTCACTTGGTTGAAGGCTTCTTGGCAAGCATCGATCCATTCCAGAGCCACATTCTTTTTGAGTAGCTTGAAGATCGGCTCACACATGGAAGTGAGTTGGTGCACAAACCGACTGATGTATTGAAGTCTGCCCATGAAACCTTTGATTTATTTCTGCGTCCTTGGGGGAGGCATGTCAATGATTGCCTTGATCTTGGAGGGATCGGCTTCAATTCCTCTTTCAGTGACTATGTAACCAAGAACCTTTCCTCTGACGACCCCAAAAGTGCACTTTGCGGGATTGAGTCTCATGTTGTGTTGTCGAAGCCTTTCAAAGAACTTGCGAAGGTCGATCAAATGTTGACCGTTGGTTCCCTTTGAATGGATGATTATGTCGTCCACATAGACCTCGATCTCTTTATGAATCATGTCATGGAATAGATCCGTAACAGCCCTCTGGTAGGTAGCCCCAGCGTTCCTTAGTCCGAACGGCATGACTGTGTAACAGAAGGTCAACCACGGAATTGTGAAAGCTGTCTTGTGTTGGTCCTCTTCGGACATGAGAATCTGATTGTAACCGGCAAAACCGTCCACAAATGAGCGGACTTCATAGTTGGCAGTTGAATCGACGAGCATGTCGATGTTTGGTAGTGGGAAATCATCTTTTGGGGAAGCTTTGTTCAAATCCCGGAAGTCCACACAAACTCGAACCTTTCCGTTTGCCTTTCTGACTGTCACAATGTTGGCTAGCCAAGTCGGATACTCAATGACTTTGATGAAACCCACACTGAGGAGCTTTTCAATCTCTTCCTTGACTTGTAGAGACCATTCTGGCTTGATCTTTCTGAGCTTCTGCTTTACTGGCTTGGCGTCCTCTCTGATCGGAATTCTGTGCTCTGCGACCTTTCTGTCCAAACCCGGCATGTCTTTGTACGACCATGCGAATACATCCACAAATTCTCTGAGCAGTGCAGTCAATCTGTCTTTGTCTTCCCCCTTGAAGAAGATGCCAATCTTTGTTTCTTTCGGTTCTTCGTCGGTACCCAGATTAACAACATGCAATTCCTCATCAGCCCTTGGACCATTTTCACCACGACAACGAACCTGTTGAGCTAGTTCATTTAGGTATGTTATGTTTTCGTGGTCTATTTCATCATAATTTGAATCGTTATTAACTTTTTCATTAAGTTCGTTATTAGTTAATTCATCATTTATGATGTTTGCAATGTCGGGGTACTCAGAAATATCGAATTTTTCATTAGCAAAGAAAGGAAACACACGCTCGGCTATTGCCTCCATATCCTCTTGGGTGAGGGCATTAGAAACACTCTCGGACTCGAAAGTAAGTGTGAGCCGCTCTTCCTTTGTTGATGTGCGGGGTATGCAACCCATTTCTAGGATCAAGAAATCCTCGGATACTATGGGCCCCTTCGTTGAATACCAGTTGTTGATTGGCTCAGAGCTTGGCTGAATCTTGCTAATAGATGGGCATTGACTTGACAATCGTCCATGATGGCAAATTCTTCGAACATGGAGGCTAGATCGGATAGTTCTTCCCCCACGGTAATCTCTACCTCGGATTCTATAGTCACTTTCTTGCCCCACTACTCTCGGGGTGACATTGGAGTAGGTTCCCTTTCTAGTGCCGGTATTTCACAGTCGGTGAAGATCTCGAGACCAGGCTTTCTGACGCCCTTGTCATTAACCCACGGTTCGGGGAAGATCATGTACGGAACATCTTCCCCTTGGCGAACAAAATAACCGTTTAGTGTGTTGCGGTAAGGCCTCAAGTTGGGGATTTCATATCGTCGACCTTCTTTGCGAGCTTGGGTCCTTTGATTCTTGACTACTTGCTCGTACTTCAAGTCATCCTTAGTAGGCTCGTATCCCAGACCAAACTTGTTCTTGACAAAAGGAACTTCCACGGGGTGTAATATCCCTTGTTGATGTTTCCCTAGGCCAAGACCGGGAAAGTGATTCATGTTCCTCATCATACGGAGGACTTTAGGATTGCTGGGGACCCACTGTCTGTTTCCCCCTTCTTTGTCAATGGTGTTGACGCCTGAGAGAGTGGCATCTTCTATCCCGTGTTGGACTTGGTGAACGGGTTGTCCCCCATTTCTGTGGATGGTGACATTTTCAGCCATGATCTTCTATCCCGTGTTGGACTTGGTGAACGGGTTGTCCCCCATTTCTGTGGATGGTGACATTTTCAGCCATGATAGTGACTATCTCGTCCCCATTTCTGATTTTGACACACTGATGGAGAGTGGAAGGTACCGCATTGGAACTGTGGATCCAAGGTCGGCCCAGAAGTAGGTTGAATGAAGCAGGGACATCAAGTACTTGGAATGGGACGGACATGATAATGCTTCCAAATTCGATATCAACTTCTATCATTCCCATGACTGTACGGGCAGTGCTGTCGTACCCTCTAATGACTGTTGGTAGTGGTGCCCTAGCCACGTTTAATAAACGTTGTAATTGTTATCATTTATTTCATATCAATAAAGAGATGCTTTGATTATTATTGTTGTTCATGTTTACTTATAATAATCCCCGTCCCTAGTGCTTGTTAAGCACTAGTATAAAGGCTAAATGATCATGGGATGATCATGTTAGATTTATGGGTACTTGTTTGGAACAAGGTACTGGACTTGACCCGCTGCATGAGTTTTATGTCATGGTCTATGTCATACATATATCTCATATTAGTTATGTCATTTGAATCCTTAGACATGAAGTTATTATAGTCTTCCACTTGATGAACATTGTGTTTGACATATTCAAACGCTACCTTAACACGGTAGTTATAAAGGGTATGATTGGCACAATCGGATTCCCGTTGGGAAGAATAATAAGCTAAATGGATTTGTCCCTCCACGGAGAGATGTCAAGCTTGGGCCCCTCGAAGGAATGATGTTGATGAAATGTTCGGCCGGACTCAAATGGATTGATTGGATCAATAGCATTTGAATTATCAACATATTCGGAATCGAGAAAGTATTGAACAAAACAAGTTGATTGTTTGACCATGACTTGTGTTCAATGACATCGTGGACAAAGGGATTGTGACATATTCTAAAGGAATGCGAACTTGTATCTAGTTACACTATTTGGGTAGGTATGACGGTTTGCTAGAACCTAATCATATCTTATGAGTTCATGTTTGAGCCCATTGCCAACTTAGTGTAATCCTAGAGGGTCACACACAAATAGAACGAATCATAAAGGACTGAATTGGAATTATGGAAAAATGTCAGGTTTTGGCTCTGGCACGGTCGTGCGCCTTAAAATGGCACGGCCGTGCCATAAATCCAAACCAAGGCAAAGGCTCGGTCCGTTTGGCACGACCGTGCCAAAAATAGGGGCACGACCGTGCCAATATTCGGGGAAGGTCTGGCAGGTTCGACCCATTTGGCACGACCGTGCCAAATAAAGGGGCACGACCGTGCCAGAATTCCTGGCAGATTAAGGACTTGCCTTAATTAAGGTGACGGGATTTAGGAATCCTAGGTCATTAAGAGTTAATGACTAGGTCCTATAAAAGCATCTTTTCACCAGCCATTAGACATAATATTGTGAGTGCCTCCATAAGGTTTTGAGAGGTTATTTTTCTTGTTCTAAGATCCAAAAGGTGAAGAACAAGAATATTCATAATTCCATATAGTTCTTGCAATTGTGAAAGTGTGTTTCACAATTTGGTCTAGCAACCAAGATCAAGAAGTTGCTTGATATTCGTTCGTGGTGTGGATACCGCTAGAGGGTGAAGCTCATCATCTTCAAGGTTCGCGTTCTTGATCAAGTTTCAAAATCTCCACCAAGTTCAAAAGCTAGAAATTTATAGCCATCAAGGGTTAGTTATTCCTCTATTCATCTTGTTGTATTTGATTTAATCATATGAACGGATCCATGGCTTTGGGTTTCATTAAAATTTTAATTGCTAATTTCCGCTGCGCATGTTAGATCGAAACCCAACAGTGGTATCAGAGCCACGTTCATGTTGATTAATTCAATACTTGGATCATGTTGTGTGTATATAAATTGTTTATGTGCCAAGCATGATATGAATATTGGATTATATGATGTTTATGTGTTTTGTGATTTTATGTGGTTTATTGTTTTAGAAACTTTAATCGCACTATTCAATCGCAATAAAAATTATGGTGGATTTAAAATTGTTTGGATTATCAATTTTTGATTGGATCAAAGTTTTGATATTCTAGGGATTCAAGAATAAATTGTTTATTCAAGGTTTTGTTGATCATGGTGATTGGATCACCAAGAACACCAAATCCTTATTGAATCGGGAAAAACAATTTTGAGACAAATTTTGGAACTTTAAAATTTTGATTTTCAGAAGGGTCCGACCGGACCCATACCTTGACCCGGCCGGACCTAGGATTTGGCGCGGGGTAGGGCTTGGGTCTTGGGTGTGGATCTTGGGTTTAAATTTCCTATTTGTTTTAGTCTTGTGAGTCTAAGATTGGTTCAAGGTTTGGATGGCTAATCTACGTTCATCGAGATTGTGTTTCCCAAACTTGATCGCAATCGAAGTTTCAAAGATAAAACGAAGTTAGAATTATGAAGAGTTCATAATTGCTAAAATTAAGAAACAAAGTTCTTGATTCAAAGATTGGAGATCCATGTGGAATTGTGAATGCAATTGGCCTACGTTCATCGAGACCATCTATTGCTTAGTTTCGGCCACATGGACTACTTTCTTGGTTTCTTGAATTAGTGCGGAATTGTGGATGCCATATGGCTTAGTTTCGGTCGCACTTCTTGTTGTCTTGATTTGGAGATGATAACCAAAGTTCAAATAGTCTCATCCTCATAATCATAGAGAAACTAATGACACATAAATATTATGCTTAAATTAATGGAGATTAATTTAGTGGCTAAACTTGATGTGTAACATGTTTGTATTATGTGCTCATAAATGTGTTATATGCTATATGTGATGAACCTTCAAAGAAAGTTTTAAGTCCTTTTGCCATGCCATGATTAAAACACTTGTTTATACATGAGTAATTTTATGTGGGCTCGCCAAAGCGAGGTGCATTGATTTTATTCATGTTTGAGCAAGATGAGTGAATAAGAGTTTCCTATGCGTTTAAAATGGTTGGACTTAATTAAGCGTCAAAACAGTTTTGGGCTTGAGGCAAAGATGAGATTTAACATGCTTTTTGAAATTGGATTTCTTAAAGAATCTCATGAAAAGAACTGAGAGTCATATGAGATATGATTGACAAGAGTTGTCTACCTAATTGATTTAATTTTGAGCGGTGCGCCAAAGCGTACTCAAAATTAGATTAAAGCGGGATCTCAACCCAATTAAATTATATTATACATTGGATGTATAAGAAGGTTATATAATTTAGTGGGAGTATTTTGTTTAAAATACACTATTTATCTCTTTAATGAAAATCGGTACTTATTAAATTTTGGAAATTTTTGCATATTTGTAGATAATGACTAATAACACTCAATCAATGTCGTTGCGATCGATCCTTGAGAAGGATAAGCTCGAAGAGAATGGTACCAACTTTATGGATTGGATCCGTAGCATAAGAATTGTTCTTAGGCAAGAAGACAAGTTGTACATTCTCGATGGGCCTCTCCCTGCTGAACCACCGCCTACTGCCCCTAGGGTAGAAAGGGACAATTACAAGAAACATCGTAATGATTCTAGAGATGTAAGTTGTCTCATGCTTGCTGCTATGTGTTCAAAACTCCAACAAAGTTTGGAACATTTGGAAGCCTATGAGATAGGTGTGGAGTTGAGAACCATGTTTCAAGAGCAAGCTAGGCAAGAGAGGTACAAGACCATTGTTGCATTCACTACTTGTAAAATGAATGAAGGGCAACAAGTGAGTCCTCACTTTCTTAAAATGAAAGGTTATGTAGAGCACCTTGAGAAACTTGGCTATCCAATCCCATTGGAGCTAGCCACGGATCTCATTCTTAATTCATTGCCTAAAAGTTATAATCAGTTTGTGATGAATTATAACATGCATGGAATGGATAAGAATCTCTCTGAGTTGCATGGGATGCTCAAAACTGCAGAGATGAAAATTGTGGAGAAAGGTTCTCCCGTGCTCTTGGTTCACGGTGGGAAGAAGCCTGGTGCCAAAGGCAAGGGTAAGGCAAAAGTTGTCAAACCCAAGATAAGCAAGGCAAAGGTTGCCAAGGCTTCTGAGGCAAAACCCGATACACAAAAGGATGCAATTTGTTTCCATTGTCAAGAAATTGGTCATTGGAAACGTAATTGCAAGGCTTTCTTGGAAGAGCAAAAGAAGAAGAAGAGCAGCAAGGCTGCGTCGACTTCAGGTATCTATATGATAGATATTCTCCTTTCTACCACTGATTCTTGGGTATTGGATACCGGATGTGGTTCTCACATTTGTCTAAATGTGCAGGGACTAAAGAATAGGAGACTGCTTAAAGAAGGTGAAGTAGATCTACGCGTGGGGAATGGAGCAAGAGTTGCTGCATTAGCCGTAGGGACTTATGAAGTCACTTTACCTTCCGGATTAATTCTTGTTTTGAACAATTGTTATTATGTTCCGGATTTAAGCAGAAATATTATTTCAATTTCTTGTTTGGATAATGAAGGTTTTAAGTTTCTTATTGAGAATAAGAAATTTTCTATTTATTTAAATAATGTGCTTTATGGTATTGCTAATTCATTTAATGGCCTTTATATCTTGGATGTCAAGAATGAAAATAATGTCTATCATGTAAATAAGAAATCTAAACCTAATGATGTAAATCATACTTATTTGTGGCATTGCCGTCTTGGTCATATTAATGAGAAGCGTATCTCAAAACTCCATGGGGACGGACTTTTGGGTTCATGTGACTTAGAGTCATATGATACTTGTGAGTCGTGTCTTCTTGGAAAAATGACTAAGACACCTTTTATCAAGTTGGGTGAAAGGGCAAGCGACTTATTGGGGTTGATACATTCCGATGTATGCGGACCATTAAGTAGCAATGCTAGGGGAGGATTTCAATACTTCATAACCTTCACTGATGATTATAGTAGATTTGGGTATGTTTACCTAATGAAACATAAAAGTGAAGCATTTGAGATATTTAGAATATTTCAAAATGAAGTAGAAAAACAACTTGGCAAAAGTATAAAAGCACTTCGATCAGATCGAGGTGGAGAATACTTAAGTCAAGAATTTGATGATCATCTAAAGAATTGTGGAATAGTTTCACAATTGACTCCACCGGGAACACCACAATGGAATGGTGTGTCCGAGAGGAGGAATCGGACTTTGTTAGACATGGTTCGATCAATGATGAGTCAAGTTGATATTCCAATATCCTTTTGGGGTTACGCTCTAGAAACCGCTGCTTTCACACTAAATCGTGTTCCAACTAAATCGGTTCAAAAGACTCCATATGAGATGTGGAGCGGAAAGAAGCCTTGTCTATCTTTCATGAAGATTTGGGGTTGTGAAGTTTTTGTCAAAAGACTTATCTCAGACAAACTTGCACACAAATCTGATAAATGCATTTTCGTGGGATATCCTAAGGAAACTAAAGGATATTACTTTTACAACCGAAAGGACAACAAAGTGTTTGTTGCCCGAACTGGTGTCTTTCTAGAGAAAGAGTTTCTCTCCAAAGAAATCAGTGGGAGTAAAATAAATCTTGAAGAAATTCGAGACCCAGAAAATAACATTGAACCAATAGTGGAACAAGAACAAGAACCACAAGGAGTTGTGGAACCTGTTCAAAATACACAAGCATCTCGCAGATCTAGTAGGTTACGATCCGAGCCCGAGAGATATGGATTTCTCGTAACGGATAGTAATGAGGTAGAAATCATTGAGAATGATGAACCGTCAACCTACCAAGAGGCGATGTCTTCTCCTGATTCGGACAAGTGGCTTGGAGCCATGGAGTCCGAATTGCAATCCATGCAAGACAATCAAGTTTGGAATTTGATTGATGCGCCCGAAGGTGTAAAAACCATAGGATGCAAATGGGTCTTCAAGAAGAAGACTGACATGGATGGGAAGGTGCATACTTACAAAGCTAGGCTTGTAGCGAAAGGTTATAGGCAAGTTCATGGTATTGACTATGATGAGACCTTTTCACCCGTAGCAATGATCAAGTCTATAAGAATTTTGCTTGCCATTGCCGCATATCATGACTATGAAATATGGCAGATGGACGTCAAAACTGCTTTCCTGAATGGAAAACTTCAAGAGGATGTGTATATGACACAACCAGAAGGTTTTGAACAAGATTCTAAGGTATGCAAATTGCAAAGATCCATCTATGGATTGAAGCAAGCTTCAAGGAGTTGGAATCTCCGTTTTGATGAATCGGTCAAAGAGTTTGGCTTCATCAAGAACGAAGATGAGCCTTGTGTATACAAGAAGATTAGTGGGAGCATAGTGCTATTCCTTATTTTATACGTGGATGACATATTACTCATTGGAAACGACATTCCTACACTTCAGTCTGTGAAGACTTGGTTAGGAAAGTGCTTCGCAATGAAAGATATGGGTGAAGCCGCATATATTCTTGGCATTAAGATCTATAGAGATAGATCAAGGAGGCTACTTGGTTTAAGCCAAAGTACATACATTGACAAGGTCATTAGAAGATTCCGTATGGAAAATTCTAAGAGAGGAACCTTGCCCGTGTTACATGGAGTTTCTCTAAGCAAGACTCAATGTCCTAAGACAAAAGATGAGCGTGAGAAAATGAATGATGTTCCATATGCTTCGGCAATTGGGTCCATCATGTATGCCATGATTTGTACTAGGCCGGATGTATCTTATGCTTTGAGCATGACAAGTAGATACCAATCCGACCCTGGCGAAAACCACTGGATAGCCGTAAAAGCGATTCTTAAGTACTTGAGAAGGACTAAAGACTCGTTTTTGGTCTATGGAGGAATGGAAGATGATCTCGTTGTAAATGCTTACACGGATGCAAGCTTCCAAACCGACAAAGATGATAGCCGATCGCAATCGGGTTTTGTGTTTATGTTAAATGGTGGAGCTGTAAGCTGGAAGAGTTCCAAGCAAAGTACAACCGCTGATTCTACAACAGAAGCTGAGTATATTGCTGCATCGGATGCTGCAAAGGAAGCTGTTTGGATTAAGAAGTTCATAACTGAACTTGAAGTGGTTCCTAGTATTGCTAGTCCAATAGACCTTTATTGCGACAATAATGGTGCTATTGCTCAAGCAAAGGAACCAAGAGCACATCAGAAATCCAAACACATACTTAGGCGTTTTCATATCATTCGAGAGATCATTGATAGGGGAGACGTAAATATATGCAGAGTACCTACTGATGACAATGTTGCGGACCCGCTAACAAAGGGACTTCCACAAGCTAAACATGATGGTCATGTTAGGTCCATGGGTATTAGATACATGGGAGATTGGGCCTAGGGCAAGTGGGAGATTGTTGGTAGTGGTGCCCTAGCCACGTTTAATAAACGTTGTAATTGTTATCATTTATTTCATATCAATAAAGAGATGCTTTGATTATTATTGTTGTTCATGTTTACTTATAATAATCCCCGTCCCTAGTGCTTGTTAAGCACTAGTATAAAGGCTAAATGATCATGGGATGATCATGTTAGATTTATGGGTACTTGTTTGGAACAAGGTACTGGACTTGACCCGCTGCATGAGTTTTATGTCATGGTCTATGTCATACATATATCTCATATTAGTTATGTCATTTGAATCCTTAGACATGAAGTTATTATAGTCTTCCACTTGATGAACATTGTGTTTGACATATTCAAACGCTACCTTAACACGGTAGTTATAAAGGGTATGATTGGCACAATCGGATTCCCGTTGGGAAGAATAATAAGCTAAATGGATTTGTCCCTCCACGGAGAGATGTCAAGCTTGGGCCCCTCGAAGGAATGATGTTGATGAAATGTTCGGCCGGACTCAAATGGATTGATTGGATCAATAGCATTTGAATTATCAACATATTCGGAATCGAGAAAGTATTGAACAAAACAAGTTGACTGTTTGACCATGACTTGTGTTCAATGACATCGTGGACAAAGGGATTGTGACATATTCTAAAGGAATGCGAACTTGTATCTAGTTACACTATTTGGGTAGGTATGACGGTTTGCTAGAACCTAATCATATCTTATGAGTTCATGTTTGAGCCCATTGCCAACTTAGTGTAATCCTAGAGGGTCACACACAAATAGAACGAATCATAAAGGACTGAATTGGAATTATGGAAAAATGTCAGGTTTTGGCTCTGGCACGGTCGTGCGCCTTAAAATGGCACGGCCGTGCCATAAATCCAAACCAAGGCAAAGGCTCGGTCCGTTTGGCACGACCGTGCCAAAAATAGGGGCACGACCGTGCCAATATTCGGGGAAGGTCTGGCAGGTTCGACCCATTTGGCACGACCGTGCCAAATAAAGGGGCACGACCGTGCCAGAATTCCTGGCAGATTAAGGACTTGCCTTAATTAAGGTGACGGGATTTAGGAATCCTAGGTCATTAAGAGTTAATGACTAGGTCCTATAAAAGCATCTTTTCACCAGCCATTAGACATAATATTGTGAGTGCCTCCATAAGGTTTTGAGAGGTTATTTTTCTTGTTCTAAGATCCAAAAGGTGAAGAACAAGAATATTCATAATTCCATATAGTTCTTGCAATTGTGAAAGTGTGTTTCACAATTTGGTCTAGCAACCAAGATCAAGAAGTTGCTTGATATTCGTTCGTGGTGTGGATACCGCTAGAGGGTGAAGCTCATCATCTTCAAGGTTCGCGTTCTTGATCAAGTTTCAAAATCTCCACCAAGTTCAAAAGCTAGAAATTTATAGCCATCAAGGGTTAGTTATTCCTCTATTCATCTTGTTGTATTTGATTTAATCATATGAACGGATCCATGGCTTTGGGTTTCATTAAAATTTTAATTGCTAATTTCCGCTGCGCATGTTAGATCGAAACCCAACAATGACTTGTGCGGAGGGTTGTAAATCGGAGCTTTTGAGCCCCAGTATGCCCATGACTCGGCTAGGCATTAAGTTGAGTGCAGAGCCGCCGTCTACTAGAACCCTTGAGATGGGTCTCCCCCTTGCCCTTACTTTGAGGTAGATGGCTTCATTGTGTTCGGACCCAAATGGCGGGAGGTCCATGTCGGCAAAAGTGATGACATTACCGAAGTGAATGTGACCTATCATTGCTGTGAGGTCCTCAGGAGTCGTGTCGGGAGAGACTGATGTGTCATCCAAGTTCTTGATGACGAGGTCTCGGTGTTTCTTTGATGATGCAATAAGGTCCCAGATGGATATGTTGGCTTGCGTCTTCTTGAGTTGTGTTAACAAAGGATCTTCGGGTATGTCGCGTGCTTGCGATCTTTGAGAAGAGGTGCTGGTTGCTGCAGTATTGGGAGGGATTGTGCTCGTTGTTACTCGGCCACTGCGAGTGAGCACGTTCACGGTCCCTTGTAGCTTCTTCTTCCTATTCTCTAAGACTTCCCTCATAATCTCATCATAAGTCACAACATAACAAGAATTATCAAGTTTATTCATATCATCGGAGCCCTCATTCACAATTGGGATCGAATGAGTGGTTCCTTCAAATTCTCCTACCTCTATTATATTGACACCACCCTCATTAGGGATTATGAATTCCTTCTTGTCTATGAGGTCTTGGATGGTGTTGTGGATGGAGAAGCAATCCTCGGTGAGGTGGCCGGTGCATTGATGGTAGTCACACCATTTGTGGTGAGCATGATTGGGACGGAGCGGTTGTGGTTGCTTGTACCCTTGAAGAGGGGTGATTTGTCCCTTGGCCTTTAGAGCTTCATAGGCCTCGGTGATGGTCATGCCGTTGAGAGGAGTGTAGACGCGGTTGTTTTGGAACCGCTTGCCTTGTGGTGGGGGAACCTTCTTGTAATTCCCCTTGTCAGTAGTAACGGCATTGACAGAAGTCTCTTTGTTTGAAATAGAAGCGGCTTTGTATCGGTAAGTAGGAGTGGCCTTTTTAATCTCCTTGAGCAAGTCATCCATGTGTACCCCCGCCTCATACATTTGGGAGAAGTCGGAGTAGCAAGCCCCACTTAGGTGGGTGTGGAGATCAATCTTGAGACATTTGAGAAAGATGTCCATTTGCTCTTTTGTGTTCGGCCTCTCAACAATTTCAGAGAGCTTGTCATTCCATCTCCTTGTGAAGTCAATGAAGGACTCGTTGTCTCTTTGAGTGGTGTTCTCGAGCTCCTTCCTTGTGGGCCGGTGAGTGGTGTTGCCTTGATATTGATTCTTGATGGCAAACATAGCGGCATCCCAATCAAGACGGACAGTGAGCGGGAGAGTTGCATACCAATCCTTGGCCGCCCCCTCGAGGGTGAGGGGAAAGCATTGAGCCATAACTTTTGGGGAGACCTTCTTCGGAACCATAGCCCAATTGTAAGTCTCGATGTGGGCCATCGGGCATGAGTTGCCCTTAAACTTGCTAATGTCGGGCATCTTGAATTTATCGGGAAGACCGGCCATCGTGCTCATGAGGATGGATGACTGATAAAGGCTTGTGTTGGAGCCTTTTCCCATGTTGAGGCCGTCAAATTTCTGATCAATGTAGGCCATGATGGAATCGACCATTTTGGGGTCGTTGTTGTCGGTGCTTGGTCCCCCCACTTTTTTGGTACGTGCACTGACATATGGGCTTTCAAACAAACCATTGGTCCACTCGGATTCCTCATTGTCATTAACCCCCTTGTTCTTGGAGAGCTTGAGGAGCTTGGCTTTCAGTTGGTCAACTTCGGCCTCGTGGGCCTCCCTTTGACTGTCGACATGAGCTTGCCACAAGGCTTCTTTGGTTTGAGCCTCTTGGTTAAGGGTGGAAACTTGTTGTTGGAGTGTTTGAACCATGGCAGAAAGCTGTTCGAGAGTCATGGCGTTGTTGGTGTTGGAGTCGCCGGCCATTGATGATGTAGAAGCTGTTGGAGTGATCGGTTCACGGACAAGCCTGTTGGATGAATCTCTGTAGATGCGGAGAGTACCAATCGGACCTATAATTGGAGAAGTAGCCCTTGTCAGTCTCGGTTCACACTTTCGGTCCATGAAGAGGTTGAGAACACACAGTTGGGCACACGACTCGAACCACATAAGAAAAAGACTCTTTTTTTTTTATAAGTCGGAGGGAGTGGGTCCCTTTTGGGGTTTCTAATAAAATAATGGAATCGTCACACTAGTATATAGACCATCTCGCGGTCCCATATACTCATCGGATTCCATCACGTTTGTGAATCCTACATGTGTCGGGATTAAACTAAATTAATGTAGTAAAGCATACATGCGGGGACGGATTTTTATTTTCGTCCAAAATAACCACTTTTGGGGACGGATTTTTATTGCGTCCGTTTCAACAAGTTGGCATGTATGATTTGAAGACATTAGTTTAGGGAAATCTCGGTACATGGAAACCGACTTGAGTCACGGAGTGTTAGACCCTAACTAGAATTGTGTGGTTTGTGCTCGGCTTGAATATGAGGCTTAAAGGTCACCCCCGGCAAGTAGTCATGAACTACACCACGGGCTGAGGTTTACCGCTTCGAAAGAGCCAAGGTCGAGTGGAGCTTGAAACTTTCTAGGACGGGCCTCGACGGGTTTGGGGTTGGACTTGTGCGACTCGATAGTGAGCAGTTGATAAGAATTGTGCGCGTAGTGTGAGGTCCATCACGTGATAAAATTTTTATATATTTTTTTTTTTTTTTGAAAAGTAAAGATAAAAAACACATAAGCACGTAAATTACAACTCCCGAATTACCCGTGTGACCGGTAAATAAAAACATAAAATTAAACAGTCCAATGGTTCAATTCTGTTCTGATGCAAGCAACTGTGCCCACACCCCACTGTTCTGTTCAGTCACTGAAACCTGTTCTTGTCCTGGAAATTGGCCCATAAGCGCGCGCCTCGGGCTAGTGTTGTGGGAAGCGCGCGACTGGCGCATAGAAACTGGGAGGCGCCCGCTTTTGGGCTCACCTGTCAGATTATCAGAAACTTATGGACTCAGGGGATTTCCCTGGTCCTGATTGTCAGATTATCAGAAACTTATGGACTCAGGGGATTTCCCTGGTCCTGATTGTGTGATGGAACCCCTGCAATGTTTGTTAGCACGAAATAATAGGAAGAATAGGAAGAACACATGGAAGGCGGGCGATTCTGGAATTTGACTCGGGACACGCGCGCTTTGGACCATGAAGGTCCGAGGCGCGTGCTTCCCATGTCAATTTCCAGAATGCCCAGAAAAGTGAATTATGAACAGAAACACAAGTTTAACCCTCAAAGGTCCCCAGCGGAGTCGCTACTGTAGATACCCCGGGGGAACCACGGCTTGGCTAGAGCGCGTGAATTAACCTAGGATGTCTAATTGTGTTTTAGAGTCGCCACCCACGTTTTTTAGGAACGTAAGAAAACCTAATGTTTATGAGCCTAAGTTTGATTTACGAAAACAGAGATTCTTTGGGATGAGGGGTTCGAGGGTTAGGTTACGAAATGGGAAGTACTTAAACACCCATTTCGCCCGAGCAAAGTCGGTCTTGTTTGTTCATAATTCACTTTTTAAGATAAATGTGTTCTTCCTATTAAAATGATGATAAAAAGGGGTTTTAGAGTTTGGAATGTAGGGAGATGACTCCTAGGCCAATTCAATGTAATGAAAGGACCGTTGGTGTCATGTCCCAAATGGTTTTGGGTGATTGCACATTTGATTGAAGAAGAAGAAGAAGAAGAAGAAGAAGAAGAAGAAGAAGAAGAAAAGTGCTTAAAACATTTACCTATAGTATTCTTCAAAAAGAGAACCTCTTGTCAAGCCTTGAAGAAGAGGTTGAGTACTTTTGTTGAAGAAATCCCAAAGGAAAGGTCTAGGCAAGGAGTGAGTAAAAAAAGTCTAAAATGATGATTTTTCCAAGTCTTTCTCCAATGATGGATTGGAGGGGTTTTTATAGTTGAAAAGTGACTGTTTTTGGAGCCAAACGGAGTCTCCAAAAAATCTTTCCCGGGTAAAATCATGTATAATGAGCAAGGGAGAGATTCTTGGGCAGAATCTGTAACTGACACGCCCCAGAAGCGCGCGCATCCCACCTAGGCGGCGGAAGGCGCGCGCGTCTGGCTCAAGGGGCGGAGGCGCGTGACTCTGAGAAGCGATTTTTGACATAATGGACTAGAAAGTTAGAACTGTTAATCAGTTTAGTCCCGGGACTTAACGGAGTCCGTCTGGAACTTAACCAAAGTAACAGAAACTAACAGGAAACACTTAAAAGAGGGAGAAACACAAAATCAAGTGTGCAATCGGGGTGAGCGGTCTAAGGCGGGGTGTCTACAGTTGTGAGTGTAGATGGTTTGTTAGGAGAGAGAAAGTGAGGTAGGAAATAGTTAGTAGATAATTGTTGTGAGTATGACATGTAAGGCCCGTAAATAAAAAAATATAAAAAGTTTTCATTTTTAGGTTTCAAAATTTAAATTAGAACACCTAAAATAAAAAATTTTAAACTTTAAAATGGGAGGGGGGGGGAGTATTATTTTGCAGATGGGGATGTATCAAAGTAGACATGTCCAAATAGAACCGGGAACCGACGGAACCGGCGGATAGAACCGGAACCAGGAACCGGCGAGAACCGGGAACCGCCGGAACCGGGAACCGAACATAACCGAGAACCGGATTGAAACGGTTCGAATACGAATCCAACATATTCAGAACCGAGGAACCGGCGGAACCGGGAACCGAGCACCGGAACCGAGAACCGAGAACCGGAAACCGAACGGTTCTCTGCATCAGATGACTTTAAAGATGTTTGATCATTATGGTAGGTTGGCTGCTAGCTAATATATATATTGATATACATACTCCCTCCGTCCCAAAATACTTGTAGTTCTAGGATTTTCACACAAATTAAGAAAAAAAATTTAATACATGTGTAATGGACTATATTACACTTGGAACATTTCAAGTATCAAGACAATTTAATACTTTTACAATGACAACACTATCATAAATAAGGGTATATTTGATAAACAATGTCAAAAATGTATAGACAATAGCAAAACTACAAATATTTTGGGACAAACCTCAACTCCTTAAACTACAAGTATTTTGAAATGGCGGGAGTATTACATTTTAAACTACAAATATTTCGGGACGGAGGGAGTATTACATACTTATTAGATGGTGAGATGGAACCGGTGGAACCGTCGGAACCGGAACCGGAACCGGCGGATAGAACCGGGAACCGGATTAAGATGGTTCGAATACGGTTCCAACCATTTGGAAACCGGGAACCGGCGGTTCCGGAACCGGGAACCGGAACCGGAACCGTTTGGACATGTCTATATCAAAGTAGAATAGTTAAATGGTGACATGGATCCTACCCTACTACTACAGTGTAGAATAAAGTGGATAAAGCCACTACCAATCCCCTCAACTCCAACACAGTACAAAACTCAAGTTTCTTTTTCATTAGAAAATGGACCACATGTTAAATCATAGCAAAACGTGTTCTAATTCTGAAACAAATTTAGCACCGCGTAAATCAAAAATCCCCCTCCATGCCCCTTATCTCTCTTTCTCCTTCCTTCTTAATTCCATGGTCAACACGCCCTCGTTGACCCCACTCCTTCACTATCATACACTTCACTGAATGTGAATGAATTCCCCCTACTCCACCTCCTCATATTTATACAATAGCCGCCAATTCTCATCATCATCAATCATCAAGATTCCAAAGCAATACATTTATTCGAACAAAATTGATCATATACCCCATCTTTAAATTCAATCATGGTGAAGAAATCATCATCATCTTCAACTTCAACTGAAAGAGTGCCTTCCGAGAGGATTAGTGACCCGAAATACAAGGGGGTTCGGAAGAGGAAATGGGGGAAATGGGTTTCCGAAATCCGTCTACCCAACAGCCGGGAGAGAATTTGGTTGGGCTCATATGACACTCCGGAGAAGGCGGCGCGTGCTTTCGACGCGGCACTCTATTGCTTACGTGGGGAGACGGCCAAGTTTAATTTTCCCGACAATCCGCCGGATATACCAGGAGGGAGGTCATTAAACCCGTCTGAAATCCAAGCGGCGGCTTCGCGTTTCGCGAACTCGGGTCAACCCGGTTCGGATAACTCGTCTTCTTCCTCGTCGGAGCCACAAGCGGAGTCTCCGTCAGAGTCTGACGGAGGAGCGCCGCAAGTGGAGAATGAAACGACGTCGTGTCCTCTTGACACGTCGTTTCTTGATCATTTCTCGACAATGGGGTCGGAGTCGGGTCATTATCATAATAGTGTACCCGATTATGGGATTTTCCCTGGTTTTGATGATTTCTCAAACGATTTCTACATGCAACCTCCACCACCATTACCTAATAATGATTATATGGAAGACAATTATGATGCGCAAGAGCCATCATTTCTATGGAATTTTTAAACAATCGTATGAATTTTTCTGAGAAAATGGTCAGAATTCTGGGAATTTTTTTTTAGCTGCTGGAGTTTCTGACATTTAAAAACCACTCAAATGCTAAGATGGTAGTAGTAAAGAAGCAATAGTAAGAGGGAGGGGATGGACCAGTTTTTGTACGGTCATCTTGTAGTTAACTTTTTTGTGTTTTTCTCATATCTTCCCCTATTATGAAGGTATCAAAGATCCATTTTTGGGCAATATTATCATAAATAGATGATACAAGTATATACTATAAGATAATCTTCCTCTGTTCAATAAACGAGAAAATTGTATTTGGATCCATCTCTTACTTTTAGATTTTGGTTGATGAAGGAGTTGACTATTATGAAATGACAAGAGCTCAAAAGTATGGAGTTTATTCCCCAATCAAACACTCCCAGTCTCCCCTGTCTCACAAAAATAACCCATTCAATTTTTATTGTTCAATACAGTATATAAATTACTTTTGAACAAACTTAACGTTAATTTAATAATTTGATTAAAAAAAACGTTAATTTAATAATTTCATAAAATTCTAAAAATTGTTATCAGTAAGTCAAATAAATTATTAAATTAAAATTAAATGAAGCTATTTCCATGAAACAGAATGAGTATGATAAAGAGACTAGGGAATAAGAAAAGTGCATCTGTTTTGTTTTGCACCAGGCCTGAATCCGTAATCTATTAATTTGTTTTTGAAAGTTTTGATAGCTAGGATAGTCGGACAATTAATAGAGTAGGGTGTCAATCGTAGGGTGAAGTCACCACAGATTACACCAACTGACTTACAGCGGAATAAAAATGTAAAAACAAGATATTTAACACATCTACAGCAACTCGCTGTAGACAACAAAACTTCTCTTTATTAAAAACTGTTATGATCGATTACAAAGAATAAATTAAGAAGAAGAGACCAAATATGAAAACACTAAACACTCAAAACAAGTTCTATGGAAGAACTTGTGTTACAAAATGATTCTCTCACTAAAAACAAAGCACTCTTCTAATTTTTGTTTCTTGATTGCAGAAGAAAAAATTCCCAAGGAATGAGAGTGACGCCTTATTTTAAATAGGCTGTGAATCCACAAAAAAAAAAACATGTGGAGATATGGAGTCTTTCTAGATAAATTCTTATCAAGATACCCTCCA
Source organism: Campanula takesimana (assembly GCA_026119855.1). Classification (NCBI taxonomy): domain Eukaryota; kingdom Viridiplantae; phylum Streptophyta; class Magnoliopsida; order Asterales; family Campanulaceae; genus Campanula; species Campanula takesimana. The sequence goes on from JAOWBW010000465.1 coordinate 694,774, forward strand.
TCTTTTCATAACTTGTAGCTCCTACAAAATAATTAAAAGATGGGTTAATCTCGTTTTACTACCCCAATGTTTACATGTTGTATTGGTTAGGGGCCTATGGTTTTTTATTTCTCACTTTAGGGCCCAGACTATCGTTTTTGTATCAATTCAGAGCCCTGGCAAGAGTTTTGTTAGATTTTAAACGGAAAGTTAACATGTGCCATCTAAAATCCATTTTCTCTGGGTTTTTTTTTTGTCTTTTCAAGTCATTAGTATATTTAAGCTTTCAAACTCTCGACTTATGAAATATTGTTCAAAACAAAAAATTTATAAAGTAATTCCTTCTTATTTATTTATTTTAAAAATATTTCCCCTACAATTTAGTAGACCCAAACAAACTGTTTAGGAGTCAATGTGAAAGTTCTTTTAATTTTGAGTTTTTTTTTTTTTTTTTTTTTTTTTTATTTTGATTTCTTTTCCTGCGTATGGCTATAACTTAGAAAGAAAGTAGCAACATCAAGCATAAACTAGTTATCACACATAAATCGGGAAAACGATTACAAAAAACAGCAGTATTAATTAATTTTTTTCCTTGAGATAATTATTAAAATTATAAAATTCTAATTTCCCCAAATTTTTGAAAGAAAAAAAAGTTAATTTAAGAATCTCCCAAACATCAAAGAGTACTATCAGAACACAAGCAGAGTGACTTAAAGAAAACTTATGAGTCAATTCATCACTCTTGGCATTAAAATGCGTGATAATTTGAGCAACAATATCACCTAAACTCCCAAATCAAACCAAAGCTAATGAACCTGTGATTGATTTGGGTGTACTGCCAAACTATTTTGGTTTAACCATTATTTTTGTGAAAATATCAAATGCCCAAGAGAAAATAGGTGTTAGGATGTGACATACCAACTTTCTATTCAAAATATAACGGAATGTTTGTTTAAGCCCTAGATTGATGCTAAAATGGAAGTTCAGGCCCTAAAGTGAGAAAAATAAAACTATAGGCCTCAAAGTGAAACAGCATGTAAATCCTGGGTTAGTAAAGTGAGATTAGCCCTTAAAAGATACACAAAACTAGAAAACTAATTAATATGTTAGTAAAATAAAATATATTTACAAAACTATCCTAAAATAAAGAAATACATAAATCCTAAAAATAAATATTTAGACTAGTGAAAATCTGGGAAAAAACATTTTTTTCCTTAAGGATGCGTAAAACGTGTTTTTAAGTTGACGCTGTGGCATTTTTGTAATTAACGGGAAGTTGTTTTAGCGCTGATCGGAAGTGCCAGTCGTAGTGTAAAAAAGTGTCAGCACATGTACACTGGCACTTATTGACACTACCACTGGCAATTTTTAATAAGTGCCAGTATCAATGTTAAAAAGTGCCAGTGTAATGGCTGGCACTTATTGACACTACCACGGGCACTTTTAATAAGTGGGAGTATCAATGTAAAAAAGTGCCAGTGAACTTACTAGCAATTTTTAACATTACCACTGGCACTTAAGAAAAGTACCAGTTTCATGTTTATAAATGCCAGTATGAAATCACTGCGTTTTTGTAATATTAACACTGGGCATTTACTATGGTTGACAGTATTTACGAAAATGCCACCCCTTGTTTCGAATAATAATGCCTAGCGTCTTTGAAAAACACGTTTTTTCTTTGCTTAAGAAAAAACACGTTTTTCACAAGACTCACTCTTTAGACTAAGAAAAAAAAACCGTGTAAAAATGTCACACTTACAATCTCCCCCTGATTTATGGCTTTCTGGTCAAAAAAAAAATGTTAAGATTATTAAGTGACCAAATAGAAACTCCCCCTGAATCCAACTGTTGACACAAAAAAATAGCAATGAGATCTTTCCTTTTTGAGAACTGTACCTGCCATAAAATTATCAAAGAAAATATCATACCAAAAAATTAAAGTACCAAAAGTACCAAAATACCAACCATTCCAGCTTTCTCTCCCCCTTTTCACATACTCTCCCCCTTTTTGACCAGAATGCGAGATGATCAGTTTCGCAAGAAAATCTTCAACATTTTAAATTTATCAAATGATAGAAATTATGGAAGACAAAGAAAAGTTATAACTAAAATCTTGAAAAAATTCAACTACCATTGATAACATAAAAAATCAAAGATAAATACTCTCCCTAGAAACATGCCACTAGACATTTATTTATGAAATATTTTCTTGAGCATAAATTTATTTACAGAGTGTACCAAGAACAACACAAAATCAGTTGGGGGACACTAGCACTATGGTAGGGACGACTCAATAAAAGGAAAAACAAATGAAAAAAAATATGCAAGAGAAGTGTACAACTCAGATTAGTGTGACTTGGGATGAAATCACACCCAGTGACTCAACTTATCCAAGAACTTCAATGAACATTACTCCTAATCTGCTCAGCCTCTAGAATGCGCCCACCCTTTTTTTAATTATGGATAAAGATTTGTGGATAGCTTTCACTCTACATTAAATCCAAAGATAGCCATTTCTCTTTCAAATGGTCTTCTCAAATTCGAATCAAACATTTGTGTTGAGATAGTTTGATCACATTTGTATTGGCTGCATACAATAGTGGAGCAGCTGTTTCCCAAGAATGCACCCACCGAGAGATAAATTGAAGGCTTTTGCCATAGTAACCAAAGTGAGTGTTCACAGTTCAAGGACCAGTCAAGTCAAGGGAGTGGATCAAGTGATCACTCTGAGATGTACAGTGCAAACATAAATACAATTTTTTTTAAAAGTATACAAGTGTGACACATGGTGTGATCATACAGGGGATCACACCATCAAATGATGCAAAGTCCAAGAGATTTCCTAAGTGTAGAAAATCTCTGAAAGCCTAGGGCCTTAGTGAACATGTCAGCCAACTGATTTTCTCTCCTTACTGGTTCTAGATTTACAATTTTCTGCTCAACAAAATCTTGGATAAAATGGTGTTTAATTTCAACATGTTTAATACAAGAGTATTGAGAATGAATTTTTGAAGTATCAATAGCACTTAAATTGACCTAAAATCGAGTTAAAACTTTACTTTGTGGCCCATATTTTTTACCATTTGACTCATCAAAAAAGTTAAATTACTCCCATGTGACCCAAAGAAATTACTTGTTACCTCATAGCCTCTGGCTTTCATGTAATTCATCCCTACCACATCACGGTAGTTCACCCTTGCCGTTTGTCCAATTCTCATCTTTTTACTAACATCCCCCAAAACATGTAAAGTGGGATGTACCTCTTGGATTTCGGAGGCACTGTTTCTGGACCATGTCAAACCTGCTTCTTTACTATCTGAGCTACTAGAGGATGCCTCTGAATCTGAACAGGGATCATTTTTTGCTAGTGTCGTCTGCGGTGTTATCACACCGGGGGCAACAACATCAGACCGTTCTGCACTCTCTGGTGTTGTTTCCTGTTCAGTTTCGTCATTGGCGAGCTCCAGATCTTCAATACACCCTGCAACATCGTAAAACTTATAACAATTGTCAGAAGTTTTAAGACCTTTAAACACACAATTGCCAGATTTATCAAACACCTCACAAATTTGCTTGTCAAACTTCATATGCATATCACCGTCACATAAATGATTAATGCTTTATGAGGTTTGCCTTGAGGCCATCAACATGGAGAACATTATGGAGATTAGGCAGACCCTTAACATTCAATGTTCATTTACCAACAATCTTACCTTTGCCGCCACCTCCATATTTCACATTTCCTCCATTCATAGGAGAATAATCAGATAAGAATTCAACTTTACCTGTCATGTGCCTTGAGCACCCACTATCAAAATACCAAGAGCTAGACACACTACTCTTTTGAGAAGTCAAAACAACCTTACACTCCTCACCTTTCTTCTCAGCCCACACGAATCGCCCAGATTTCTGGCGATGTGGGTTCATTCTAGTACCCATCTGGGAACCAGATTCCCCAAGGTCATGAATTCTTTGGTAACAAAACGGTCTAATATGCCCAGAAGCGAAGCAATAGTGGCACACGTATTTGTTTCTCCTAGGTCTTCTAGACTGCTCTTCCTGAAAATATTTTGATTCCGACCTTTCTTCACCTTCTTTCACAAAATTGGATCCATAGCCAAGACCAATTTTAGAATGACTTCCAAATTTTAAAAACCTCTTCAAGTTTAGCTTTGCCATTGTTTAACTTGGTAAACGTTTCATTAGCTTTTTTAAGTTCAGATTTAATTTTCTCAAGTTCAACATCACGCTTGGTGATGATGACCTCGAACTTGGCTATGGAATCCTTTTGATTATCATTCTCAATGGAAACTCTCCCAAACTCAGATTTCAAAGTAATTATTTCAGTTGAGAGTTTCTCATTCACTTTTTCAAAAACACCAAGATTTTCAACACGTTTTTGCCAATCAGCGAAAATGTAACACCCCGAAAATACTAAATTCCATAAATATAAAAATAGTACAATTTACAGCTCTAAAGTACTATACAAAGCCTCATTACTAATAATTCTCAAATGCTCTATAAACTGCTCCGCCCCAAATTCTTTCATCCCGATCATCGCTTAACTGCAAAAACTGAAACAGGAGGGGGGTGAGCTGGGGGGCTCAGTAAGAAAGGGGATACACAATATCACAGAAGCCAATAGAACACAAACACCAAATAACACTGTCCATGAAATTATAAATATGGACATGCCAATAAGACCCGTTTCATAAACCGAATAACTGATCAATCATACTTTACTGTCCGATGTACTAATTATATTCGGGTCCAGTGACTCAACCAAATTAACCGAATAGTTGGTCACCCTCATGGAGCCGGACCCAACACAAACACTATAACAGAGTCCTCTGCGATCGTTACATAATTAGCTACATCGAAACTATTCCATATAACAAATCTCATATTTGAGTATAATAACACACAAAGCATGATTTCCAAATAACCGTAATATTAGCCGAGCAAGTTCAATTCCAAAGCAATTATCAAATGAGACCGAACAAATGATATACGTATCAATAATACGGAGTACTACGATAAGACGGGTATAAAAGAAAATGACACGGAATCAATACTGTGTAGTCTCCCTTACCTCAAAATTACTCAAAACGAACTGTCAAATAATTCAAGCACTACCACTCAAACAATCGTCTCCAAATATTAATCCCGACGTAGTATTTGTACGGGTTACCTGAGATAATAAACTTAATATGTTTTTATTTTCTTTTTAACTACCCAAGCTAGAAGGGATAATCGATTATACTGCATACTAACAAATGAGTCATCAAGAATTGTTCTCCTAGCATAACACATACTCTTAATGGCCATGTGACTAGGAATTAGGTGTCATCCAAATACATTTTCTTTCATGCATAAGGTGGGGCCACACTTTTCAGTATAATGAAAATTATGTCTAAATAATCCGTCCCATGACTTTCTATTTTATTTTCTCCTACTTTTTAATAAATAATGTCCTGTTATTTATTTCCAATATTAAAACTAAATTGACCAACTTAATTTCGGGATGTCACAATCTTCCCTTCTTAAAAAGAATTCGTCCGTGAATTCTACTTAATCTAGCTCGCAATTATCTTATTCGAATACCCCAAGATCTTATCCCCGAGCTAGCTCACAAGCATTAAGGTCGGGGTACCGCTCTGATACCAACTGTAACACCCCGAAAATTCTAAATTCAATAAATATCAAAATAGTACAATTTACAACTCTAAAATACTATACAAAACCTCATTACTAATAATTCTCAAATGCTCTATAAACTGCTCCGCCCCAAATCCTTTCATCCCGATCATCACTTAACTGCAAAACTGAAACTGGAGGGGGCTGAGCTGGGGGGCTTAGTAAGAAAGGGGATACACAATATCACAGGAACACAAACACCAAATAACACTGTCCATGAAATTATAAATATGGACATGCCAATAAGACCCGTTTCATAAACTGAATAACTGATCAATCATACTTTACAGTCCGATGTACTAATTATATTCGGGCCCAGTGGTTTAACCAAATTAACCGAATTGTTGGCCGCCCTCATGGAGCCGGACCTAACACAAACACAATAACCAATAACTGAGCCAACTGCGACCGTCACATAATTAGCTACATCGCAACTGTTCCATATAACAAATCTCATATTTGAGCAATTAACACACAAAGCATGATTTCCAAATAACCGTAATATTAACCGAGCAAGTTCAATTCTAAAGCAATTATCAAATGAGACGGAACAAATGATATACGTATCAATAATACGGAGTACTACGATAAGATGAGTATAAAAGAAAATGATACGGAATCAATACTGCGTAGTCTCCCTTAACTTAAAATGACTCAAAACGAACTGTCGAATAATTCAAGCACTACCACTCGAACAATCGTCTCCAAATATTAATCCCAACGTAGTATTTGCACTGGTTACCTGAGATAATAAACTTAATATGTTTTTATTTTCTTTTTAACTACCCAAGCTAGAAGGGATAATCGATTATATACTGCATACTAACAAATGAGTCATCAAGAATTGTTCTCCTAGCATAACACATACTCTTAATGGCCACGTGACTATGAATTAGGTGTCATCCAAATACATTTTCTTTCATGCATAAGGTGGGGCCACACTTTTCAGTATAATGAAAATTATGTCTAAATAATCCGTCCCATGACTTTCTATTTTATTTTCTCCTACTTTTTAATAAATAATGTCCTGTTATTTATTTCCAATATTAAAACTAAATTGACCAACTTAATTTCGGGATGTCACATAAAAGATCAGTGTAAGCTTCATGAAGTTCCTTAAAATTACCATCACATTCTTCTTCATCCTATGATTTCTCATAAATAGACGAATTAAATCATTTAAACTCAGAGTCTTAGGATGTGATCTCTAGTGTGAACACACCTGAAGTAACACCAGAATGATGTTCGTGATTTTGAGATGAATTATTAATTTCTGCAAGGAATGCAGACTCATCATCATCCTCACTATCACTCAGGGTCGCATTTAAGCTCATCCCCCTTTTCTTCAGTGTGTTGGTACACTCATTCGCATAGTGACCGAAGCCTTTACAGGCTCTACATTGAACGGAATCAAATTTCTTTTTGTTAAAATTTCTTGTCCCTTTAAAAGTATTTCCAGTATCCTCCTCAGAATCTTCAGAAATATTTTGGCTTTCAGATGAAAATTTATTATCACGTTTATTCTTTAAAAAAGATGCAAATTTTTTAGTGAGAAAAGCCACATCTTCTGTTTCCAAATTAGATTTGTCAATTTCCTTAGAGATTTCTACACTTTCTTTAGAAACTTTAGAGGACCTGGAAAGAGCATCGGCAATAGCATTACTTTCAGCTTTGTGTTGCTGTTGAATAGCCAAGTTCATTTCAAACATGGTTAGTTTGCCAACGAGAGAGTTATAACCCATAGTAGCAGTGTCATTGGCTTCTTCAATAGCAGCAATTTTTATGTTAAACTTCTCAGTGACAGTTCTAAGCAATTTGCTTACTAACCTAGCATTAGAGATAGGTTCACCTAGGGTGAGACACTCATTTGAGATATCTTTGATTTTAGCAGAGTATCTTTTGATATCCTCAGTATCTGACATTCTTAAGTTTTCAAACTTTGTCATGAGTATTCTCAACCTAGTTCCCTTTACTCCTCCATCTCCTTCACTATGAGCTTAATGAATATCCCAAACATTTTTAGCAATGCTTTGATTGGTGACCAGTCTATACATATCTTCATCGACATGACTGGATATAGCACCCAAAGCCTTGGAGTTATAATTTTCTATGGTTATTTCCTCAGTTGTCCAGTCCTTCTCCGGTTTAGAAAGATAGACTTTTTCAGCAGAGGATTCCGCCTTTGTAGCCTTACTTTCAATCCTAGGAGGAGTCCAGGCAACTATGATACTCCGCCATGCCCTTTCATCAATTGATTTGATGTACAAACGCATTTTGGATTTCCATAAGGCATAGTTTGTACCGTCTAAAACAGGAGGACGATATTGACTTAACTGACCATCCATGATGACTATCCTTTCTGGATCACACTCAGTATATCGAGTGGAGGCTCTAGTGCCAATTGAAAGTTTTGATAGCTAGGATGGTCAGACAATTAACAGAGTATGGTGTGAATCGTAGTGTGGAGTCACCACAGATTACATCAACTGATTTGCAGCGGAATAAAAATGTAAAAACGAGATATTTAACACATCTACAGCAACTCGCTGTAGACAACAAAACTTCTCTTTATTAAAAACTGTTATGATCGATTACTGTAGACACCCCGCCTTGGACCGCTCACCCCGATTGCACATTTGATTTTGTGTTTCTCCCCATTTTAAGTGTTTCTCGTTAGTTTCTGTCACTTCCGTTAAGTTCCTGACTGACTTCGTTAAGTCCAGGGACTAAACTGAATGACAGGGCCGACTTTCTAGTCCATTCTGTCAAAATTGCCTTCTCTGAGTCGCGCGCCTCCGACAGTAGGAGCCAGGCGCGCGCGCCTCCCGCCCCCAAAGCAGGAAGCGCGCGCCTCTGGGCGTCAGTTACAGATTTCTGGCCAGGATTCCCTCCCTTGCTCAATTTACAGGATTTTGCCCGGGAAGGATTTTTTGGTGACTGAGTTTTGGCACCAAAAACACCCCTCTTTCACCTATAAAAACCTCTCTTTACCTCCATTTTCAAGGACCGAAAATTGAACTTACAAAAACTATACCAAAATCACTTTCTAAAGGTTCTCCAAGGATTTCATCAAGCAATATTTGAAGGTCTTCAAATTGTAGGTAAAAGTTCATATTTTCCTTTCTTTTCTACTTCATCTCATCTCTGTCTTTTACTCTAATCAAATGTGCAATCACCCAAATCATTTTGGGACATGACTCTAATGATCACCTCATCTCATTGAGGTTGGTTAAGGAGTTATCTCGTACATTCCAAACTCTATTTTAAACCCCCCTTTTTATGACTTAAAGAAGAAGAAGAAGAAGAACGTTATTATTCATGTAGATTTTGATCAAGCAAGACCAACTTTAGTTGGGCGAGATGGGTGTTTCGGTACTTCCCATCTCGTAATCTAACCCCCGAACCTCAAAACAAAGAATCTCTGTTTTCGTAATCAAACTTAGGCTACAATCAATAGGTTTTTCTTATGTTCCTCAAAACATAGGTGGCGACTCTAAAACAAGTTAGACATCCTAGGATAATTCACCGCTCAAGCCTAAAGCCGTGGCTCCCCGGGGTATCTACAGTGGCGACTCCGCTGGGGACTTTTGAGGGTTAAACTTGCATTCTGATCGAAATCTACATCTTTTCTGGGCATTCTGATTCCTGATGGGGGAGGCGCGCACGTCTGGCCTCTTAAGCCTAAGGCGCGCGCATCCCGCATCAAGAACCAGAATCGCCCACTTCTTCATATCCTTCATCTTCTTCTTCTGTTATTCTGCACTAATCACTTCTGCAGGGGTTACAATATAAACATAGGACCAGGGCAATCCCCTGAGTCCAAAGTCTGACATTCTGACAGGTGTGACCAGAAGCGCGCGCCTCCCATAAGCATTGCGCCATGCGCGCGCGTCCCACATCAGCACTCAGAGGCGCACGCTTCTGGGTTGATTCCCAGAACAGAGACATGTTTCAGTGACTGAGCAGAACAGTGGGGTGTGGGCACAGTTGCCTGCATCAGAACAGAATTGAACCCTCGGACTGTTTTAATTTTGTGTTTTATTTACCGGTCACACGGGTGATTCGGGAGTTGTAATTTTATGTGCTTATGTGTTTTGTGTGTTTTTCTTTCTTTTCAAAAAAAAAAAAATTAATTTTTTTTTTGTCACTTGTTAGACCTCACACTACATGCACATATTCCTATGAACTGCTCACTATCGAGTCGCACAAGTCCAACCCCAAACCCGTCGAGGCCCGTCCTAGAAAGTTTCAAGCTCCACCAGACCTTGGCTTTTTCGAAGCGGTAAACCTCAGCCCGTGGCGTAGTTAAAGACTACATGCCGGGGGTGACCTTTGAGCCTCATATTCAAGCCGAGCACAAGCCACACAATTCTAGTTAGGGTCTAACACTCCGCGACTCAAGTCGGTTTCCATGTACCGAGATTTCCCTAAACTAATGTCTTCAAATCATACATGCCAACTTGTTGCAATGGACGAAATAAAACTCCGTCCCCAAAAGTGGTTATTTTGGACGAAAATAAAAATCCGTCCCCGCATGTATGCTTTACTACATTAATTTAGTTTAATCCCGATACATGTAGGATTCACAAGCGCGATGGAATCCGATGAGTATATGGGACCGCGAGATGGTCTATATACTAGTGTGACGATTCCATTATTTTCTTAGAAACCCCAAAAGGGATCCATTCCCTCCGACTTATAAAAAAAAAAAAAAGAGTCTTTTCTTATGTGGTTCGATTCGTGTGCCCAACTGTGTGTTCTAAGCCTCTTCATGGACCGCAAGTGTTACTCAAGACTGACAAGGGCCTCTTCTGCAATATATGTTCAATTGGTACTTACAAAGTCTACCGGGATACAGGAAATCGGTTAGTCCGTGAAGAGATCACTCCAACAGCTCCAACATCAACCATGACCGGCAGCAGCAACACCATGTCTCTCGAACAGCTCTCAACCATGGTCCACCTCCTCCAAGAGCAAGTCTCCACCCTTAATAAGGAGGCACAAAGCAAAGACAACATTTGGCAATCCCACCTCGACAGCCAAAGGGAGGCCCACGAGGCCGAGATGGAGCTAATGAAAGAAAAGCTCACTAACCTTGCCAAGGGGAAGAACAATAATAATGATGATGAATCCGAATGGACCGAGGGTTTGTTCAAAAGTCCGTATGTCAACACCCGCACCAAGAAAATGGGGGAGCCAAGCTCCGAGAACAATGAGCCCAAAATGGTGGATTCTATCATGGCCTACATCGACCAAAAATTCAATGGGCTCAACATGGGGAAAGGCTCCGACACAAGCCTCTATCAATCATCCATCCTCATGAATACTATGGCCGCTCTTCCCGATAAGTTCAAGATGCCTGACATAAGCAAATTCAAGGGCAACTCTTGTCCCATGGCTCACATTGAGACTTATATTTGGGCAATGGTTCTGAAGAAGGTCTCCCCCAAGGTGATGGCTCAATGCTTTCCTCTCACTCTCGAGGGGGCGGCAAAAGATTGGTATGCTACTCTCCCGCTCACTGTCCGTCTTGATTGGGACTCCGCCATGCTTGCCTTCAAGAACCAATACCAAGGCAACACCACTCACCGGCCCACAAGGAAAGAGCTAGAGAACACTACTCAACGAGACCACGAGTCCTTCATCGACTTCACAAGGAGATGGAATGATAAACTCTCTGAAATTGTTGAGAGGCCAAACACAAAAGAGCAAATGGACATCTTTCTCAAGTGTCTCAAGATTGATCTCCGCACCCACCTAAGTGGGGCTTGCTACTCTGACTTCTCCCAAATGTATGAGGCGGGGGTACGCATGGATGACTTGCTCAAGGAGATTAAGAAGGCCACTCCTACTTACCGCTACAAGGCCGCTTCCAATTCCACAAAAGAGGCCTCGGTCAACGCCGTCACTATTGACAAGGGGAATTACAAAAAGGTTCCTCCACCTCAAGGGAAGAAGTCCCGAAGTGACCGTATCTACACGCCTCTCCAAGGCATGACTCAAACCGAAGTGTTCGAGGTTCTCAAGGCAAAGGGTCAAGTCACACCCGTGCAAGGGTACCAACCCAAGACGGTCCCCCCAATCATGCTCACCACAAGTATTGTGGCTACCACCAATATAGTGGCCACACCACCGAGGATTGCTTCGTTCTCCGCAATGTCATTCAAGATCTCATAGATAAGAAAGAATTTGTAGTGACTAATGACGAATATGTCAATGTAATAGAGATAGGAGAACTCGAGGGGACCACCCATTCAATCCCAATTGTGAATGGGGGCCCCAATGTTATGAATAAACTTGACAATTCTTGTTATGTAGTGACTTACGATGAGGTAATAAGGGAAGTACTAGAGAATAGGAAAAAGAAGCAAGATGGGAACGTCAACATGCTAACTCAATCCGGCCGAGTCATAGCAAGCAACCCTTCCACTTCCGCACCGAGCTCCTCTTCTCAAAGGCCGCAAGCTCGCAACACTCCCGAAGATCCTCTACTTGTCCAACTCAAGAAAACTCAAGCCAACGTCTCTATTTGGGACCTCATTGCATCCTCAAAGAAACACCGAGATCTTGTCATCTGCAATCTCGATGATACATCAGTTTCTCCCGATACTACTCCCGAGGACCTCACGGCAATTATCGGTCACATTCATTTTGGCAACGTCATCACCTTTGCCGATATGGACCTTCCACCATTTGGTTCCGACCACAACGAAGCTATTTACCTCAAGGTACGAGCAAGGGGGAGGCCCGTCTCAAGAGTCTTAGTGGACGGTGGTTCCGCATTCAATCTCATGCCTGGCAGAATCATGGGCATACTGGGGCTTAAGGATTCCGATTTGAAGCCTTCTACTCAAGTAATCCGAGGTTATGACAGCACCGCCCGTACAGTCATGGGTATGATCGAAATAGACATTGAGTTTGGGAGAATGGTCATGTCCGTTCCATTCCAAGTGCTTGATATCCCGGCCTCGTTCAACTTACTGTTGGTAGTGGTGCCCTAGGCACGTTTAATAAACATTGTAATTGTTATCATTTATTTCATATCAATAAAGAGATGTTTTGATTATTATTGTTGTTCATGTTTACTTATAATAATCTCCGTCCCTAGTACTTGTTAAGCACTAGTATAAAGGCTAAATGATCATGGGATGATCATGTTAGATTTATGGGTACTTGTTTGGAACAAGGTACTGGACATGACCCGCTCTATGAGATTTATGTCATGGTCTATGTCATACATATATCTCATATTAGTTATGTCATTTGAATCCTTAGACATGAAGTTATTATAGTCTTCCACTTGATGAACATTATGTTTGACATATTCAAACGCTACTTTTAACCGAGTGGTTATAAAGGGTATGATTGGCATAATCGAATTCCCGTTGGGAAGAATAATAAGCTAAATGGATTTGTCCCTCCACGGAGAGATGTCAAGCTTGGGCCCCTCGAAGGAATGATGTTGATGAAATGTTCGGCCGAACTCAAATGGATTGATTGGATCAATAGCATTTGAATTATCAACATATTCGGAGTCGAGAAAGTATTGAACAAAACAAGTTGACTGTTTGACCATGACTTGTGTTCAATGACATCGTGGACAAAGGGATTGTGACATATTCTAAAGGAATGCGAACTTGTATCTAGTTATACTATTTGGGTAGGTATGACGGTTTGCTAGAACCTAATCATATCTTATGGTTTCATGTTTGAACCCATTACCAACTTAGTATAATCCTAGAGGGTCACACACACAATAGAACGAATCTTTAAAAGGACTATATTGGAATTTTGGAAATTCTGGACATTCTGGGGAAGTGGGCGACCGCACAGTATGGACTGGGCGGCCGCACACTTAGCTCAGATTTGTACCAGTTTGTTTCAGATAAATGTGCGACCGCACAGTGTATTCTGGGCGGCCGCACAGTACTGTCGGCTGGCACTTTCCTAATTCGATTTGGAATGTCTTTTGACACAAGATTCCTATTTGGAATAGGTCTTGCTTGTGTATAAAAGGATGAGTTCGGCCAGAACTTCATAGATAGCCTTTTGTGAGTCTCCAAAGAGTTTGAGAGAGGTTTTACTTTGTTCTAAGACATCCTTGGTCAAAGAACAAAATAATACACAAGAGAGAAAATTCCATATAGTTCAAATTCATTGTGAAAACGTGTTTCACAATTTGGTCTAGCAACCAAGATCAAAGAAGCTCCTTTGATATTCGTTCGAAGTGTGGATACCGCTAGAGGGTGAAAATCATCATCTTCATAGTTCGTGTTCAAGCTTTGTGATCGTGATCAAGTCTTCAAATCTCCACCAAAGACCAAGAGAAAATTTGATAGCCATCAAGGGTTAGTTTTATCCTATATTCATGTTATTGTATTTGATTTAATCATATGAACGGATCTATGGGCTTTGGGTTTCAAAATTTTAAATGCTAAATTCCGCTGCGCATGTTTGATCGAAACCCAACAGTGGTATCAGAGCCCCGTTCATGTTGATTATTTCAATACCTAGATCATGTTATGTGTATATAAATTGTTTATGTGCCTTGCATGATGTGAATATTGGAATATATGACGTTTATGTGTTATGTGATTTTATGTGGTTTATTGTTTTACAACTTTAATCGCACGATTCAATCGCAATAAATAAATTATGGTGGATTCAGAATTGTTGGTTATTAATTTTTGATTGGATCAAAGTTTTAATAATAGGGGAAAAACGATTTTGAGACAAAATTTTCGAACTTAAAAATTCTGCACCTTCTGATGGCCATGGGCAACCGCACAGAAGATTCTGGGCGGCCGCACACTTTTTGGGCGACCGCACAGATCTTTTTGGGCGGCCGCACAAAGGGATTAGAAGGTCTGATTTTGGTAAAAAACAGAATCTGGAATTTTTCGAAAAATTCAACAAAACCAGTAACAGAACCAGTCCAGACTTGCTGATCTGGAATGGGTTTTGGGTAGTTGGTTTGTGTGTGGATTTTAGGATTTGATTTTCCTATTTGTTTTGGTCTTGTGACTCTAAGATTGGTTCAAGGTTTGGATGCCTAATCTGCGTTCATCGAGATTGTGTTTCCCAAACTTGATCGCAATCAAAGTTTCAAAGATAAAACGAAGTTAGAATTATGAAGAGTTCATAATTGCTAAAATTGAGAAACAAAGTTCTTGATTCAATGATTGGAGATCCATGTGGAATTGTGAATGCAATTGGCCTACGTTCATCGAGACCATCTATTGCTTAGTTTCGGCCACATGGACTACTTTCTTGGTTTCTTGAATTAGTGCGGGATTGTGGTTGCCTAATGGCTTAGTTCGACCGCACTTCTTGTTGTCTTGATTTGGAGATAACAATCAAAGTTGAAATAGTCTCATCCTCATAATTATAGAGAAACTAATGACACATAAATATCATGCTTAAATTAATGGAGATTAATTTAGTGGCTAAACTTGATGTGTAACATGTTTATATTATGTGCTCATAAATGTGTTATATGCTATATGTGATGAACCTTCAAATAAAGTTTTAAGTCCTTCTTTGCCATGCCATGATTAAAACACTTGTTTATGCATGGGTAATCTTGATGTGGGTTCGCCTCCGCGAGGTGCATTAATCTTATTCATGTATGAGCAAGATAAGGTTCATTAATTTAATGTGGGCTTGCCTCCGCAAGGTGCATTAAATTGAATGGTTCCTATGCGTTTAAAATGGTTGGACTTAATTAGGCGTCAAAACAGTTTTGGGCCTAGGCAAAAGATGAGATTAAACATGTTTTTGAAATTGGATTTCTCAAAAATCTCATAAAAGGATCTAAGAATCATATGGGATATGATTGACATGATTGTCTACCTAATTAATTTAGTTTTTGAGCGGTCCGCCTCCGTGGACTCGAAAGTTAAATTAAAGTTGGATCTTAGCCCAATTAAATTATATTATAATTTGGATGTATATGAAGGTTATATAATTTAGTGGGAGTATTTTTAAAATACATTAATTATTTCTTTAATGAAAAATCGGTACTTATTAAATTTTGGAAATTTTTGCATATTTGTAGATAATGACTAATAACACTCAATCAATGTCGTTGCGATCAATCCTTGAGAAGGATAAGCTCGAAGAGAATGGTACTAACTTTATGGATTGGATCCGTAGCATAAGAATCGTTCTTAGGCAAGAAGATAAGTTGTACATTCTCGATGGGCCTCTCACTCCTGAACCACCGCCTACTGCCCCTAGGGTAGAAAGAGACAATTACAAGAAACATCGTAATGATTCTAGAGATGTAAGTTGTCTCATGGTTGCCGCTATGTGTTCAAAACTCCAATAAAGTTTGGAACATTTGGAAGCCTATGAGATAGGCGTGGAGTTGAGAACTATGTTTCAAGAGCAAGCTAGGCAAGAGAGGTACAAGACCATTGTTGCATTCACTACTAGTAAAATGAATGAAGGGTAACAAGTGAGTCCTCACTTTCTTAAAATGAAAGGTTATGTAGAGCACCTTGAGAAACTTGGCTATCCAATCCCATTGGAGCTAGCCACGGATCTCATTCTTAATTCATTGCCTAAAAGTTATAATCAGTTTGTAATGAATTATAACATGCATGGAATGGATAAGAATCTCTCTGAGTTGCATGGGATGCTCAAAACTGCAGAGATGAAAATTGTGGAGAAAAGTTCTCCCGTGCTCTTGGTTCATGATGGGAAGAAGGCTAATGCCAAAGGAAAGGGTAAGAAAGTTATCAAACCCAAAATAAGCAAGACAAAGGTTGCCAAGGCTTCTGAGGCAAAACCTGATTCACAAAAGGATGCAATCTGTTTCCATTGTCAAGAAATTGGTCATTGGAAACGTAATTGCAAGGCTTTCTTGGAAGAGCAAAAGAAGAAGAAGAGTAGCAAGGCTGCGTCGACTTCAGGTATCTATATGATAGATATTCTCCTTTCTACCACTGATTCTTGGGTATTGGATACCGGATGTGGTTCTCACATTTGTCTAAATGTGCAGGGACTAAAGAATAGGAGACTGCTTAAAGAAGGTGAAGTAGATCTACGCGTGGGGAATGGAGCAAGAGTTGCTGCATTAGCCGTAGGGACTTATGAAGTCACTTTACCTTCCGGACTAATTCTTGTTTTGAACAATTGTTATTATGTTCCGGATTTAAGCAGAAATATTATTTCAATTTCTTGTTTGGATAATGAAGGTTTTAAGTTTCTTATTGAGAATAAGAATTTTTCTATTTATTTAAATGATGTGCTTTATGGTATTGCTAATTCATTTAATGGCCTTTATATCTTGGATGTCAAGAATGAAAATAATGTCTATCATGTAAATAAGAAATCTAAACCTAATGATGTAAATCATACTTATTTGTGGCATTGCCGTCTTGGTCATATTAATGAGAAGCGTATCTCAAAACTCCATGGGGACGGACTTTTGGGTTCATGTGACTTAGAGTCATATGATACTTGTGAGTCGTGTCTTCTTGGAAAAATGACTAAGACACCTTTTACCAAGTTGGGTCAAAGGGCAAGCGACTTATTGGGGTTGATACATTCCGATGTATGCGGACCATTAAGTAGCAATGCTAGGGGAGGATTTCAATACTTCATAACCTTCACTGATGATTATAGTAGATTTGGGTATGTTTACCTAATGAAACATAAAAGTGAAGCATTCGAGATATTTAGAATATTTCAAAATGAAGTAGAAAAACAACTTGGCAAAAGTATAAAGGCACTTCGATCAGATCGAGGTGGTGAATACTTGAGTCAAGAATTTGATGATCATCTAAAGAATTGTGGAATAGTTTCACAATTGACTCCACCTGGAACACCACAATGGAATGGTGTATCCGAGAGGAGGAATCAGACTTTGTTAGACATGGTTCGATCAATAATGAGTCAAGTTGATCTTCCAATATCCTTTTGGGGTTACGCCCTAGAAACCGCTGCTTTCACACTAAATCGTGTTCCAACTAAATCGGTTCAAAAGACTCCATATGAGATGTGGAGCGGAAAGAAGCCTTGTCTGTCTTTCATGAAGATTTGGGGTTGCGAAGCTTTTGTCAAGAGACTTGTCTCAGACAAACTTGCGCACAAATCTGATAAATGTATTTTCGTGGGATATCCTAAAGAAACTAGAGGATATTACTTTTACAACCGTGAGGACAACAAAGTGTTTGTTGCTCGAACTGGTGTCTTTCTAGAGAAAGAGTTTCTCTCCAAAGAAATCAGTGGGAGTAAAATAAATCTCAAAGAAATTCGAGACCCAGAAAATAACATTGAACTAATAGTGGAACAAGAACAAGAACAAGAACCACAAGGAGTTGTGGAACCTGTTCAAAATACACAAGCAACTCGCAGATCTAGTAGGTTACGATCCGAGCCCGAGAGATATGGATTTCTCGTAACGGATAGTAATGAGGTAGAAATCATTGAGAATGATGAACCGTCAACCTACCAAGAGGCGATGTCTTATCCTGATTCGGACAAGTGGCTTGGAGCCATGGAATCCGAATTGCAATCCATGCAAGACAATCAAGTTTGGAATTTGATTGATGCGCCCGAAGGTGTAAAAACCATAGGATGCAAATGGGTCTTCAAGAAGAAGACTGACATGGATGGGAAGGTGCATACTTACAAAGCTAGGCTTGTAGCGAAAGGTTATAGGCAAGTTCATGGTATTGACTATGATGAGACCTTTTCACCCGTAGCAATGATCAAGTCTATAAGAATTTTACTTGCCATTGCCGCATATCATGACCATGAAATATGGCAGATGGACGTCAAAACCGCTTTCCTGAATGGAAAACTCCAAGAGGATGTGTATATGATACAACCAGAAGGTTTTGAACAAGATTCTAAGGTATGCAAATTGCAAAGATCCATCTATGGATTGAAGCAAGCTTCGAGGAGTTGGAATCTCCGTTTTGATGAATCGGTCAAAGAGTTTGGTTTCATCAAAAAACGAAGATGAGCCTTGTGTATACAAGAATATTAGTGGGAGTATAGTGCTATTCCTTGTTTTATACGTGGATGACATATTGCTCATTGGAAACGACATTCCTACACTTCAGTCTGTAAAGACTTGGTTGGGAAAGTGTTTTGCAATGAAAGATATGGGTGAAGCCGCATATATACTTGGCATTAAGATCTATAGAGATAGATCAAGGAGGCTACTTGGTTTAAGCCAGTGTACATACATTGACAAGGTCATTAGAAGATTCCGTATGGAAAATTCTAAGAGAGGCACCTTGCCCGTGTTACATGGAGTTTCTCTAAGCAAGACTCAATGTCCTAAGACAAAAGATGAGCGTGAGAAAATGAATGATGTTCCATATGCTTCGGCAATTGGGTCTATCATGTATGCCATGATTTGTACTAGGCCGGATGTGTCTTATGCTTTGAGCATGACAAGCAGATACCAATCTGACCCTGGCGAAAATCACTGGATAGCCGTAAAAGCGATTCTTAAGTACTTGAGAAGAACTAAAGACTCGTTTTTGGTCTATGGAGGAATGGAAAATGATCTCGTTGTAAATGCTTACACGGATGCAAGCTTCCAAACCGGCAAAGATGATAGCCGATCGTAATCGGGTTTTGTGTTTATGTTAAATGGTGGAGCTGTAAGCTGGAAGAGTTCCAAGCAAAGTACAACCGCTGATTCTACAACAGAAGCTGAGTTTATTGCTGCATCGGATGCTGCAAAGGAAGCTGTTTGGATTAAGAAGTTCATAACTGAACTTGAAGTGGTTCCTAGTATTTCTAATCTAATAGACCTTTATTGCGATAATAATGGTGCTATTGCTCAAGCAAAGGAACCAAGAGCACATCAGAAATCCAAACACATACTTAGGCGTTTTCATATCATTCGAGAGATCGTTGATAGGGGAGACGTAAATATATACAGAGTACCTACTGATGACAATATTGCGGACCCGCTAACAAAGGGACTTCCACAAGCTAAACATGATGGTCATGTTAGGTCCATGGGTATTAGATACATGGGAGATTGGGCCTAGGGCAAGTGGGAGATTGTTGGTAGTGGTGCCCTAGGCACGTTTAATAAACGTTGTAATTGTTATCATTTATTTCATATCAATAAAGAGATGTTTTGATTATTATTGTTGTTCATGTTTACTTATAATAATCTCCGTCCCTAGTACTTGTTAAGCACTAGTATAAAGGCTAAATGATCATGGGATGATCATGTTAGATTTATGGGTACTTGTTTGGAACAAGGTACTGGACATGACCCGCTCTATGAGATTTATGTCATGGTCTATGTCATACATATATCTCATATTAGTTATGTCATTTGAATCCTTAGACATGAAGTTATTATAGTCTTCCACTTGATGAACATTATGTTTGACATATTCAAACGCTACTTTTAACCGAGTGGTTATAAAGGGTATGATTGGCATAATCGAATTCCCGTTGGGAAGAATAATAAGCTAAATGGATTTGTCCCTCCACGGAGAGATGTCAAGCTTGGGCCCCTCGAAGGAATGATGTTGATGAAATGTTCGACCGAACTCAAATAGATTGATTGGATCAATAGCATTTCAATTATCAACATATTCGGAGTCGAGAAAGTATTGAACAAAACAAGTTGACTGTTTGACCATGACTTGTGTTCAATGACATCGTGGACAAAGGGATTGTGACATATTCTAAAGGAATGCGAAATTGTATCTAGTTATACTATTTGGGTAGGTATGACGGTTTGCTAGAACCTAATCATATCTTATGGTTTCATGTTTGAACCCATTGCCAACTTAGTATAATCCTAGAGGGTCACACACAATAGAACGAATCTTTAAAAGGACTATATTGGAATTTTGGAAATTCTGGACATTCTGGGGAAGTGGGCGACCGCACAGTATGGACTGGGCGGCCGCACACTTAGCTCAGATTTGTACCAGTTTGTTTCAGATAAATGTGCGACCGCACAGTGTATTCTGGGCGGCCGCACAGTACTGTCGGCTGGCACTTTCCTAATTCGATTTGGAATGTCTTTTGACACAAGATTCCTATTTGGAATAGGTCTTGCTTGTGTATAAAAGGATGAGTTCGGCCAGAACTTCATAGATAGCCTTTTGTGAGTCTCCAAAGAGTTTGAGAGAGGTTTTACTTTGTTCTAAGACATCCTTGGTCAAAGAACAAAATAATACACAAGAGAGAAAATTCCATATAGTTCAAATTCATTGTGAAAACGTGTTTCACAATTTGGTCTAGCAACCAAGATCAAAGAAGCTCCTTTGATATTCGTTCGAAGTGTGGATACCGCTAGAGGGTGAAAATCATCATCTTCAAAGTTCGTGTTCAAGCTTTGTGATCGTGATCAAGTCTTCAAATCTCCACCAAAGACCAAGAGAAAATTTGATAGCCATCAAGGGTTAGTTTTATCCTATATTCATGTTATTGTATTTGATTTAATCATATGAACGGATCTATGGGCTTTGGGTTTCAAAATTTTAAATGCTAAATTCCGCTGCGCATGTTTGATCGAAACCCAACACTTACTTCTGGGTCGACCATGGATTCACAGTGCTAATGCCGTACCGTCAACTCTCCACCAATGTGTCAAGATCCGAAATGGTGATAAAATAGTGACCGTCATGGCTGAAAACGTCACTATCCACAGAAAAGGTGAGCCCGTCCACCAAGTTCAGCATGGTTTACCAGACTCCACTCTCTCCGGCGTCTCAATCAACGCCATTGACAAAGAAGGGGGAAACGGATCATGGACCCCCAACAATCACAAAGTCCTCCGCATGATGAGGAATATGGACTACTTCTCTGGTTTAGGCCTAGGGAAATATCAACACCCTGTGCAAGTCCCATTTGTCAATAACACATTCGGTTTGGGGTACGAGCCTTCCAGAGAAGACTTGAAACAAGAACAAGCGATCAAGAGCGAAAAGGTTCGAGCTCGTAAAGAAGGTCGTCGTTATGAGGTCCCTTATCTAAGGCCTTATCGCAAGACGTTGAATGGCTATTTTGTCCGCCAAGGGGAAGACGTTCCATACATGATCTTTCCCGAGCCATGGGTTAACAATAAGGGTGTCAAAAAGCCCGGCCTCGAAATCTTCTCCGATTGCGAGATCCAGAAATCCGAAAGGGAACCAACTCCCATGTCGCCCCGTGAATGGTGGGGAAGGAAGATGACTATAGAATCCGAGACAGTAATCACCGTGGGGGAAGAACTTACAGATTTAGCCTCCATGTTCGAAGAGCTTGCCATGATGAATGAATGCCAAGTTAACGCCATCCATGACACCGTCATCATAAATGAGACTCTCAGTGAGATCCTGCCAAGCTCCGAGCCGATCAACAATTGGTATTCAACAAAAGGGCCCGTGGTATCCGAGGAATTCTTAGTCCAAGAAATGGGTTGCATACCCCGTACAGCAACAAAGGAAGAGCAGCTCACACTTACTTTCGAGTTCGAGAGTGTCTCTAATACCCTCACCCAAGTGGATTTGGAGGCCGTAGCCGAGCGTATGTTTCCTTTCTTTGCTAATGAAAAATTTGATATTTCTGAGTACCCTGAGATTGCAAACATCAAAATGATGAATTAACTAATAATGAACTTAATGAACAAGTTAATAACGATTCAAATTATGATGAAATAGACCACGAAAAAACAACATACTTAAATGAACTTGCTCAACAAGTCCGTAGTCGTGGTGAAAATGGTTCAAAGGCTGACGAAGAATTGCATGTTGTTAATCTGGGTACCGAAGAAGAGCCAAAAGAAACTAAGATTGGAAGCTTCTTCAAAGGGGGACGACAGAGACAGATTGACTGCATTACTACGGGAATTTGTGGATGTGTTCGCATGGTCATACAAAGACATGCCGGGTTTGGACAGAAAGGTAGCAGAGCACAGGATTCCGATCAGAGAAGATGCCAGGCCAGTAAAGCAGAAGCTCAGAAAGATCAAGCCAGAATGGTCTCTGCAGGTCAAAGAAGAGATTGAGAAGCTCCTCAGTGTGGGTTTCATCAAGGTTATCGAGTATCCGACATGGTTAGCCAACATTGTGACAGTCAGGAAGGCAAACCGAAAGGTTCGAGTTTGTGTAGACTTCCGGGATTTAAAAAAAGCTTCCCCAAAGGATGATTTTCCACTCCCTAATATCGACATGCTAGTCGACTCCACTGCTGCCTACGAGGTTCGCTCATTCGTGGATGGGTTCGCTGGGTACAATCAGATTCTCATGGCCGAGGAAGATCAACATAAGACAGCCTTCACAACACCGTGGGGTACCTTTTGCTACACAGTCATGCCATTTGGGTTAAGAAATGCTGGGGCTTCCTACCAAAGAGCCGTGACAGACTTGTTCCACGATATGATTCACAAAGAAATCGAGGTCTATGTGGACGACATGATCATTCACTCCAAAGGGACCGATGGTCAACATTTAATCGATCTCCGCAAGTTCTTCGAAAGGCTTCGTCAACACAAGATGAGGCTCAACCCTGCAAAGTGCACGTTCGGGGTTATCCGAGGCAAAGTTCTTGGTTATATGGTCACTGAAAGGGGAATTGAAGTAGACCCCTCCAAAATCAAGGCAATCATTGACATGCCTCCTCCAAAGACGCAGAAAGAGATTAAAGGTTTCATGGGCAGACTACAATACATCAGTCGGTTTGTGCACCAACTCACTTCCATGTGCGATCCAATCTTCAAGCTACTCAAGAAGAATGTGGCTCTAGAATGGACCGACGCGTGCCAAGAAGCCTTTGACCAAGTGAAGCATTACTTGACGTGCCCTCCTGTTCTAGTTCCGCCGTACAAGGAGAAACCTCTGTTGCTCTATCTCACTGTCAATGATGAAGCCCTAGGGGCTATGTTAGCACAAGAGCAACGAGAGTCCAAAGGAGAACGCCATTTATTTTGTCAGTCGCCGATTCCAAGGAGGCGAAAAGAACTACTCTGTCTTAGAGAAGTCATGTGCAGCATTGGTTTGGGTCACTCAAAAGCTCAAACACTATATGGAAGCTTTTCCGATCAAGCTACATCTTCGAGAAGCCTTTCATGTCAATAAGAATAGCCAAATGGTACTTCATGCTCGCCGGCTATGATATCACTTACGTCACACTAAAATCCGTCAGGGGGAAAGTGTTCAGTGACCAGCTTGCCGAATTCCCGTGTGACGAAGTGAAGGGGGAAGACGTACAGTTCCCCGACGAGCATTTAATTTGTACTGCAACCGAGGAAAATAAGTGGCAACTTTTTTTCGATGGCGCCGCCAATAAACACGGTTTTGGTATAGGGGTATTGCTTGTCGATCCAAAAGACATCTACACTCCCATTGCCATCCGCCTGGAATTCGAAGCCACCAACAACAATGCCGAGTACGAAGCATGTATAGCGGGGTTCGAAGCAGCTCTCGACAGAAACATCACAGAACTAGAAGTATTTGGCGACTCTTTGCTCCTTATCAATCAGCAATCAGGAAAGTGGCGAACCCAAGACCCGACTCTCCAACAGTATGGTCAGCACCTTGAAGAACTAGTTGAACAATTCCAAGAGATCACTTTCAACTACCTGCCAAGGGATAAGAATCGCTTCGCCGATGCATTGGCCACTATAGCTTCATTAGTCGAAATGCCCAAAGGGAAAATGGTGAAGCCTTTCAAAATTGCCCGAAGGAACAGTCCGGCATATTGCATGAGTATCGAGATCAACGAGGTTCAAACAAACTCTCTGTGGTATTCGGATATCAAGAATTTCCTCAAAGATGGCACTTATCCCGAGAATAGCAATAAGAAGTCTCAAGCAGCTCTGCAAAGGTTAGCCTCTCGGTACGTACTGATTGGGGACCGAGTCTATAAAAGGCACCACGACGGGATCAATCTCTTATGCGCCAATGAGGCCGAAGCTCAAGAGATAATGTGTGAAGTGCACGAAGGAGAATGTGGACCCCACATGAATGGGTTTATGCTAGTCAAGAAGATACTTCGCATTGGTTACTATTGGAGCACCATGGAACGAGACTGTATCGAGAAAGTCAAAAGGTGTGCCAAGTGCCAATTCCACGCTAATCTGCAACATGCTCCACCCTCACAACTTTACAACATGGTCACACCTTGGCCTTTCTCTTGTTGGGGGATAGACATCGTCGGTAAAGTTCATCCTGCCGGGAGCAATGGGCAGTCATTCGTCCTAGTGGCAGTCGACTACTTCACAAAGTGGGTCGAAGCACAAGCCTATCGGACCCTCAACGCCAAGAAAGTGGCCGAATTTGTAAAGGTTAATATCATGTGCCGATACGGCGTGCCTCATGAAATCATTTCCGACAACGGCTCTCACTTTGAGAAGGAAATGGATGCACTTTTGGTAGAATACAAGATCACCAAGCACAAGTCATCTCCTTACCGTCCCCAAGCAAATGGCGCGGTCGAAGCTGCAAATAAAACCATCGAGACCATCGTCAAGAAAATGGCCTCAACAGGAAGGGATTGGCCCGAGAAGCTACCATTAGCATTGTGGGGCTACCGCACATCAATACGGTCCGCAACAGGAGAAACTCCTTATGCATTAGTCTATGGTTCCGAAGCCATACTCCCTATCGAACTTGAAGTCCCATCTCTACGGGTCCTCCTCGAGAATCAAGTCAACGAGGTCAACTAGATGCAAAGTCGATACGAACAGCTAGCCTTACTCGACGAGAAAAGGTTAAGAGCACTCGAACGCACAAGGGCGTATCAGCAGAGGATGGCAAGAGCTTTCAACAAAAAGGTGAAGCCTCGAAACATCAATGTGGGAGATTTGGTCTTAAGACAACATCCTCCTAACGCCATGAATCCCCTGGGGAAATGGGGACCCCGATGGATCGGTCCGTATGTGGTCAAGAAGATACTAAGCGGCGGTGCAGTCCGGCTCGTGGATTTGGATGGTGACCAGCTGCCAAAGGAGGTCAACCTCGACAAGCTCAAGAGGTTGTACGCTTAATAAACAAAGACCATAAAAAAAAAAAAAAAAATCGCTCGCTAGGTTGAAAACCCGCAAGGGCGGCCTAGGCAAAAATTAGAGCACGTGCAAAAAAAGAAGCCCGCTAGATTGAAAACCCGAAAGGGCGGTCTAGGCAAAAAACAGGGTGCACACAAAAAAAAAAAAAAAAAAAATGGTCTTTGTTTGTTTGAACTACGAAGACCTGAGCCTCCCAACTGGAGGAACGTAGGCAACCTTCGGGTGCGGTCTAAAACATATCAAAAATACCCAATTCACTTCAAATAACAAAATGCAATTCTTATTCATTCAATGAATTATTCAAACCATTATAACGGATTTATTGAGCAACAAAAGACATCAAAATATTAAATCCTAAAACAAAGTGGTCTAATTGCAATCTCTTAGGGTACTAAGAAAAATCCAATTTTCTCTTAGCTTTCAAAGGACCACCCGATCGTCTCTCAATCCTTTTCTTCTTGGGTAACGAAGGAGCACTAATACGCACCGAAACCTTCTGTGTTGCAGCACGTCTCCTAGCATAAAAGTCATCCAAAGGAGTACCGAAAGGGTCAGCGAGAATGTTACTCGAATCAGCAGCAGCCTACCTATATCTCAAAGTGCTGCTAGGCTCAAAACCCTTTCCCAACAACTCGGCACGAAGCACATCAACCCAAGTGATGCCACGGCAAAGGGTGCCAAGTAAATAATCCAAGTAGCTCTCGGGAAGGAAGACACTCCCCCGATGCAGAGGAGAAAAAGCCCAACGGTTGCGGTCATCTCCCCAAGCCGACTGAAGCTCACTCGAGAAGTCAAGACCCATGTAAGCAACTGGACGAAGCATTCCGTCCTTCGGAAAATGAATTGTCTGTTGGCGAACGAACTGCCGCAGAACCCGCTCTGGCTGGTAAAATGAAGAATCTCTCAAACCGGGTACAACCACGTGCTGAAAACCAAGAGTCCACTCCACAAAAGGACGAAGACCCCAAGAAGAAGGACACCACTCAATATCAACGGTCACCCGAGAGGCAAAGAATTTCTTCCAACCATCTTCAGATAAATCCCGGATCAACAACTTCCTCCTATGAACAGCAAAAGGAGACAAATCACCATCCGGAGAATAAATCTTGAAGTGTTCTCGGAGCCATATGGTCAAGAGCAAAGGGCTTCCCCGACACATCTTGCCCGTCCTATGTAACTCATCAAGGCCGTGCAACGTCTCCCCTACAATAAGAGGGATTACACTAAATTGCTGCTCCTTAGCTTGCAAAATAATCTCAGCCAACTGCACGTCCGCAGTCCCGAAGGGTGTAACAAACAGTACTTCGCTGAAGAGACAAACGGCCATGGCATTCCTTTTGAAAGATTGAATCACCGGGTCCTCCGAGTGTAAACTGAAGAACATCGGCAACTCAGTTATGTCAATCACGGTACCGGGCAACATCTTCCTCACGTCCTCAACAGGGAGATTCAGTAACTCAACCCAAGAGTCGATGGCACCACGGTGATATTTAGGGACGGCAATCCGACCGGCCAAAGGCATGCCAAGGATGGCCCCGAAATCGTCAACAGTCGGCACCATTTCATTAGCTGAAAGGTTGAAGGTATGGCTGTCGCAATCCCAGAAAGCCGCGGCAGCTCTCAACAAATCCCAATCCGGCTTCAACGTCCGCAAGGTGAAAAGAATTCAGAACCCGAAGTCTTTAATGAAGGACTTCTTGGGATGGGTCTTGAAAGAATACACAAAAGTGCCCAAGTCCTTTTCATACTCACTAACAACCTTGGCATCAAGGGAAAAAGAATTGGAAGCCATGGAAAATGTTGATCACAAGCAAAGTTAAGCAATAATATGATGTTCAAGAATGGCAGAAAGGAGCTGTGAGAATCAAGTGGTCGAACAGAAGATGATATTATAGCTGTTGGGGGCTCTTTTGGTCAGCAAATGTCAAGCCCAGAATTCCACCTCCCAGACGCGCGCGCCACCTGCCAGCAGTCTGAAATGCGCGCGCGTCCCAAGCCTACAGAGGAAAGCGCGCGCCTCCCAAGTCTAAATCAGTCCAAGAAAAGGCCTTGTCATAGATCTCCAGCTTAAATCAAGGCACAGCCCCTGTCCTCGGACACCCAGTTGGGCACACATTCTTCTGGTCCGCCCTTAAGGCATGTCAAAAAATTGAAAGTAGGATAAAAACTCCCACTCAAAAGTAGGCCGTCCTCCCACGAATTCCGAACTCCCTAAGTTCTGTCACGGGTGCCACACCCCCCTCAAGAGTCAATCTCAACATTTCATCCCCAGCAGGAACATTTTTCTGGTCGCGGTCAACTGTGCCCGCACCCCACAATTCAAAAAGTCAAGTGTGACTCCAAGTGGCACGAGACTTCAAAGCAATATTTCATCAACGGATTTCACTAACGGATTCGTCCTCAAAGGTTCACTAACGACCTCATCAACGGATTTCACTAACGGATTCGTCCTCAAAGGTTCACTAACGGCCTCATCAACGGATTTCACTAACGGATTCGTCCTCAAAGGTTCACTAACGGCCTCATCAACGGATTTCACTAACGGATTCGTCCTCAAAGGTTCACTAACGGCCTCATCAACGGATTTCACTAACGGATTCGTCAACAAGGGTTCACCAACGGACTCATCCAAGGGATTCACTAACGGATTCATCAAACGGATTCACTAACTGATTCGTCAACAAGGGTTCACCAACGGACTCATCCAAGGGATTCACTAACGGATTCATCAAACGGATTCACTAACGGATTCATCAACAAGGGTTCACTAACGGACTCATTCAAGGGATTCACTAACGGAATCATCAAACGGATTCACTAACGGATTCGTCAACAAGGGTTCACCAACGGATTCATCCAAGGGATTCACTAACGGATTCATCAAACGGATTCACTAACGGATTCGTCAATAAGTTCACCAACGGACTCATCCAAGGGATTCACTAACAGATTCATCAAACGAATTCACTAACGGATTCGTCAACAAGGGTTCACTAACAGACTCATCCAAGGGATTCACTAACGGATTCATCAAACGGATTCACTAACGGATTCGTCAATAAGGGTTCACCAACGGACTCATCCAAGGGATTCACTAACGGATTCATCAAACGGATTCACTAACGGATTCATCAACAAGGGTTCACTAACGGACTCATTCAAGGGATTCACTAACGGATTCATCAAGCGGATTCACTAACGGATTCGTTAACAAGGGTTCACTAACGGACTCATTCAAGGGATTCACTAACGGATTCATCAAGCGGATTCACTAACGGATTCGTCAATAAGGGTTCACTAACGGACTCATTCAAGGGATTCACTAACTGATTCATCAAACCGGTTCACTAACGGCCTCATTCAAAACATTCAGCCGGCAGGTCCACCTAACGGATCATGCCACCCCCTCTATCAACAAAAGCCGCTCACACAGGGAGTGCACCACTATCTCTCGCAATTTCAAATTCCTGCTTTCATCGAGTCTTTGCTTTTTCTTGGTGATGTCCTTGGCGGGTGTTTTTAACTTTCGTCGACGCGTTTTGCTTTGCAGTCCACGTCGCCGAGGGGCTCTGTAGACACCCCGCCTTGGACCGCTCACCCCAATTGCACATTTGATTTTGTGTTTCTCCCCATTTTAAGTGTTTCTCGTTAGTTTCTGTCACTTCCGTTAAGTTCCTGACTGACTTCGTTAAGTCCAGGGACTAAACTGAATGACAGGGCTGACTTTCTAGTCCATTCTGTCAAAATTGCCTTCTCTGAGTCGCGCGCCTCTGATAGTAGGAGCCAGGCGCGCGCGCCTCCCGCCCCCAAAGCAGGAAGCGCGCGCCTCTGGGCGTCAGTTACAGATTTCTGGCCAGGATTCCCTCCCTTGCTCAATTTACAGAATTTTGCCCGGGAAGGATTTCTTGGTGACTGAGTTTTGGCACCAAAAACACCCCTCTTTCACCTATAAAAACCTCTCTTTACCTCCATTTTCAAGGACCGAAAATTGAACTTACAAAAACTATACCAAAATCACTTTCTAAAGGTTCTCCAAGGATTTCATCAAGCAATATTTGAAGGTCTTCAAATTGTAGATAAAAGTCCATCTTTTCCTTTCTTTTCTACTTCATCTCCTCTCTCTCTTTTACTCTAATCAAATGTGCAATCACCCAAATTATTTTGGGACATGACTCTAATGATCACCTCATCTCATTGAGGTTGGTTAAAGAGTTATCTCCTACATTCCAAACTCTATTTTAAACCCCCCCTTTTTATCACTTAAAGAAGAAGAAGAAGAAGAACTTTATTATTCATGTAGATTTTGATCAAGCAAAACCAACTTTAGTTGGGCGAGATGGGTGTTTCGGTACTTCCCATCTCGTAATCTAACCCCCGAACCTCAAAACAAAAAAATCTCTGTTTTCGTAATCAAACTTAGGCTACAATCAATAGGTTTTTCTTATGTTCCTCAAAACATAGGTGGCGACTCTAAAACAAGTTAGACATCCTAGGATAATTCACCGCTCAAGCCTAAAGCCGTGGCTCCCCGGGGTATCTACAATTACAAAGAATAAATTAAGAGAAGAGACCAATTATGAAAACACTAAACACTCAAAACAAGTTCTATGGAAGAACTTGTGTTACAAAAGGATTCTATTAGAGCAATAATAAGATTTGATAAGAAAAGCGAGCAATCACAAGAACACCGATATACGTGGTTCACAAACTTGGCTACGTCTACGGGGAGGGGAGAGAATATTATTATCAATCTGGAGAAACGATTACAAGATCTCACTATTACTGCTACACGAATTTTGATCACAAAATTCTTAACTGTGTAACTGTAGAATTACAGACCTATTCTGAGCACTCTAATAATCTATCTGAGACAAAATCACTAACTTTGATCTAAACTAATGGCCTCTATTTATACCAGTGAAGTCTATCTCAAAGTCTGATAGAAACTTGGAATTCTAGTACGAATCAGACTTGAAAACCTTTCCTTTTACGCTGCTGTACGTCGTCTGAAATCCTACTGCGATTTGGCCTATGGTCTACACGGGTTGCTACCTTGGTCCGCCCGGATCTGGCCTGGTCCGGCCGGACTCCTTCCTGCACCCGCCCGGATCAACTTCAATTCCCAAAAGCTAATTTTCGACGTAAGATTTCCGATTCGCCTTTTCTCTTAGGTCCGCCCGGGTCTTCATTCTAGCGCGCCCGGACCTCCTTAGGTCCGCCCGGGTTATATGTCTGGTGCGCCCGGACCTAGGTCTGCTCTGCCAAGGAATTGTGAAATCTTCTGTTGTCTAATCCTTTAACTCGGCATCCCAAATTCAAAAGGCATTAACCCAACAATCTCCACCTTGACTTTGAATCTCCATGACAACAAACCTTTCTCCCCCCTCGCCTCTTCTGCTATCTAATAGCTGCGAACATTCAGCAAGTCCAAACAATGTTGGAGCTTGCTTCCCATCACGGGTTTTGTGAACATATCTGCAGGGTTGTCCACCGTCCCTACCTTCTTCACCTTTACCCGTTTCTCATCCCTTAGAAAGTGATATCTGACATCAATGTGCTTGGTCCGCTCATGATGAACTTGATCCTTGGCCAAACAAATTGCACTCAAACTATCACAATAAATAATAGCCTGATCCTGATGTATCCCAAGATCGCTGATCAATCCCTTCAACCATATTCCTTCCTTAACGGACTCTGTCAATGGCATGTATTCTGCTTCTGTTGTAGACAATGTCACTGTAGCCTGCAAAGTAGCCTTCCAACTGACAACTGACCCACCAAGCGTGAATACATATCCGATCATTGATATTCTTGTATCAACATCAACATCACCTGAATAGTCCGAGTCTGAGAACCCCTCTACTGCACATTCTGCTCCACCTCCATAGATGAGACCGACGTCACTGGTACCCCGAAGGTACCTAAAGATCCGCTTCACAGCCTGCCAGTGCTCCTTACCCAGATTATTCATGAACCGACTAACAACACTAACTGCCTGTGCAAGATCTGGCCTAGTGCACACCATAGCATACATCAAACTACCAACTACACTAGCATAGGGTACTCGAGCCATATACTCTTTCTCCTCAACTGATTTGGGCCCAACGCAACTGACAACTGTGCATTCGCGACACTCGAAGTATCTATAGCTTTAGCTGTCGACATACCAAACCTTTCTAAAACTTTCTTGATGTAACTTTTCTTGGATAAGAACAGTTTTCGTTTGGCTCTGTCTCTACAGATCTCTATACCCAAAATTTTCTTTGCGTTGCCCAAATCCTTCATCTCAAACTCTGCGTGTTAGGCCCAATTGGTAGGAAATAGGCTAGAGGGGGGGGGGTGAATAGCCTTTTTAAAACTTTTTAAGAAACACTTTTATAAATGCAAAGTCACTTATCAGTTTGCAAACTATTATCAGTAAGCGCAGCGGGTAAAATATGACTTAGTTTAACTCACACAAAATCAGTGTATTAAAAGGTTTTGATAGCTTGGCTTTACACAAAGTTGTTTCCAAAAGTTCACTGCAGTTTCAAGAGATTGATACAAGGAAATAATGATGAATCAGCAAGAACAATGCGATCTACCGGTGATAGAGTTCCAACCAGCAGGGAGAATGTAAGTAACAGGGGACACAAGTGTTTGGAGAGGTTCACAGTGTAAATACTGCTACGTCCTCTACCAAGTTTGGTCAGAATTTGGATTTGGGTTAAGAGCACTATTAAATATCCCTAGTCTATTACAAGCACGGCTTTGCCGGATACAAAGACTAAATTCTAGAGATAAATAATGAATCGTAAAATAAATTTCTGACCAAGTGTTTTTGAGCGGCAAGTTCAAAAGAACTTATCTCACTCAGGTGGGTGTGTGAATAACTCAATCAAATATTCCTTATATAAGTCTAGCTTGGGAATATTAACAAAGTGATGAGTTTGTGCACGAGTGTATGTCCTATTAATGTCTAATGATTATCTGGACGGAATGTTGAGCTTCAATGAATGCTTCAACAATCAACTCTCTTTAATGCACCAACCTTCTTCAATGCAGCAAGTCCTCTATTTATAAGAGGAGTGAATGTCTTGAGTCTTGTAGAAGAAGGATAATATTTGAATTTCCAGCTGGGTAGGTGAGGAGCATTTAATGCAGTATCCTTGGCATTAATGGCGAAGATACGCATGCCTGAAAAGTCTGATGGGTAAAGACCCCTTTGTCTCAACCGGTTACATGCAAAAGCAAGTAGAGACAGAGTATAGCTAAAAGTAGCTATGTGTCAGACGGCGCAGTAATCATTACAGAGCAGGTGAACTACTTTTTGATAAAACAGTAAGAAAGGACAGGGACAATCAGCAAGGTTGACTTTAAGATGGAACGATGTAACCTGACTGACAGTACAGACTGTCTTTCTTTATCGGCAAGTTGAGAATGGAGTTGATAGGCAACTTCTTTAGTAAGTTGATCGGCAACTTGTGTAGCAAGTTGATCGGCAACTTGTCGCATGTTAAGAATAGAGTTGATCGGCAACTTGTTTACTGGTCTGCTGATTTGCTTCCTCTTGCTGGTTTGCCTTGTTGAAGAGATGTAATACACAGGTCACAAAGAATCCTAAAGGTACCTAAAGAGGTTCTAATGAAATTTGGGGATCCTAAGTGTAGACATGATTGGGATTAAGTAATTCTAGTGTATAGGAATCTATTTGAGCAACAATCTCCTCCTAATTACGTAAGTCCAATCACCCTTAATACTAAGGACATCTCTTAACTTTAGGGAAATGTTTTCTGCAGATGTCTAGGTGAAATCATTTCCTAAGGTAAGTCACACTAAATGTCTAAAGTAAAAGGTGGATTCACCAAAATAAATGGTGAAGCCGGTTCAATGAATCGGCAGAAGTGATGATCTGCATAAAAGATTAACATGGAATAATGCAGATAACCCAAATAAAAGAAATGACATATTAGCACAATCAAAATATCATTAGGCAAAGAAATTTGTCTCTGGAGGTCTTCATAAGATATCTACATCATAGGCTATGTCGACTCAAGAATCAGAAGCTGGATCTGAAGTCTTGGGATCTTCTGCTGGAGTCGATTCCTTTGTAGTAGATTCAGTCTTCTTCCTTTTCTTCTTTGCTCTTTCCTCCTTCTTTTCTGCTTTCCTTTTTGCCTTGCTCTGTCTTCTTTGGGCACTCTCCAATCTTTCAGATAACATCTTGTTGTTCGCCTCGAGTTCAACAATCTTTAACTTGGCTTGAACAAGTTCATTCCTTTGATCAGCAAGTTTCTCTATTGAGGCTTCAAGTTTGCTGCGGGTATCATTGTGCTCGGCAAGTAGAGTCTTCTGCTGAGAGACAAGGGAGCCATTTATCTCTGACAGATTGAGTACACGTTCAGTTCTATCTTGCAGCAGATTTTTCATATCATTGTATACAGATGTCTTGAGCCTGATAACATCCTCCTCCTGATTGGACTTATGTATCTGCTTGGTAAGCTCCTTGGTGGATTGTTTGAATAAATCCATAATGGAATGAGAGAAATAACCAAATCACCACGACTGGCAGCTTCTTTCTGATTATAGTCTAATCCTTCTTCAAACAGATGGAAGTCATAAATGCTGTTGAAGATGATAGGCTTATCAACGAAAATTGGTGCAGCAAAGACTTTGGGATTTTTGAGGAATAGAGAAGAGTCAAAATCCACATTCTCTAAGTCAGCATCCTCGATCTGTACAACATTAACAACGATCGGCATCTCATCATCAGAAATAACTATCGGCAATGGAGAAGATGGAAGAGGAGCTGGAGGTGGAGGTAATGAAAGAACTTGATGGAGTACAGGATCCTCATCGGCAACAACAATAGCATCGGCAGAGATAGCATCGGAAAGAAGAAAATCAGCAGAGACAAAGGTTGAGACAATATCGGCAGGTCTAGGATAAACAATCTCCAGAGGATATCTGGGATGGATAATGATATCCCTATCTCCTGGCAGATGAAATATGCCGTTGTCTTCCATAGATAGCAATAGAGCTAGCTGAAACACCATACAAGCAATGCCTTCCAATATCATAATCACCAATCTGGCATTCATCAGCCTAGATGTGTAAACCATGTGATCGGCACGCTGACGAGGAAGAAACATCGGCAGAGTAATGGCAAGTACATCAGATTTGACTAAGTGCACAAGGCCACGAGCGTTGATATGCCGATACTCCAGAATTTCTCTAAGCTCATCGTTGATCATAGAACATCTCCTCATCCAACCATTTGAAGTGATGCAAACTTATTTTGGAGATAGACCAGGGAGAACGATCTTACCACCTATCTTTAGTTTACCAGGTAGTAGACATCGAGGTTCATAGACGATTTTCTGCTTCAGTCTAGAAATTCGAGGAGTCTTTCCCTTTGTACGAATACAGTCATCTTTGATCAATGGAAGGAAGATGGGTCTGTCACTGGTTGAAGCTCCAGAAGAGAATGGATGCTTTGTGAGATGAGGGTGGTCTTTGCCAAATGGAAGTGGACACCTTTAGAGGGTATATTTGAATGATAGCCTCGGATGAACATTAAAGAGAGGCTGTCCAAAACTGTTGGAAGGGATAGAAGCATTGGTAGTGTACCAGTTGGAGCACATCATATCTTTCCCATTCTAAAAGAAATCATAGTTGGCAGGTGGAGAAGTATCAACAGCATCGGCATTCACGAAAACTTGTTCTCCCACCTCCATATAATCAGCAGGATCAGTCTCATCGACATGATTTCCATTGGCACGAACAACAGTCGGAGCAGGAAGAGGAGGGGGGACAGTAGACGACAAGCTAATCAATGGCTGTAGAAAAACTTCCTCAAATTGCAAGCTTGCAGCTATATCAGCATCAAGATCAGTAGTCCTTTCATCAGTACCTCCTCCCAACTCAACAATCTCCTTGATTCCAGTAGGTTCAACAATTTGCAATTTAGGAGTTACAGTGACTAACTGAGTGTTTGTATTTTGCTGAGCAAGATGAGTGTCGGCAGTTTTCTCAAAAGACCCTTGTTCAGAATAAGCTCCTCCTGAAACAGATACATCAACTACATCATCCAATGGTTCCAATGGTTGAGTGTCCATAGTTTCCTCAACAGGAGCAGTTTGGTCAGCAGATACTTCAATCAGAGGTTGAGTGTCAGTAGTTTTCTCAACTTGAAATTCCACAACCCCTTTAACAGATTCATCGGCATGAACTTCAGTACTACTTTCACTCATCACTACAGATTCTGCAAAGACTTCAGCAGAAGAGGGAGCTTTAGCCATGATAGATCTTATCGGCATCTTCTCACTGTCGGTTGTTTGAGAAGTTGAAGGAGAGACATCGGCAACTTTATGAGCACAAACCAATTCTCCAAGTAAGTCAGCACCATCATTGTCATCATCATCACTATCAGCATAATCACTGTCAGCATCAGCATCAACACTTTTATCGGCAACATTTTCACCATCAGCATCAGACAGAGTCCTGCTGCTGCTAGTCGAAGGAGCATGAGTACCTTGATCGGTAAGATCTTCGGCAGCACGACGATCGGCATCTTGCTTCATTAGAAATTCGTTTGACTGTTCAATTAAAGCCAAAGTGACCTTCTTTACTGATCTATGGAAATGAGCATTGAGAGGACTATCAGCAGGAGCCTCATCATCATTGTATGTCAGTAAGTCTTCATCATTTTCCAGTCTGCCAATCTGATAAGGATTAAACTCAGTGAATTGGGAGAGTTGATTGAAAGTTCTGGCATAAATGATCCACACATCTTGAACTTAGAGAGAGGGAAGAACTTCTCATTCCACATATCAGTGCGAATGTTAAAAATCCAGTAGTCAACATAGTCAGAAAGTTTTCCCAGATGGCACAGTGTCCTTCATTTCTTCATGAAACTGAAGAAGACGACGAATGAAAGGAGGCAGATGATCAATCGGAAAGACCCATTTCTTGTTCAAGACCTTGTTAGTGAAGGACCAAGGGTTCCTGTAGAAGGTGTGGAAGGTGGGATTTCTGATGGGAGCACATTTCCTTGAAGTCTAAGACTTGATCTTTTCAATAA
Organism: Campanula takesimana; assembly: GCA_026119855.1. Lineage (NCBI taxonomy): Eukaryota > Viridiplantae > Streptophyta > Magnoliopsida > Asterales > Campanulaceae > Campanula > Campanula takesimana. Next base: position 731,496 of record JAOWBW010000465.1, read on the forward strand.
CATCTTCAATACTTTTGCCATCAGCAAAGTCATCGGTAAATTCTTCATCAGGAATTTCAACTTTGACAGAAGGATCAGCAGTGAGAGAAGCACCGGCAAGATGAGAAGGAGCAAATCTAATCAACTTTGCTCTAGGATCAGCAGAATCAATGGGAGCAGAAGGAACTTCGTCGGCAACAGGCTTTTGGTTCTTCATCGGGAAAGCCATCTTATCAGCAACTTGAGTGGACTTCTTCATCGGCAAGTCTGGTTCGTCGGCAACCTTTGCCTTCTTTGACACCACTTTATCAGCAGCCTTCACCAATTTCCTTTTCTTTGGAGCACCAGGAGTAGAATCGGAAAGAATTCTATCTTTTGAAGGAGCAGGAGTAGAGACTGCAGATTGGGAAGCAACTAAAGGAATTGTCTTAGCTCTTTTCTTCTTTGGAGCGTCAGCAGGTGCTGGAGCAGGTGCAACAACACTAGAAGCCTTCTTTTCTATTCTCTTCCAATCTTTAGCATCAAAAGATTTTAATCTGCTGAAGGAAATGCTGGATGAAGAACGATCTGCATTGACTATGATGGAATTTCTTCTTAAAATCATACTGATCAAGAGATAATGACATCCTTTCCCAGGATTGGGTTTGTTCTTCAGTCTATCAGAAGACCATTTGTCAGCAGCAGTAGCAATGATTCGGAATATATAGGCACACCAGTTGAACTCAATCTGCAGAATAATGGCGGCCATGGCTTCAAACTGCACATCAGTTACATTTCTATGTGATCCAGATCGGTAAATGAGGCATCTATCCACTATCTCGGCAAGAGCATAGTATCGGCGAGGTTAATGAATCTTCAGATGACTGGTGCCACTGAGTCTTGGACCAGCTCCTCTCATAAGATTCCATGCCTTGTCCAATTCCTCATCATCAACAAGAGCACTCAACCCTTCATTCCCAAGAGAGGGAAAAACTTCAGAAATAGAAGAGGGAGTACGAGAAATTTGCACGCCCAAGACTGTAGAGTTGATGGAGACGATGATTGAAGAGTTAACCAGAGAACGGACGACTGAGGAGTTGGAGAAGAACTCTTTAACCAGATCCAAGAACACAAAATCAACTCCATGAGGAGTAACGAAAGAGTCAAGCAAAGACCCAATAAGCAGATTCTTCAAGAAAACCCCATCGGCTTCGTCATTGAAGTAGCCGGAGTCAACATAACCTCCGTAGATATCTTTTTCGCCGGACATTTTCTGCAAGTTACTCAAAAATCTCACAATGTTAGAAACAAAGACAAATCAAAACAGGGATGATTAGAAATGAGCAGAGTATAAACATTAACAATTACCAGATTATGAAGATAAAGGCAAATAGGAATTGAATCTAAGTAATTTGGTAAAAGGAGTGAGAGAGAGAGTGAGCAGTAAAAATGGCAGAGCTTGAAAGATTTTGAAAGGGCTTTATATATGTTATGGGGGAGAGAGAGAATATAAGAAGGCAAGAATAATGAGAAGTAATTGTACCTATAATCTCGGAGAACGTGCGCACGCAAAATTTAATGCGCACACAAACCGGTGAGAAATGAACAGTTAAAAGAAATACGGAGAAGGGGTAAATTAGTCAAAAAATAAAAAGGTGATGATGACCAGTTACCTTGCTGATGTATCGCATTAAATGGGATACATAATGACACGATTTTGGGTAAGAAAGGTACACACACGTGTCAGGGAGTTGGTGTGACCGATGTACCTTTGATTTGATTGCTAACGTCATGTGTCAGGAATCTTATCTTTTTGCAGAGACGTGCTGATTTGATCCTTTTTACAAATTGGCAAGATAGTTTGGTCGGCAAGATAGTTTTGGTCGGCAAGATATGATGATCGGCATGATGTTGTCAGCAATATTTTGTCGGTAATATAATTTGGTCGGCACGATTTTCACACTTGCTGATGAGATCGGCAAGACTAGCACAATCGGCAGAGTTAGAACAGTTTTAACCATAGAAATCAATCATACCTAGTTCACCTCTTAGGAATTCAAATCTTTTCTGGTCTAAGGGCTTTGTCAGTATGTCTGCTCTTTGGTAATCGGTATGAACTTTGAGCAGCACCACGTTTCCCTTTTCAACATGTTCCTTCAGAAAGTGATACTTGATGTCTATATGCTTGGTTTTGGAATGCATGACCGGATTGTTGGAAACTGAGATAGCAGATTGATTGTCACAATAGATGGGACAAATTTGAGATGGAACTTTATAGTCAACAAGCTGCTGCTTCATCCATAGGATCTGTGAACAGTAACTGCTGGCAGCTATGTACTCAGCTTCAGTATTAGAAGTGGAAATTGATGCTTGCTTCTTACAGGACCAAGACACCAATCTATCACCAAGAAATTGGCAAGTCCCACTTGTACTCTTTCTTGTTACCCTGCAAGCTGCAAAGTCTGCATCTGAATAACCTATTAGATTAAAAGATGAATCTCTAGCATACCATAATCCAAGGTTAGCAGTGCCACAAAGATATTTAATGATAAGTTTAACAGCTTGCAGATGAGATTCCCTAGGGTCAGCTTGAAACCTGGCACAAACACATACAGCAAACATAATGTCTGGTCTACTGGCAGTAAGATAGAGGAGTGAGCTGATCATACCTCGGTAGACAGTCATATCTACTTTCTTACCAGACTCATCCTTATCTAAGTGAATGTTAGTGCCCATAGGTGTGCTTTGAGAGTGAGCATTTTCAAAGCCAAACTTCTTGATTAATTCTTTTACGTACTTGGCTTGACTGATGAATATTCCCTCATTGGATTGCTTGACTTGAATTCCAATAAAATATGTTAGTTCACCCATCATGCTCATCTCGAACTTTCTCTGCATTAGCTTCTCAAATCTCTTGCAAAGTGATTCATTAGTAGAACCAAAAATAATATCATCGACATATATTTGAACAAACAATGAATGACCCTTATGCTTGGCAACAAATAAAGTAGTATCGATTTTACCTTGAGTGAAACCTAAGCCATCACTAAGTAAGAACTTATAAAGGGTTTCAAACAATGCCCTTGGAGCTTGCTTTAAGCCATAGAGAGCTTTCTTCAATCGGTAGACATGATTAGGCTTCTTAGAGTCCTCGAAACCAGGTGGTTGTTCAACATACACAAGTTCTTGGAGTTCTCCATTAAGGAAGGCACTTTTCACGTCCATTTGATACAGTTTGAATTCTTTGAAGGCGGCATAGGCTAGGAAAAGTCTTATAGCTTCCAATCTTGCAACAGGAGCAAATGTCTCATCGTAGTCAATCCCTTCTTCTTGTCGGTATCCTTTAGCAACTAACCTTGCTTTATTCATTATGATCCTCCTTGCTTCATCCAATTCGTTCCTGTAGACCCATTTTGTACCAATCACTTGTTGAGATGATGGTCTTGGCACTAGTTCCCACACATTGCATCTTTCAAACTGATTTAGCTCCTCCTGCATAGCTTCCACCCAGCCAGGATCAGCAAGAGCTTCTTCAGTCTTCTTTGATTCTATATTAGAAACCATAGCAGATGAGAAGAGACTCTCGGCGAATGCTCTACTAAGGTTTCTTGTCAATCTTGGTCCAAAGACATCACCAATCACATTTTCTAATGGATGATCACGAACTGTTCTAACTTCCCTTGGTACATCTTGTCTGACTGTATCTTGTTGTAAAGATTTGAGAGGAGGATTAAGATCAGCAGGTGGAGAAAGAGAATTAGAGTTTTGGGTAAGAGGTGGATTAGATTGAGAGCTTGTTGGGAAGGGCCTTATAACAGAAATTGGTTGAGGGCTAGGTCTATTTTCAGAATGATCAGCAGAATTTTCATCGGCAAATGGATTGTGAAATTCATCAGCAGATTTTGGTTCTGCCGATGAAGGGAAGTATTGAGCTTCGATTGATTCTTTTACTGATATAACTGGATCAGCAGCTGGAACTTGTCCTGCAAGGTTAGTATTGCTTGATTTACCTGTCTCATGAGCACTAGATTCATTAGTACTATTTGGAGCCTTGTCAGACTCTAGCAAATCAAATTCATCAAAGGTTACATGAACAGATTCAACAATTTTCAAAAGTTTCTTATTGAAAACTCGAAAGGCCTTACTGTGTTTAGCGTATCCAACAAAGATTCCTTCATCAGCTTTCTCATCAAATTTTCCTCTGTGCTCTTTACCGTTGTAAAGCATGTAACATTTGTAGCCGAATATTTTAAAGAATCCAATGTTGGGTGTTCTGCCTCTCCAGAGTTCATAAGGAGTCTTGTTATGGAATTTGTTGATAAGAGATCTGTTCTGAGTGAAGTAGGCGGTATTGATGGCTTCAGCCCAAAAGTATTTTGACAGCCTGGCTTCAGCAATCATGGTCTTACCAGCTTCAATGAGAGTTCTATTCTTTCTCTCAACGACACCATTTTATTGTGGTGTATCGGCAGCTGAGAAGTTGTGGTCTATGCCATGATCATCACAGTACTGAGCAATACCATTGTTCTTGAATTCAGTGCCGTTGTCTGATCTCATGCTGATGATATCGCTTTCTTTCTGTGTTTGTAGTAGTCTGAATAACTTGGTAGCAACGGCATAGGTGTCATCTTTGTGACTGAAGGTTTCTACCCAAGTATATCTAGAGAAATCATCTACTACAACCAAAGTGTATCTATTTCCCCCAATACTTGCAGTGGTTGTGGGGCCAAATAGATCCATATGTAGCAATTGGAGGCACTTAGAAGTTGACATGCAGGGCTTGCTTCGGAAAGATGACTTATGTTGTTTTCTAAGCTGGCAGGCCTTGCATTTCTTTGCTTGATCAGCAGACACTTGAGGCAGACCGGTGACCAGATTTGAATCGGCAAGCTTAGATAGATACTTGAAGTTCAAGTGACTGAGTCTCTTGTGCCATAGCCATGAGTTCTCACTGATATTCTTAGCTACAAAACAAAGATTAGCAACACCAGTAATAGCACTTAAGTCTACTGCATAAATGTTACCTTTACGTTTGGCAGTGAGAAGAGTTTCATTGGAAGCAATGTCTTTCACATAGCAACTGGAAGTAGTAAATACACATTGCATTCCTTTATCACAGAATTGTGATATTGATAGAAGGTTGTGTTTCAGACCATCCACTAGAGAGACCTTCTGTACAGTAACAGCACCTCTCTTGATGGTACCAATACCGATGATTTTTCCTTTGGCATTATCACCGAAAACCACTGGGGGACCTGATGCTTCTGAGATATCAGCAAGTAGATCAGAAAATCCTGTCATGTGTCTTGAACAGCCACTATCTAGAATCCACAAATCCTTACTTGCACCAGTTGAGGCCATGAAGCATTCCTGAGATAAAACGATATGCTTATGGTCCCCCTTATTATTGGGTCCGAGGGTTAGTTCCTCTTTGGCAACCACATCTGGCCACCACTAGAGGATGTAACCTCAGTGGGTCCAGATAGGTGCTTCAAGAGGCATTCATGATCCTTGTGACCATAATCAGAACAATTAGAACATCTCACTTGACTGATAGGCTGTGGATTCGGTAGAACATCATTCTGTTTAGTCAGTGCATCGGCAGAACTAGGGAATTGAGCAGGCACAAACTTAGTAGGTTTAAAGGTGCTAGTGTTGCCTTTCTTTCCATTCTGTTTACCTTTGGCAGTTACCTTTTTAGGTACTTGTCCATCGGCAGCAGAGGTGGTTAGACCGGCAGTACTAGCTCTGCTGATGTATTCACCAAGAATACCGTTATCGGCAGACTCAGTATCAGCAACCTTAACATATCTTTGTTTGTGCTTATCATTCCTTTTGTTCTGGTTCTTAGGATACTTCATTACCACAGCACTGTATATTGGCTTAGCATCCTTATGCACTGAGTTAACAGGACTACATTCAACTTTCTCATCCTTTTTCTCGGTCGCACAAGTTTCAGTAGAGCTACTGCTGCTGGAATCAAATCCTAACCCAGATTGGTCCTTATATGACATTTGGGTCTGTAGGATTGTTTCAACGGCAACTCTAGATTTTGTGTAAGAATCAACAATCCTTGAGAGATGATTGTTTCTTTTCACAAGATCTTCGATCTGAGCTATCAATACTGCTACTTGGCTTTTGAGATCTAGGTTTTCTTTCTTTAGAAGAACAGACTCAAGCTCATGTCCTTTGAGAACCTTAACTTCAGACACAAGCAAGTCATTCTCTGCAGAAATTCTATTGAAATCAGCAGCCATCACTTTATGAACGCTACTCAGCTTCTCATGATCAATAAAAAGTTCATCCATTGTCTCTACCATTTCAGCTTTGGATATTTCAGGAAAGGGGTCAGCTAAAATTTTGGTGGCAGAGGGAATAGGTTTGGGAGAGAAGTCAGGTAGAGAAGAGATGGGTTTAGATAAGCTTTTGGCGATGCTAGGATGCTCAGTGAATAAGAATTTTTTGGTCATTGGTAAGGGTTTAGGTTTGATGGCAGTGAATTGAATAGAGTTACACTGACCATAGAGAGAGGTTCCCACTTGGTGAACTCTGTATCCATTTGGGTTCTCTGCTTTGACACTAATCTCTTTGAAGTGTGGTTGAGGTCTTCCAGTAGTTTCTTCTCTGACTGGAGATCTTGGAGGAGATGGATCTCGGTAGACTGGAGTTGGTAATGTGGATGTATCGGCATCTTCCATGTCTAGGGCGACAAAGCTTACATCGGCATCTTCATCTGCATCGGCATCTTCATCTGAGTCAGTTTCACACCAAACCGGCAAGGCCCTTTCTGTGCTTTCATCGGCAACAAAGCTTCGAGACTTAGGATGTCTCTTGTTGAATGACTTCCTCACATACTCATATTTTGGTTGAGGACATTTAGAAGCAAAGTGACCAGGTTTTCTGCAGTTGAAGCAAACAAGATCACCTTTGTTGTTCTTTCCATCGGTAGCACTTGTTGAGGGTTTGTTATAACTTGCTGGTTTTTGAAATGTTGGTGTGAATGATTTTGGTTACTGGTAGCTTCCTTTCTGCATCCTTTTGAAGTCTTTAAACCTTTTGTAGTTCCTAGCGAAGGCGGCAAATTCGTCTTCTTCCATAGGCTGTTCTGAGGTAGTTTCAGGGGTTTTAGAACTGCAGGGTATTGGATGGGGATCTATAGGAGGGAATTTGTTTGAAGGGAAGGATATCTGTGACTGAGCTGATAGAGACAAGTTTTTGAAATTTTTATCGAGAACGTTAAGTTTTTGCAGTTCTCTCTCATACAGAAATAAACTAGACACAAGATTCTGAATAGAGGACTTGTTCAAGTCTCTCACTTCTCTAACAGCGGTGACCTTGGTATGATACTCATTTCCCAAATAACTTAGAAAACGAATATTCAGGTCTTTCATAGTATAAACCTTTCCTAATGAAGCACATAAATTACTTACCTCGCAGAATCTGTCGTAGGCACTCCTTAGTGATTCACCATATTGTTTCTTGAAGGATTCAAACTCAGCAATACAATCGTAGAGTCTGTTGTCCTTTACCTGCTCATCACCTTCAAAGTATGCAAGGAGCTTGTTCCAGCATTCTTGAGCCGTGGAGCACAAGTCAATGAGTTTATATTGCTTGTCGTCCAAACCACAAGAAATAATGTGGCATGCTTTTCCATCTAGGGCAGCTGAAAGTTTGTCGTCCTCAGTCCATTCCTCTCTTGGTTTCTCGACCAAAGTTTCTTCAATCTGAACATGGGTTTCTTGTTCAGTGTCACGATCAGCATGTTGTGTCATCGGAGTGGAGGGAATAGGTCTATAGGTGGTTGAGAGTTTTAAAGGAATGATTGGACCACCTTCTATGACCTTCATCAACCGATCATCGATTGAGTTCATATACTTTATCATACGAGATTTCCAGACACCAAACTCGTTTACATTTAATAACGGTATGGTAGTGATGTTAAATGACTGCATGATTTTTCCTGCCATGGTATCGGCAATACAAGCTGCAAAGCTTGGAAATTTCTTTCAAAATTCCAAGCTCTGATACCAATTGTTAGGCCCAATTTGTAGGAAAATAGGCTAGAGGGGGGGGGGTGAATAGCCTTTTTAAAACTTTTCAAGAAACACTTTTATAAATGCAAAGTCACTTATTAGTTTGCAAACTATTATCAGTAAGCGCAGCGGGTAAAATATGACTTAGTTTAACTCACACAAAATCAGTGTATTAAAAGGTTTTGATAGCTTGGCTTTACACAAAGTTGTTTCCAAAAGTTCAATGCAGTTTCAAGAGATTGATACAAGGAAATAATGATGAATCAGCAAGAACAATGCGATCTGCCGATGATAGAGTTCCAACCAGCAGGGAGAATGTAAGTAACAGGGGACACAAGTGTTTGGAGAGGTTCACAGTGTAAATACTGCTACGTCCTCTACCAAGTTTGGTCAGAACTTGGATTTGGGTTAAGAGCACTATTAAATATCCTTAGTCTATTACAAGCACGGCTTTGCCGGATACAAAGACTAAATTCTAGAGATAAATAATGAATCGTAAAACAAATTTCTGACCAAGTGTTTTTGAGCGGCAAGTTCAAAAGAACTTATCTCACTCAGGTGGGTGCGTGAATAACTCAATCACAATATTCCTTATATAAGTCTAGCTTGGGAATATTAACAAAGTGATGAGTTTGTGCACGAGTGTATGTCCTATTAATGTCTAATGATTATCTGGACGGAATGTTGAGCTTCAATGAATGCTTCAATAATAAACTCTCTCCAATGCACCAACCTTCTTCAATGCAGCAAGTCCTCTATTTATAAGAGGAGTGAATGTCTTGAGTCTTGTAGAAGAAGGATAATATTTGAATTTCCAGCTGGGTAGGTGAGGAGCATTTAATGCAGTATCCTTAGCATTAATGGCGAAGATACGCATGCCTGAAAAGTCTGATGGGTAAAGACCCCTTTTTCTCAACCGGTTACCTGCAAAAGCAAGTAGAGACAGAGTATAGCTAAAAGTAGCTATGTGTCAGACGGCGCAGTAATCATTACAGAGCAGGTGAACTACTTTTTGATAAAACAGTAAGAAAGGACAGGGACAATCAGCAAGGTTGACTTTAAGATGGTACGATGTAACCTGACTGACAGTACAGACTGTCTTTCTTTATCGGTAAGTTGAGAATGGAGTTGATCGGCAACTTCTTTAGTAAGTTGATCGGCAACTTGTGTAGCAAGTTGATCGGCAACTTGTCGCATGTTAAGAATAGAGTTGATCGGCAACTTGTTTACTGGTCTGCTAATTTGCTTCCTCTTGCTGGTTTGCCTTGTTGAAGAGATGTAATACACCTGTGCAGGTCACAAAGAATCCTAAAGGTACCTAAAGAGGTTCTAATGAAATTGGGGGATCCTAAGTGTAGACATGATTGGGATTAAGTAATTCTAGTGTCTAGGAATCTATTTGAGCAACACTGCGGCTAGTAAACCTTTCAGTTTCTGAATCTCTGACTTCTTGACTGCTGCTATCAACATATCATCAACATATAGCACCAAATAGATGTATGACCCATCTATCAACTTGTTATGATACACACAACAATCATATCGGCTCCTCGTGTATTCGATCTCCTGCATATAGCTGTCAAACTTCTTGTACCACTGCCTCGGCGACTGCTTAAGTCCATACAAGGACTTCTTCAACCTATAAACTTGATCTTCTTTCCCAGGAACTTGAAATCCTTCTGGCTGTGTCATGTATATCTCTTCTTCCAACTCTCCATGCAAGAAAACTGTCTTGACGTCCAATTGCTCAAGCTCCAGATCCCTCTGTACTACTATTGCTAGCAACACTCTGATCGAAGTGTGTCTGACCACTGGTGAGAAGATCTCATTATCATCCACCCCTTCTCTCTGTGTGAAACCCCTTACAGCAACGCCAGCTTTATACTTGACCCCCTCTGCCGGTGACATTCCTTCCTTCTTCTTGAAGATCCACTTGCAAGTCACAATCTTCCTGCCTTCTGGCCTTGTCGTCGACACCCAAGTCTGATTCTTGTGAAGAGACTCCATCTCATCACCCATAGCCGCATACCATTGAGTTGAATCTGAACATTTAACTGCTTCTTTGAAAGTAGAAGGTTTCGTAAGATCGGGCTCTACTTCCTCAGCAACCTGCAGCGCATAAGACACCATGTCTTCAAATCCATACCTCTCAGGAGGCTTCCCAAAATTAGCTCTTCTAGACCTTCCTTGTTCTAACCCATGTTCTTCGGGAACTAAACTTGAACTTTTTGGTGCTTCAGTCTCTGTCTCTGTTGGTGGATCCTGATCAACATCTGACTGTGGAACAACTAACTCTTCAGTATCTTGTTGCTCCACCTGTTTATCAACACTACCAACACTTGAAACAATCGTAGATCTCATAATAGGGTTAATTACAGAATTCTCATCAAACACGACGTTCCTACTAATAATCACCCTATTTTCTGATGGAGACCAGATGCGGTATCCTTTGACACCATCTCCATACCCCATGAATACTCCCTTTCTAGCTCTAGGTTCTAACTTCCCATCATCCACATGATAATAAGCAGTACACCCAAAAGCCCTTAAAATAGAGTAATCAACAGGTTTACCGGTCCATACCTCATGGGGAACTTTGAGACCAATACCGGCATGAGGTCCACGATTATTCAAGTAACATGCTGTACTAACCGCCTCTACCCAGAAACGTTTAGACAACCCTGCATTAGAGAAAATGCACCTAGCTCTCTCAAGCAATGTCTGATTCATCCGTTCTGCTACACCATTCTGCTGTGGCGTGCCTCTGATGGTGTGATGCGTAGAAATCCCCACCTCTCTGCAAAACGAATCGAACTCAGTACTGCAGAACTCCTAACCATTATCTGTCTGGAGCTTCTTGATCTTATTCTCTATCTGGTTCTCCACTACTGTCTTCCAATCCTTGAAATTTCTCAAAGCCTCATTCTTGTGCATCATGATAATCACCCAAGTCCTCCTTGAGTAGTCATCAACAATAGACAAGAAATACCTGTGCCCCCTTAGAGATTCCTGACGTGAAGGTCCCCAACAATCTGAATGAAGATAATCCAGAACACCTTTTGTGTTATGTATACCCATGGGAAAACTATTACGCTTCATCTTCCCTAGTACACAATGCTCACAAAATTTAAGGTCCTTGACCTTATGGCCACATAGAAGATCCCGTTTGGTCAGCTCCTGCATCCCTCGAGTACTCATGTGCCCGAGCCTGATGTGCCACAGCTTGGACATATCTCCCTCATTCACCTTTGATGATGCAACCATAGCCGACCCTGCAAGCGTTCTTCCTTAAAGGAAATACAAGGAGCCCCGCTTAAGGCCTTTCAGTACCACCTCTGAACCATTACAGACACTGACTGCTCCACCTTTACCTTTGAAACTGAACCCTTTGCTGTCCAACTGACTAAGAGAAATCAGATTCTTTATCATAAGTGGAACGTGTTGAACCTCGTTCAATGTGACAAACTTACCATCATGAGTCCTGACCTTGATTGAACCAATACCAACTACCTTGCAGACTGCACTGTTGGCCATGCTTATTTCACCGCCATCCACCTGCCTGTAATTAGTAAACCATTCTCTTCTAGGACTGATATGGTACGATGCTCCTGAATCAAGAATCCATACGTCAGATGTACGTGCTGATTCTGATGTAGCTAGAGCATAATCCTCATTTGAACTACTATCCTTGGCCATCATAGCCTCTACTCTGGCAGGTGCCTTGCCTTGCTTCTTTCTAGGACAGTCGAACTTCTAATGCCCCTTCTCTTTGCAGAAATTACAGATATCCTCAGGCTTTGGACCCTTCTTGTGTGAAGAATTACCTTTATTTTTCTTCCTCCTACTAGAACCCCTGCTGTTGCTACTACTAGCAACCAAACCTGATGACTGGGTACCTGCCTCATTCCCACTCGCCTTTCGGCGTAACTCTCTCGTCTTGAGAGAAGTTTTCACTTCCTCTAGAGAGATACCATCTTTACGATTTATGCACGAATCGACATAATGTTCATAAGACATAGGTAAAGATACTAAAAGTTACAAGGCTGTATCCTCGTCTTCCACAACTACTCCTATATTACGCAGGTCAAGTAATGCAGAAGTAAATCTATCAAGATGATCATTTATGGGCGTACCTTCAATCATACAACAATCATACAACTTCTTCTTTAGGTATAGCTTGTTGGTCAATAAACGTGTCATGTACATGTCTTCCAACATTAACCAAAGATCGCTTCCGGAGTCCGTTCCTGCAACATTGGTTAGGATCTCTTCATCCAACTGTCTGATGATCTTAGCGTGAGCCTTCTGATCTAACTTCTTCAATGCTGCCGCCTCCTTCGCTGTTGGTTGCTTGTCCTTCTCTGATTGTTCTGCGGTATCTGCTGTGGTGGTTGCCTTACCCTTGGGATCCTTGCGGTCCCTGATTGCAATCTCCAACGGTTCCCATAAATCTTTGTCAATCAACAAAGCCTTCATCTTGATCTGCCAGAGAGAAAAAAATATTCTTCCCATTGAACTTGTCGATTGAATCTGCTCCTTAACCCATCTTCTTGTTCTCTGCAGCGGAATCCCTGAACCTCCAACCACGAACCAAAGCTCTGATAATACCAGAGCTCTGATACCACTTGTTAGAGCAATAACAAGACTTAATAAGAAAAGCGAGCAATCACAAGAACACCGATATACGTGGTTCACCAACTTGGCTACATCCACGGGGAGGGGAGAGAGTATTATTATCAATCTGGAGAAACGACTACAAGATCTCACTATTACTGCTATACGAATTTTGATCACAAAATTCCTAACTGTGTAACAGTAGAATTATAGACCTATTCTGAGCACTCTAATAATCTATCTGAGACAAAATCACTAACTTTGATCTAAATTAATGGCCTCTATTTATACCGGTGAAGTCTATCTCAAAGTCTGATAAGAAGTTGGAATTCTAGTACGAAACTGACTTGAAAACCTTTCCTTTTACGCTGATGTACGTCGTCTGAAATCCTGCTACGATTTGGCCTATGGTCCACCCGGGTTGCTACCTTGGTCCGCCGGGATCTGGCCTGGTCCGGCCGGACTCCTTCCTGCACCCGCCCGGATCAACTTCAATTCCCAAAAGCTAATTTCCGACGTAAGATTTCCAATTCACCTTTTCTCCTAGGTCCGCCCGGGTCTTCATTCTAGCGCGCCCGGACCTCCTTAGGTCCGCCCGGGTCATATGTCTGGTGCGCCCGGACCTAGGTCTGCTCTGCCAAGGTATTGTGAAATCTTCTGTTGTTTAATCCTTTAACTCGGCGTCCCAAATTCAAAAGGCATTAACCCAACGGATTCTCTCTCTAAAAAAAAAGCACTCTTCTAATTTTTGTTTCTTGATTGCAGAAGAAAAAAATCCCAAGGAATGAGAGTGACGCCTTATTTTAAATAGGTTGTGAATCCATGGAAAAAACATGTGGAGATATGGAGTCTTTCTTGGAGATAAATTCTTATCAAGATACTCTCCATCTTTTCCTAACTTGTAGGTCCTATCTTTGATTGAGAGGTATCTACAAAATAATTAAAAGATACACAAAACTAGAAAACTAATTAATATGTTAGTAAAATAAAATATATTTAACAAAACTATCCTAAAATAAAGAAAGACATAAATCATAAAAATAAATATTTAGACTAACAAAAAAAAAACCGTGTGCACCAAAATGCCACACTTACAGTTTTGTTTTGTGAACGACATAAACCGACTTGGGAAATGGGTTCCATAAACTCTGGATCCGTACGCCATAAAGGTCCATATTCTAAAGGCCCATGACTCAGGGGCCGACATACCAAAAGCCGAACGAGTTGGTCTCAATTAGGCCGAGATAATAGAAAGACGAGCTAATCCTTAGCCCGACCTCTATGACGAGCCGAGAAGGGAAACATGTCGACTTACTCCAGTTAAAGCTACTTTCCTGATACAAAGGGGAGTCTACAATTAGAGTTCAAGTGATACACAAATACAGAGAATCCTTATCCACACCAGAAGACCTCTTCTAAAATGCAACCGGAGCTATCCTCATCCTCATCAGGACTTTATCTCCTACGAATACAAGTTTTACCTCAATACAGACTCCTTGGCTTACTTGACAAGTCAGGACTCATTTCACCTACACTATATAAATAGGCCCTCAATACAATTCACGGGTAATGAAATTCTTGGCTTTACTCTAGTCAATTGATTTCTCTTTGTTTTATCACATACAAAACAGTTTCTTAATCTCACGCCGGAGGGCGTTCGCCGGTGAAGCCCCAGCTAGTTCACTGTTTATTGTTTCGTGTGTGTAGATCCATTCGAGGAGTTCTCTTTTCTGTATTTATCCAAACCGTTAGACGAAAGGCTGATCTGGTACGTTTTTGGCAGCATCAGTTTGGTTCCATTGCTGGGAAACGTCCGATCGGAGAACTTTTTGTCTGGATAACCACAATCTCCTCATAGCTGAAATTCTGGTTCACGGTCAACAGGAAAGTGTTACGCCTGAGGCTGAACTCAATCCGCCACCACCTAACATGGCCAATAATGCTGCTTTGAATCAAGGGCTTCCTCCTCTGCCTCAACCCCAAGGAGGCGGTATGCATACATGTTCTAGAGGACCTCCACTTGAGGTTACTCAAGATTATGGATGTCGGAGGAGGACAACCACCCGAACTTAAAATACAGAGGTAGGCCCCTCAAGACCACCGCCTTTAGATCGAAGGGCGTTGCTTCAACAAAATCTCACAACTCTCCAACAGTTAGCCGACGCTTAGAAATCTCTCCTGGAATATGACCCAGAACACTCCCTGACACCTTTCCTCCAGCCCTCCAGAACTAGAGGGACCCATGAGGACGATAGAAGGAGTAATCCAAGGGTAATCCCACATGCTGATGACCGACGTGACAGGGATCCACGTAATGCACCACAGGAGAATCGAGCCAGTCGACTTGAAGGCCGACTTGGGCCAATTAATAGGGAAGGAAGAGATTTGAGAGAGCAGATAAACCGTCAAAGAGAAGAAGAGGCTGAATCTCCTGGCGTAGAAATTCTAGGAGAAAGGCGCCAAGGAAATAACAGTCGTCGGTCCCCACACAGGCCGGCACCAACCAATCGAACTCCACCGCAACGATCTGTCCCTGCTCCAGAGATAACCCGTATTGCTGGTAAAAGCTGAGATAAGGGAAAGCGCAGACAGAAGAGCTCTCTTCGTAGTTCGCAAATCAGCGGACGTACCCTAATGGATTTAGAAAATAGGCTCGAGAATGTGGAGATGAACCATGGGCAGAGAAGGCCTAGCAATGACTATGACGCGATGCGTCCTTTTGCACCATGGATACAGGATTCTCCACCTAATCCACAACTAAAAATCCCCAGCCTAGACAAGTATTCTGGAAGCTCTGACGCTTTGGATCATCTTCAAGTATTTGAAGCCGTGATGGCGCTGGTGTCTAATTAGGACGACATCCTTTACAAAGCCTTTGCCAGTACTCTGACTAAAGCAGCTAGGTCTTGGTTCACTGATCTAGAGAAGGGAAGCATTGACTATTTCCTGAGGTTGAAAAGTGCATTCCTGGAATACTTCGCCACTGCAGGGGCAAGAAAGAAAAGACTCTCTGATCTGGCTAACATGGAGCAAGGTAAAACTGAGTCGACTATGGACTTCTTTCAAAGGTTCAGGAGCTCGGCCGACTCCACTGAAGAGCGGCTAACTGATAGAGAAATAATAGTGTGCTTTACCAACGAGAGGAACTGAAATCTTCACCCTACTCACAAAGCCCATCTCGGAGATAATGATCCTGGTCGATCTTCCTAATCCCAGGCCCATTAAAGACAACCCCAAGTACCCGAGAGACACTAGCAAATACTGTGCCTATCATAAAGACCATGGGCACGAGACAGAGAATTGCTATGCTTTGAAAAAGATAGTACAAAAGTGGGTTGACCAAGGGTTGCTAAACCGATATGTCGCTAAGAAAGATAACAAGCGCCTTAGGGAAGAAGAAAAAGACGAAGAGCGGGAAGATAGGCCACCTAGAGTAAAACTGATCGGGGTTATACGAGAAGAAATTCCCTCGAATACAAGATTGAAGGAACAGATTAACGAGCTTAGCAAGGTATATCACATTCCCCCTGGATTCATAAAGGGCAAGAGGTGATCAGTTTCTCCCCAAACGAGCTGGCTGGAAACAGAGAAATGAGGGAACAGCCTCTGGTGATCAAAGGAAGAATAGACAACTGTGAGTCTGAAAGGCTTCTAATCGACTCCGGGGCCGCTAAGGATGTGATATACTATAAAACCTTCAAAGAGATGGAACTGCCAGACAGCATGTTGATTCCCTATAAAGGAATATTGGAAGGGTTCACAAACCACAAGGCAGTGGCAAAAGGAACCGTGCACTTATTGTTGGAAGTCTGAGAATACCCTTACAAGGTCTCGGCGACTATTACGTTCATCATCATGGATCTGGCCAGTGACTATCATGCTATCCTAGGCTCCCCCAGGCAAGGAAAGTTAGGAATGGTTGCCTCCCTACCTCACCAAAGGGTCAAGTTCCCTACCCCAGTAGGAGTAGGATGTGTACCGAGCGCTCCTAAGCATTTTTTGGAGCACGTGATGAGGTCTAGAAAGACTAAGAACAGAATGGAAATTGGTACTCCAGAGAAGAACGTCACCCTCTCCAGATCGACCACGGTTACCATGACCTCAAACATTAGTATGATACTGGCAACAGTGGAAGACGTGCCTGAAGAATGGGTAATTCTTGATGATGAGAACACAGTAACAGATGCTGAGATGACTTATGGGTTAGATGGTTTTGGTTCTATCTCCTTGAATACAACTTCAGACGAGCTGAGTGACTTAACTCTCATTCTCGTCCCAAGCTCAGGGGCCACAGAACTTACCCACGTCGAGGCCGAGGTAGACAGAGTCCTAGATATTAAAAAATTGAGCCTGGAAGGTAAGGACCAGGAAGAGGTCAAGCAGATCGTCATAGAAACCCTGGAATTCAGGGATGGACCAGAGCTTAAACCAGTCGATCAATTGGAGGAGGTCGAAATCAACCCAGATTACCCTGATCAAAAGATAAAGATTGGAAGACAACTCTCACCAGAAGAGAGAGAAAAAATTATCTCCATACTTAAAAGCAATCTAGATGTATTTACATGGAAGGTAGAAGACATGGTCGGGGTTAAAGAGGCCATCGCTGCTCACAAACTTGAAGTGGACAAGTTCTTCAAGCCGGTTAAGCAGGCACGAAGGGTCTTCTCCAAGGATAAAGAAAAAGCCATCGAGGTAGAAGTTGAGAAGCTAATGAAAGCCGGCATTATAAGGGAAGCCACCTACCCCGACTGGTTGGCCAATGTCGTCATGGTCAAGAAATAGAATGGCAAGTGGAGGATGTGTGTAGACTTCACTGATCTTAATAAGGCATGTCCCAAAGACAACTACCCGCTCCCAAGGATTGATAAGATGGTAGACACCATTGCTGGACACCAGACACTTAGCTTCTTTGATGCTTATTCGGGTTACCACCAAATCAAAATGTCAGAGAGGGACATAGAGAAGACGGCATTCCAAGCAGCAGGGGTGATTTATTGTTATGTGATGATGCCTTTTGGTTTGAAAAATGCCGGAGCAACTTACCAGAGGATGGTAAACAAGGTCTTCAAGTCACAGATCGGCAGGAATATGGAGGCCTATATTGATGACATGGTAATCAAAACAAAGTCAGGGAGTCACGTTTCAGACTTGACAGAAACTATAGAGAACTTAAAGGTCAATGACATGAAGCTTAACCCCAGCAAGTGTGTTTTTGGGGTCACGACAGGTAAATTCCTAGGATTCATGGTTTTACAAAGGGGTATTGAGGCCAATCCAGAAAAGATCCAGGAGCTAATCGACATAAAGGAGCTGACATGCGTTAAAGAAGTTCAGAGGTTGAATGGAAGGGTGGCCGCCTTGGGGAGATTTATTGCCAAATCAGCAGAAAAGTCCCTGCCCTTCTTCATGTTGGTGTTGTATGCTCTAGGCACGTTATGAGAACGATGAATGTTATCTATTGATTAAGTTTTAATAAAGATATTGAATGTTTGATTATTATATCCTTTGCACGTTTATTATAATAATCCCTGTCCCTGATAATTATGATTACTTGTTAGCATAAGTTTAATAGATAATCATATGATGATTATGGTGTATGGGATACAATTAAACTTATGGGTAATTGTTGGAGAACAAATACTGGACTGACCCGTATGAGATTTATGTCATGGTCACAATGTCATAATTAAGTCTCATATAGTTATATCACTTGAATTTTTAAGACCTGAGATTATTATAGTCTTCCACTTGATGAACATTACGTTTGACATATTCAAACGTTACCCCTAACCGGGTAGTTATAAAGAATATGATTGGCGTAATCGGAATCATGTAGGGAAGAGTAATAAGTCAAGATGGAATTTGTTCCTCGTCAAGAGAGATGTCAAGCTTTGGCCACTCGATGAATGGTATTGATGAAATGCATGGCCATGCTCAAATATGATTTGTTGTATCAATACATTCGGGATCGAGAGAGCATTGAACATTGTAAGTTGACCGCTGACCATGGCTTACGTTCAATAGACATCGTGAACAAAGAGATTGTGATATGTTCTATTAAAGGATACGAACTTATATAGTTATACTAATTAGGTAGGTATGACGTTTTGCTAGAACCTAATCATATCTTATGGGTTCACACCCATTGCCAACTTAGTATAATCCTAAAGGGTCACACATATAAGAACGAATCTTAAAAGGACTTAATTGGAATTAAGGGTCGAAGGGCCTTTGGGGAATATTAGGAAATTAGAGGAGAAAACTGGAAAAGGGGAACGTCCGGTCGGACCTTGTAAAGGACCCGGCCGGACCACACAAAGATCCGGGCAGACCAAGGCTGACATCCGGTCGGACCAATCGTTGATCCGATCGGACCAGATTGTGTACCCGGGAGGACCTTCTGTCCTGGTTTGACTAGGTTTTCCCAATACATTTTCTTGTGGGTTTAATCACTTGTTACCTATTTAGAATAGGTCTAACAAGTATATAAACAGCCTCTAAACAGAATATCAGTCCTAATGCTTTGTGAGAACTTTCAAAGAGTTTGAGAGGTTTTATTCTTATTCTAAGATCATAAAAGTGAAAGAACAAGAGATCACATATTAATTCCATATAGTTCATCATTGTGAAAGTGTGTTTCACAAATTGGTCTAGCAACCAAGATCAAGAGTTTCTTGATATTCGTTCGTGGTGTGGATACCGTTAGAGGGTAAAGCTTATCATCTTCAAGTTCGTGATCTTGCTCGTGATCGTGTTCGTGATCATGTTTCGAAATGCTCCATCGAATTCAAAGTTGTCGATCAAACGCTTCAAGGCTTTGGGTTTCATAAAATTTTAAATGCTATATTCCGCTGCGCATGTTACTACGAAACCCAACAGTGGTATCAGAGCTCCATTCATGTTGATTATTTCAATACATAATCATGTTGTGTGTATATAAATTGTTTATGTGCCTAGCATGATTTGAATATTGGGATTATGATGTTTATGTGTTATATGCATTTTATGTAATTTATTGTTCTATAAACTTTAATTGCACTATTCAATCGCAATAAAAATTATGTTGGATTCAAAATTGTTGGGTTATCAATTTTTGATTGGATCAAAGTTGTGATATTCTAGAGATTCATGAATAAATTGTTTATTCAAGGTTTTGATGAATCATGGTGATTGGATCACAAAGAACACCAAATCCTAATTGAATCGGGAAAAACAATTTGGGACAAATTTTGGAACTTTAAAAATTTTTTATTTTTCAGATGAGGTCCGACTGGACCCAGACTGTGACCCGGCCGGACCCTGGGTCTGGAGCGAGGCGCAGGGCTGGGGTTTAGGTGTGGATCTCGGGGTTTGAATTTCCTATTTGTTTTAGTCTGTTGAATTCTGAGATTGGTTTAAGGTTTGGAAGGCTAGCCTACGTTCTCGAGTCTGTGTTTCCCAAACTTGATCGCAATGAAAGATTCAAAGATAAAACGAAGTTAGAATTATGAAGAGTTCATAATTGCTAAAATTGAGAAACAAAGTTCTTGATTCGAAGATTGGAGATCCATATGGAATTGTGAATGCAATTGGCCTACGTTCATCGAGACCATCTATTGCTTAGTTTCGGCCACATGGACTACTTTCTTGGTTTATTGGATTAGTGCGGAATTGTGGTTGCCTTATGGCTTAGTTCGGCCGCATTTTGTTGTCTTGATTTGGAGATAATAACTAAAGTTCAAATAGTATCATCCTCATAATTATAGAGAAACTAATGACACATAATATCATGATTAAATTAATGGAGATTAATTTAATGACTAAACTTGATGTGTAACATGTTTATCTTATGTGATCATAAATGTGTTATATGCTATATGTTGTGAACCTTCTTTATAATTTAAGTTCCGTGCCAATCCATGATTAAAACACTTGTGAGTACGTGGGTAGTTTTATGTGGGTTACGCCCTAGCATAGGTGCATTAATTCTATTCATTTATGAGCAAGATGAGGAAACACTGATTTCTATACGTTTAAAATGGTTTAACTTAATTAGGCTATCAAAACAGTTTTGGGCCTAAGGCACAGATAAGATTAAAACATGTTAGACATATGATGTCTAAAATCTCATAAAAGATCTAAGAGTCATATATGATATGATTGACAAGGAGTTGTCTACCTAAATAACATATTTTGAGTAGTCGTGCCCTAGCCGACTCAAAGTTAAGTGAAATATGGATCTTAGCCCATTTTAATTATATGATACATTGGATGTATTTGAAGGTTATATAATTTAGTGGGAGTATTTGTGAAATACTAATATTTGTAATATCTTTAAAATTAAGTTTGTACTTATATATGATTATATGTTTACATAATTGTAGATAATGGCTCAAAATTCAAGTTCTTTATCATTGCGATCTATCCTTGAGAAGGAAAAACTTCAAGAAAATGGAGCTAACTTCACGGATTGGATCCGTAGCCTTAGAATTGTTCTAAAGCATGAAGATAAGCTCTATATTCTTGATGAACCCGTTCCTGAAGATGAACCTAAATTATCTGCCCCCAAGGATGAGAGAAACACCTACAAGAAGCACAAGAGTGATTCTCGTGAGGTGGGTTATCTCATGCTTGCTGCCATGTGTTTTGAGCTTCAGAAGACTCTTGAACACTTGGAGGCATATGACCTTGCTGTTGAGTTGAAAGATATGTTTCAAGAACAGGCAAGGCAGGAAAGGTTTGACACTATAGCTGCCATTGTCTCATGCAAGATGAGTGATGGGCAGGTTGTGGGCCCCCATGTTCTAAAGATGAAGGCTCACTTTGAGCATCTAGAGAGGCTTGGCCATCCTATTGATATTGAGTTGGACACCGATTTTATTCTTAATTCATTGCCCAAGAGCTATAATCAGATCGTAATGAACTTTAATATGCATGGCATGGATAAGTCACTATCTGAGTTGCATGGGATGCTAAAGACAGCAGAAAAGAAAATCGGTAAAGAAGTAGCTCCTGTGCTTGTAGTGTCAAAGGAAGGGAAATGCTCTAAAGGCAAAGGAAAAGGGGGTAAGACAAAAGTTGTCAAACCCAAGATTAGTAAGTGTAGACACCCCGCTTTGGACCTCTCACCCCGATTGGATACATAGTATTTTTATTTAACTTGATTTTGTTAATTTCTGTTATTTCCATTAAGTTCCTAACTGATTCCGTTAGTTTTGGACTAAACTGCATAACAGAGTTAACTTTTAGAGTCATTTCTGTCATTCTGTCGTTTTAACCCGTGGGCGCTTCCGGCACCGTCAAGAGGTCGCGCGTGCGTTTGGTCCAATAGGCCGGACCCGCGCGCTTCCCGCTTTGGCAGTAACGGATAGCACCATTTTTCCCTCCCTTTTCTTATTTAGAAAATCTCTTCTTGATCACAAACACCTCCTTTTTACATCCACATTCATTCCCCCTTACTACACTTCCAATATGGACCTTCCGACATTCGGGTATCAACCAAAAAAGGGCCATCCATCTCCAAGCAAGAGAAAGAAGAAGATCGCCTTCAAGAGTTCTTCCCAATAGCGCCATCCGCTCTCAACATAATGCTAAGCCGATTTGAGGCTTCACACCAAAAGGTCTCCACATCCCGCCATCTACAAACTTGATAAGCCCATGACATTTGGTGCTTAGCAATCTCTCAAAGCTTGGTATCAATGATCTTCTCTTGGGCTTGCCCACGTCGACAACAAAAGACAGTTTATTTGAATGGGCTAAGAGTTGATTCATCTTGGGGCTTCATAAGCCACTCAAAGTTCAGCATTCGAGGGGATTTACAGTCAGCAACCCCTTGGCATCTCGGCATCAATTGTCCTTTTGGAGCCCCATAATCGACAAATCTCTTGGGGCTAGACATCAATTTCGTTGGACACCACAGCAACGACGACAGAATTCAAGCAAGGCAATCCAGACTTTGATTGAACATGACTTGATCTTAGGTTGGCTTTACAAACACACAATGATTAAAATGGTTCACCCACGAACTAAAAAAAAAAATCTTTTTCTCACATGTGTGCATATTCTTTCCCTTCTAATCTAAAAAAAAAAAAAGATTTTTCTTTTTCTCCTTCTATGTGCAAAAGTATGTGCTTTATTTTGCTTTGCTCCTAGCATTCTCCCCCAGCACTCCCCATCATCCTTGAACTACGCTGGTCTGATTCTCTTAAAGGGATACGTAGGCAGCCTTTTGGCACAACCAACCCATTATCCGGAATACTGTCCCACCGACACTCCATCAAAAGCGAATTCATCATCAAAGACAGCGACACTCTCCGCCAAAGCATCTACCACAACATCACGAATCCATCCAATGATAATGGTAAGTGAAGGTATGAACATCATTCATCTCAAGCAATCTCTGCTTTCAAAAATCACACCGCACACAAAATCACATTCTCCATTCTTACAAAAACTCTCTCATGGAAAACTGCTTTCAAATCACATTGCACCACGAGCACAATTTCTCTCTTCATTTCACACTTCATGCATCTTCTTGCACAAACACATATACCTGCCAAGCACACACATAACAGGTACCACCACGAAGTCAACAGCATCCGCTACTCAAGGCTCTTTATCCCCAACTGAAAATGGTCCACAGTCAACCATGCCCGCATCCCCACGATAAAGTCAACAGCAACTGCAGCTCTAAACATCAATTTGGTCCACGGTGATCCCGCAATCAGTAAACGGATCCCGCATTCAGCAAACGGATCCCGCTTCAGCAAACGGATCCCGCTTCAGCAAACGGATCCCGCATCAACAAACGGATCCCGCTTCAGCAAATGGATCACGCATCAGCAAACGGATCCCGCTTCAGCAAACGGATCCCGCTTCAGCAAAACGGATCCCGCATCAGCAAACGGATCCCGCTATATCCTTTCTATATCAATTAAGCCGCTCACA
The DNA here is from genome assembly GCA_026119855.1 of Campanula takesimana. Taxonomy (NCBI): domain Eukaryota; kingdom Viridiplantae; phylum Streptophyta; class Magnoliopsida; order Asterales; family Campanulaceae; genus Campanula; species Campanula takesimana. Next base: position 755,027 of record JAOWBW010000465.1, read on the forward strand.
CAGGGAGCGCACCCCCCATCTTTCACAATTTCAAAATTCCCCTCTTTCTTTAAATTGCGGCCGTGGTGGGCCGCCTCAAGCAACCACACCTTTTTAAAATTTTTTGTGGCCGTGGTGGGCCACCTCAAGCCACCACACCTTTTTAAAATTTTGTGGCCGTGGTGGGCCGCCTCAAGCCACCACACCTTTTTAAAATTTTGTGGCCGTGGTGGGCCGCCTCAAGCCACCACACCTTTTTAAATTTTTGTGGCCGTGGTGGGCCGCCTCAAGCCACCACACCTTTTTAAAATTTTGTGGCCATCGTGGGCCGCCTCAAGCCACCACACCCTTTCCATTCGCGAAAGACGCTCACACAGGGAGCGCACTCCTATCCTTTGTAATTTCAAATTCCTGCTTTATCGAGTCTTTGTTTTCTCTTGTCGATGTCCTCGGCGGTTGTCTTTCTTTCGTCGACGCGTTTTGCTTCGCAATCCACGTCACCGAGGGGCTCTACAGACACCCCGCTTTGGACCTCTCACCCCGATTTCATACATAGTATTTTTATTTAACTTGATTTTGTTAATTTCTGTTATTTCCGTTAAGTTCCTAACTGATTCCGTTAGTTTTGGACTAAACTGCATAACAGAGTTAACTTTTAGAGTCATTTCTGTCATTCTGTCGTTTTAACCCGTGGGCGCTTCCGGCACCGTCAATAGGTCGCGCGTGCGTTTGGTCTAATAGGCCGGATCCGCGCGCTTCCCGCTTTGGCAGTAACGGATAGCACCATTTTTCCCTCCCTTTTCTTATTTAGAGAATCTCTTCTTGATCACAAACACCTCCTTTTTACATCCACATTCATTCCCCCTTATTTCATAACTCCCAAATCCTTTATTCTAGCCATTCTTCATAAAAACAAAATATTTCATTTTATTATTATTTGATTTTCTTTTATTTCTTTCATTAATTCTTTTATTTATCTTTTTCTTGATTGGTCAATTCCATTTCACATGGATTGACCAATTTCCCTCCAACCGTTCCCTCCTAATTTTACCTATAAAAACCATCATCTCCTATGTTGGAAATGGACCTCATTTTTGGACCTTGAGCACTTTCTCTTTACACAAACTCTACACAAATTCTCCCAACAAGAGTTTTAACAACAAAACTCTACACAAAGTTCTGTACAACTATTTCTCTACAACAACACCACTTTCAAGTCAATGTTTCAAGTTCTCTTTTCTAAAGGTACAACTTTTCTCTTTCTCTTTTATTTATGTCTTACTAGTATGCAATCTCCATAAAAGGAATACAACCAAAAGGCCACTTCACTATTGAAGTTTGGTCAAGGTTACATTCCAACATTCCAAACACTAATTAAATTTCATTTCATTTCTTATGTAATTATTTAGCATATTCAACATGTAATCTTTTAGCATAAATTAATTAATAAAATCATTCTTTTTATTTCCCCTTTTCTTCTCATCTCAATTGTTAGCACATTTTTTATATCAATAAATTGAAGGACATTAGCACTAGAACACCAAAGTAGCAAGACCCGCGTAAGCGGGGCGGAGTGGGTGTTTAAGTACTTCCCACTCCGTCACCTAACCCCCGAACCCTTTCTCTCCCGAATCTCTGGTTTTGTATATAAAATTGGCTCTTTTTAGGTTTTTCTTATGTTCCTCTAAAACATAGGTGGCGACTCTTAAAATCAATTAGACATCTTAGGTAATTCACGCGCTCTAGCCAAGCCGTGGTCCCCCGGGGTATCTACAGTAAGGCAATTGTTCCCTATACTAATGTGGCTAAACCTAATTCCCAAAAGGATGCAATTTGTTTCCACTGCAATGAGATTGGTCATTGGAAACGAAATTGCAAGGTTTACAAGGAAGAGATGAAGAAGAAGAAGGGCAGTGGGACTGCCTCTACTTCAGGTATCTATGTGTAGACACCCCATTTTGGACATCCATTCATAGTCACACTACTTCTGTGTCTCGCCTTTGATTTGGGTCGAAACTCGTTAAGTTAGACATGTTTCGTTAAGTTTCTGACTGACTCCGTTAGTTAAGGAACGAAATGAACATTAAAATTACTGCAGAGGGTAAAAAGCGAATTCCAGCACTGAGATGTTTCATATGAGACATTGATGTCTCGTACGAGGTATCCCCCTCGACAGTCGGGTTTCTCAACAGTTTCCTTGTTGATCGCAACCTCGTTTCTTGGCAAACACTCAAGCAATCCGGGAAAAACCTAATGAGCGATCCTAGAGTCCAAAAATACCTCCTTGGAAATCAAGTCTTTGATTCCCATCAAAACTTACCTCCTTGACTTAAACCCTAGGTCAAGAACTCCTATAAATATAGAGGTTCTTGAACCGAAAACCTCTAGAATGGTCATTCACCCAAAACCACTCCAAATCTGATCAAAGAGGTCCTCATAATCAGCCTCTCTTCCTCACCCACGAAATTCAAGCCTTCATAACACCATTCTATAGACACCCCACCTTGGATCGCTCACCCCGGTTGCACGGTTGATCTTGTGTTTCTCCCTCTTTTAAGTGTTTTTCGTTAGTTTTTGTTACTTCCGTTAAGTTCCTAACTGACTTCGTTAAGTCCAGGGACTAAACTGAATAACAGGGCTAACTTTCTAGTCCATTCTGTCAAAAATGCCTTCTCTGTGTCGCGCGCCTCCGACGATAGGAGCCAGAAGCGCGCGCCTTCCGCCCCCAAGGTGGGAAGCGCGCGCCTCTGGGCGTCAGTTACAGATTTCTGTCCAAGAATCCCTCCCTTGCTCATTTTACATGATTTTGCCCGGGAAAGATTTCTTGGTGACTGAGTTTTGGCACCAAAAAAAATTGTTTTCACCTATAAAAACATCCCTTTTCCACCCTTTCAAAGGACCCCTTTTTAGCACTCTTTTGGACAAAGAATTCTCTCAAAACAAAATATACCAAACTCATTTCCAAGGATTTTTCAAGGAAGTCACCAAGAAGTGTTTGAAGATCTTTGAAGCATAGGTAAAAGTTCATCTTCCTCCTTTTTCTCTACTTCATCTCTTATCTCTTTTACTTTAATCAAACGTGCAATCACCCAAATCATTTTGGGACATGACACCAACGTCTACTTCCCTTCATTGAAGCTAGTCAAGGAGTCATCTCCCTACATTCCAAAACACCTTTTAAAACCCCTTTTTATCATCAAGAACAAGAAGAACATTTATTTTATGTAGACTTTGATCAACCAAGACCGACATTAGTCGGGCGAGATGGGTGTTTAAGTACTTCCCATCTCGTAACCTAACCCCCGAACCTCATAACAAGAATCTTTGTTTTCGTACCAAACTTAGGCTAAATATTGGGTTTTCTTATGTTCCTCTAAAACATAGGTGGCGACTCTAAACAAATAAAACACGAATAGACATCCTAGGGACAACACACGCGCTCTAGCCAAGCCGTGCCCTCCCGGGGTATCTACGGTGCCGACTCCACTGGGGACGTTTGAGGGTTAAACTTGCATCTCTGATCAAAATCTACATTTTCTGGGCATTCTGGTTCCTGATGGGGGAAGCGTGCGCCTCTGGCCTTCTTGGCCTAAGGCGCGCGCGACCCACATCAAGGACCAGAGTCGCCCGCTTCCTGATGTTCTTCCTGTTCTTCTTCTTTTTTCTACAATAATCATTTCTGCAGGGGTTACAATGCGTATTCAGGACCAGGGCAATCCCCTGAGTCCAAAGTCTGACAATCTGACAGGGGTTACAAAGCGTTTTCCCAGAAGCGGGCGCCTCCCATAGAATATGCGCCAGGCGCGCGCATCTCATAATACAGGCTAGAGGCGCGCGCTTCTGGGTGGTTTTCCAGAACAGGGAAAGTTCCAGAACAGAGCAGAGTGATTGGGGTGTGGGCACAGTTGCCTACATCAAGGCCTAATTTGGACCTCTTGGACTGTTTTTCTTTTATATTTTGTTTTATCGGTCACACGGGTGATTCGAGAGTTGTAATTATGTGATTATTTGCTTTTCTTTCATAAAAAAAAAGTAAAAAATGTTTTGTCACATGTTGGACCTCACACTACGTGCACAAACTCCTATGAATTGCTCACTATCGAGTCGCACAAGTTTATAACCCCAAACCCGTCGAGGCCTGTCATAGGAAGTTTCAAGATCCACCCGACTTGACTCTTTCGAAGCGGTAAACCTCAACCTGTGGCATAGTTCATGACTACATGACGGGGGTGACATTAAGCCTCTCATTAGCCGAGCACAAGCCAACACAATTCTAGTTAGGGTCTAACACTCCGTGACTAAAGTCAGTTTTCATGTGCTGAGATTTCCCTAAGTTAATGTCTTCAAAACATACATGCCAAGTGGTTATCATGGACGAAATAAAACTCCGTCCCCAAGTGGTTATTATGGACGAAAATAAAAATCTGTCCCCGCATGTATGCTTTACTACATTAATTTAGTTTAATCCCGACATGTGTAGGATTCACAAGCGTGATGGAATCCGATGAGTATATGGGACCGCGAGAAGGTCTATATACTAGTTTAATCCCGACATGTGGTTTTGAGTCGTGTGCCCGATGTGTGTTCTAAAGCCAATTCATAGACCGAAAGTGTTATTCAAGACTGACAAGGGCCTCTTCTGCAATATAGGTTCAATTGGTACTTACAGAGTCTACCGGGATTCAGCGAATCAGTTAGTTTGTGAAGAGATTACTCCAACAGCTTCGACAGCATCAATGGCCGGCGGATCCAACACTGACAACACCATGTCTCTTGAGCAACTCTCAGCTATGGTCCAACTTCTCCAAGAGCAAGTCTCCACTCTTAATAAGGAGGCCCAAAACAAGGATGATCTTTGGCAATCCCACGTTGACAATCAAAGGGAGGCCCACAAGGCCGAGATGGAGAAAATGAAGGAGTGGTACAGGCAAAGAGAACAATGAAGAGTCCGAATGGAATATGGGTTTGTTTCAAAGCCCTTATGTTAATGCCCGTACCAAGAAAGTGGGGGAACCGAGCACCGAAAACAATGAGCACAAAATGGTTGATTCAATTATGGCCTACATAGATCAACGCTTCAATAGTCTCAACTTGGGGAAAGGCTCCGACACAAGCCTTTATTAGTCATCCATCCTCATGAACACGATGGCTTCTCTTCCCGACAAGTTCAATATGCCCGACATAAGCAAGTTCAAGGGCAACTCTTGCCCCATGGCACACATTTAGACTTATATATGGGCTATGGTTCCGAAGAAGGTCTCTCCTAAAGTTATGGCACAATGTTTCCCTCTTACTCTCGAGGGGGCGGCAAAATATTGGTATGCAACTCTCCTGCTCACAGTCAGTCTTGATTGGGACGCCGCCATGCTCACCTTCAAAAGTCAATACCAAGGCAACACCACCCACCGGCCAACCAAGAAAGAGCTCGAGAACACTACTCAAAGGGACAATGAGTCTTTTATTGACTTCACAAGAAGGTGGAATGACAAGCTCGCTGAAATTGTCGAGAGGCCTAACACCAAGGATCAAATGGACATCTTTCTTAAATGTTTAAAAATCGATCTCCGCACCCACCTAAGTAGGGCTTGCTATGCCGATTTCTCACAAATGTATGAGGCGGGAATCTGAATGGATGAGTTGCTCAAGGAAATCAAGAAAAATGCTCCTAGCTTCCGTTACAAGGCCGCCTCTATCTCTACAAAAGAGGCTCCGGTCAATGCCGTCACTATCGACAAAGGGAATTACAAAAGGGTTCTTCAACTTCAAGGCAAGAAATCTCAAAATGACCGTGTCTACACTCCTCTCCAAGGCATGACTCAAGCCGAGGCCTTCGAAGTTCTCAAAGCAAAAGGCCAAGTCACACCTATACAAGGGTATCAACCCAAGTCGATCAATGCCAATCATGCTCATCACAAATATTGTGGCTACCACCAACATAGTGGCCACACCACCGAGGAATGCTTTGTCCTCCGCAACGTTATCCAAGATCTCATAGACAAGAAAGAGTTCATAGTGCCTAGTAGTGATGATGTCAATGTAATAGAGCTAGGAGAATTTGAGGAGACCACTCATTCAATCCCAATTGTGAATGAGGGCTCCAATGTGATGAATAAATTTGACAGTTCTTGTTACGTTGTGACTTACGATGAGGTGATGAGGGAAGTACTAGAGAATAGGAAAAAGAGGCAAGATAGGAACGTTAACATGTTAACTCGATCCGGAAGAGTCATAGCAAGCAACCCTACTACTTCTGCACCAAGCACCTCTTCTCAAAGATCGCAAGCTCGCGACGCTCCCGAAGAGCCTTTGATGTCTCGTACGAGGTATCCCCCTCGACAGTCGGGTTTTTCAACAGTTTCCTTGTTGATCGCAACCTCGTTTCTTGGCAAACACTCAAGCAATCCAGGAAAAACCTAATGAGCAATCCTAGAGTCCAAAAATACCTCCTTGGAAATCAAGTTTTTGATTCCCATTAAAACTTACCTCCTTTACTTAAACCCTAGGTCAAGAACTCCTATAAATACAGAGGTTCTTAAACCGAAAAACCTCTAGAATGGTCATTCACCCAAAACCACTCCAAATCTGATCAAAGAGGTCCTCATAATCAGCCTCTCTTCCTCACCCACAAAATTCAAGCCTTCATAACAGCATTCAAGTCAAGTTCATTGGATCATCAAGGCCTTTAGTCAAGGCCATCCATAGGACTCTCAAGAACCCTTAGGTAAAACTCCTTGTTTTCTACCTTCTCATCCTCTTCTTTGTCTTTGAAGTAGTGTGATTCCATCAAAGGATCACCCTAGAGCCTCTCCAACCCATGGAGATGGTCTCGAAGCATATGATCTGACATCTCAAATAAATAAGAAATTATTATTTACTTATTTTCGTCTTTAGTACATGAATGCATGATTTTAATAATGATGATGATGATTTCGTAAGCAAGAGCGATCCTAGATCGGGTGGATTGGGTGCTCCTTGACCTTCCCAATCCATAACTTAACCCCTGAACTCAGGAATCTCACGGTCCGTGTTCCGTTAAATATGGTGGCGACTCACAACAACCGAGCAACAATCAAGTCCTTATGACCCGAAGCAGCCGGTATCGAACGTGCGCACTCATACTATGTTATAGATGTTCTTCTTTCTACTTATAGCTCCTGGGTATTAGATACCAGATGTGGATATCACATTTGTTTAAATGTGCAGGGACTAAGGAATAGAAGGCTACTCAAAGATGGCGAAGTGGACCTACGTGTGGGGAATGGAGCAAGAGTTGCTGCATTAGCCATAGGAACATATGATGTCATTTTACCTAGCGGATTAATTCTTGTTTTGAACAATTGTTATTACGTTCCGGATTTGAGTAGAAATATTATTTCAATTTCTTGTTTGGATAATGAAGGTTTTAAATTTCTTATTGAAAATAAGAATTTTTCTATTTATTTAAATGCTATGCTTTATTGTACTGCATGTTCATTTAATGGGCTTTATATTCTTGACGTTGAGAATGTGAATAATGAGGATGTCTATAATGTAAATAAGAAATCCAAACCTAATGATGTTAATCACACTTATTTGCGGCATTGCCGTCTTGGTCATACTAATGAGAAGCATATCTCAAAACTCAATGGGGACGGACTTTTAGATTCACATGATTTTGAATCATATGAAACTTGTGAGTCTTGTTTACTTGGAAAGATGACTAATGCATCTTTCACTAAGAGTAGTGAAAGGGCTAGTGACTTATTGGGACTCATACATACTGATGTGTGTGGACCAATGAGCAGCAGTGCTAGGGGAGGATATCAATACTTCATAACATTCATTGATGATTTTAGTAGATATGGCTATGTCTACTTAATGAAACATAAAAGTGAATCTTTTGAGATATTTAGAATATTTCAAAATGAAGTACAGAATCAACTTGGCAAAACTATTAAAGCACTTTGATCTGATAGTGGTGAAGAATATTTAAGCCAAGAATTTGACAATCATCTTAAAGATTGTGGAATTGTTTCACAATTAACTCCACCCGGAACACCACAATGGAATGGTGTGTCTGAGCGGAGAAATATGACTTTATTGGATATGGTCCGCTCCATGATGAGTCAAGTTTATCTTCCTTTATCCTTTTGGGGACATGCACTAGAAACTGTCGCTCTAACACTAAATAATGTTCCAACAAAATCTGTTCCAAAGACACCACATGAGATGTGGAATGGAAGAAAACCTAGTTTGTCTTTCATGAAGATTTGGGGTTGTGAGGCTTATGTCAAGAGACTTATCTCTGACAAACTTTCACCAAGATCTGACAAATGTTATTTTGTGGGTTACCCTAAGGAAACTAAGGGATATTACTTTTACAACCGTACGGACAACAAAGTGTTTGTTGCACGTCATGGTACCTTTCTAGAGAAAGAGTTTATCTATAAAGGAACAAGTGGGAGTAAAATTAATCTCGAAGAGGTTCGAGAACCCAAAAATAATATGGAACCGATGGTTGAATCTGATCAAGTTACACAAGGAGTTGTAGAACCTAATCAAAATACACAAGCTCTTCGCAGAACTGGTAGGGTGCGATCCGAACCTGAGAGATATGGATTTCTCATGACGGATAGCAATGAAGTAGAAGTCATAGTTGATGGTTAACCTACTTCCTACCAAGAAGCGATGTCCACTCCTGATTCAGATAAATGGCTTGGAGCCATGGAATCTGAAATTAAGTCCATGTATGATAATAATGTTTGGAACTTGATTGATGCACCCGAAGGTGTAAAAACCATAGGATGCAAGTGGGTTTTCAAAAAGAAAACTGACATGGATGGACAGGTGCATACTTATAAAGCTAGACTTGTAGCGAAAGGCTATAGGCAGATTCATGGAATCGACTATAATGAAACCTTTTTGCCCGTAGCAATGATCAAGTCTATAAGAATTTTAATTGCCATAGCCGCATATTTTGACTATGAGATATGGCAAATGGATGTCAAAACAGCGTTCTTTAACGGGAACTTACTTGAGGATGTTTATATGACACAACCTGAAGGTTTTGTAATTCCAAAAAATTCTAACAAAGTATGCAAGTTGCAAAGACCCATTTTTGGATTGAAGCAAGCCTCTAGGAGTTGGAATCTTCGATTTGATGAATCGGTCAAAGAGTTTGGATTCATCAAGAACGAAGATGAACCTTGTGTATACAAGAAGATTAGTGGGAGCATAGTATTATTTCTAGTACAATATGTTGATGCATATTGCTCATTGGAAACGACATTCCTGTACTGCAGTCTGTAAAGACTTGGTTAGGAAAGTGTTTTTCAATGAAAGATACAGGAGAAGCCGCGTATATCCTTGGCATTAGGATCTATCGTGATAGATCCAAGAAATTGATTGGTTTAAATTAAGATACATATATTGACAAAGTTCTTAAGAGATTCTGCATGGAAAACTCTAAGAGAGGAAATTTGCCAGTAGGACATGGTATAACTTTAAGCAAGAATCAGTGTCCTAAGACAGCTGATGAGTGTGAGAGAATGATTGGGATTCTATATGCTTCCGCAATTGGATCAATCATGTATGCCATGATATGTACTGACTCGATGTCTCGTATGCTGTAAGCATAACGAGTAGATATAAATCAGATCCCAGTGAGAGTCAGTGGATTGCAGTCAAGACGATTCTTAAGTACTTGCGAAGGACTAAAGATTCGTTCTTGGTGTATGGAAGAATGGAAGATGATCTTGTTGTAAGTGGTTACACAGATGCAAGCTTCCAAACCGACAAGGATGATTCAAGATCGCAATCTGGATTTGTATTTATGCTAAATGGAGGTGCTGTTAGCTGGAAGAGTTCTAAGCAAAGTACCGTCACAGATTCTACAACTGAAGCTGAGTATATTGCTGCATCCGATGCTGCAAAAGAGGCTGTTTGGATCAAGAAGTTCATTGGTGAACTAGAGGTTGTTCCTAGCATTGCTAATCCAATAGACCTTTATTGTGATAATAATGGTGATATTGCTCAATTAAAGGAACTAAGATCAAATCAAAAATCCAAACACATACTTAGGCATTTTCATATCATACGAGAGATCATTGATAGAGGAGACGTAAATATATGCAGAGTACCGACTGATGATAACATTGCCGACCCATTGACAAAGGGTCTTCCACAAGCAAAGCATGATGGTCATGTTAGGTCTATGGGTATTCGATACATTAATTAGGCCTAGTGCAAGTGGGAGATTGTTGGTGTTGTATGCTCTAGGCACGTTATGAGAACGATTAATGTTATCTATTGATTAGGTTTTAATAGAGATATTGAATGTTTGATTATTATATCCTTTGCATGTTTATTATAATAATCCCCGTCCCTGATAATTATGATTAATTGTTAGTATAAGTTTTATAGATAATCATATGATGATTATGGTGTATGGGATACAATTAAACTTATGGGTAATTATTGGAGAACAAATACTGGACTGACCCGTATGAGATTTATGTCATGGTCACAATGTCATAATTAAGTCTCATATAGTTATATCACTTGAATCTTTAAGACCTGAGATTATTACAGTCTTCCACTTGATGAACATTACGTTTGACATGTTCAAACGTTACCCCTAACCGGGTAGTTATAAAGAATATGATTGGCGTAATCAGAATCATGTAGGGAAGAGTAATAAGTCAAGATGTGATTTGTTCCTCGTCAAGAGAGATGTCAAGCTTTGGCCACTCGATGAATGGTATTGATGAAATTCATGGCTGTGCTCAAATATGATTTGTTGTATCAATACATTCGGGATCGAGAAAGCATTGAACATTGTAAGTTGACCGTTGACCATGGCTTACGTTCAATAGACATCGTGAAAAGAGAGATTGTGATATGTTCTATTAAAGGATATGAACTTATATAGTTATACTAATTAGGTAGGTATGACGGTTTGCTAGAACCTAATCATATCTTATGGGTTCACACCCATTGCCAACATAGTATAATCCTAAAGGGTCACACACATAAGAACGAATCTTAAAAGGACTTAATTGGAATTAAGGGTCGAAGGGCCTTTGGGGAATATTAGGAAATTAGAGGAGAAAACTGGAAAAGGGGAAGGTCTGGGCGGACCAAGGCTGACACCCGGTCGGACCAATCGTTGATCCGGTCGGACCAGATTGTGTACCCGGGCGGACCTTCTGTCCTGGTTTGACTAGGTTTTCCCAATACATTTTCTTGCGGGTTTAATCACTTGTTACCTATTTGGAATAGGTCTAATAAGTATATAAACAGCCTCTAAACAACCTAATCAGTCATAATGCTTTATAACAACTTTCAATGAGTTTGAGAGGTTTTATTCTTGTTCTAAGATCATAAAAGTGAAAGAACAAGAGATCACATATTAATTCCATATAGTTCATCATTGTGAAAGTGTTTTTCACAAACTGGTCTAGCAACCAAGATCAAGAGTTTCTTGATATTCGTTCGTGGTATGGATACCGTTAGAGGGTGAAGCTTATCATCTTCAAGTTCGTGATCTTGCTCATGATCGTGTTCGTGATCATGTTTCGAAAAGCTCCATCGAATTCAAGGTTGTTGATCAAACGCTTCAAGGGTTAGTATTCTAGTATTCATCATAGATGTATTTGACTTAATCATATGAATGGATCTATAGGCTTTGGGTTTCATAAAATTTTAAATGCTATATTCCGCTGCTCATGTTACTACGAAATCGAACACTTCAATGCTTTAAAGAGAACGAAAGACTTTGCCTGGACTCCAGAGTGCTTGGCATCATTCCAGTAGTTGAAAAATTACATGGGTTCTCCGCTCCTACTGGGTAGTGTAGACACCCCGCCTTGGACCGCTCACCCCGATTGCACATTTGATCTTGTGTTTCTCCCTATTTTAAGTGTTTCTCGTTAGTTTCTGTCACTTCCGTTAAGTTCCTGACTGACTTCGTTAAGTCCAGGGACTAAACTGAATGACAGGGATGACTTTCTAGTCCATTCTGTCAAAATTGCCTTCTCTGAGTCGCGCGCCTCCGATAGGAGGAGCCAGGCGCGCGTGCCTCCCGCCCCCAAAGCAGGAAGCGCGCGCCTCTGGGCGTCAGTTACAGATTTCTGGCCAGGATTCCCTCCCTTGCTCAATTTACAGGATTTTGCCCGGGAAGGATTTCTTGGTGACTGAGTTTTGGCACCAAAAACACTCCCCTTTCACCTATAAATACCTCTCTTTACCTCCATTTTCAAGGACCAGAAATTGAACTTACAAAAACTATACCAAAATCACTTTCTAAAGGTTCTCCAAGGATCTCATCAAGCGATATTTGAAGGTCTTCAAATTGTAGGTAAAAGTCCATCTTTTCCTTTCTTTTCTACTTCATCTCCTCTCCCTCTTTTACTCTAATCAAATGTGTAATAACCCAAATCATTTTGGGACATGACTCTAATGATCACCTCATCTCATTGAGGTTGGTTAAGGAGTTATCTCCTACATTCCAAACTCTATTTTAAACCCCCCTTTTATGAATTAAAGAAGAAGAAGAAGAACGTTATTATTCATGTAGATTTTGATCAAGCAAGACCAACTTTAGTTGGGCGAGATGGGTGTTTCGGTACTTCCCATCTCGTAATCTAACCCCCGAACCTCAAAACAAAAAAATCTCTGTTTTCGTAATCAAACTTAGGCTATAATCAATAGGTTTTTCTTATGTTCCTCAAAACATAGGTGGCGAATCTAAACACTCTAAAACAAGTTAGACATCCTAGGATCACCCACGCGCTCAAGCCTAAAGCCGTGGCTCCCCGGGGTATCTACAGTGGCGACTCCGCTGGGGACTTTTGAGGGTTAAACTTGCATTCTGATCAAAATCTACATCTTTTCTGGGCATTCTGATTCCTGATGGGGGAGGCGCGCGCGTCTGGCCTCTTAAGCCTAAGGCGCGCGCATCCCGCATCAAGAACCAGAATCGCCCACTTCTTCATGTTGTTCATCTTCTTCTTCTGCTATTCTGCACAAACCACTTCTGCAGGGGTTACAATATGAACATAGGACCAGGGCAATCCCCTGAGTCCAAAGTCTGACATTCTGACAGGTGTGCCCAGAAGCGCGCGCCTCCCATAAGTATTGCGCCATGCGCGCGCGTCCCACATCAGCAGTCAGAGGCGCACGCTTCTGGTTTGATTCCCAGAACAGAGACAGGTTTCAGTGACTGAGCAGAACAGTGGGGTGTGGGCACAGTTGCCTGCATCAGAACAGAATTGAACCCTCGGATTGTTTTAATTTTGTGTTTTATTTACCGGTCACACGGGTGATTCGGGAGTTGTAATTTTATGTGCTTATGTGTTTTGTGTGTTTTTTTTTCTTTTCAAAAAAAAAAAAAATAAAAAAAAAATTTGTCACTTGTTAGACCTCACACTACATGCACATATTCCTATGAACTGCTCACTATCGAGTCGCACAAGTCCAACCCCAAACCCGTCGAGGCCCGTCCTAGAAAGTTTCAAGCTCCACCAGACCTTGGCTCTATCGAAGCGGTAAACCTCAGCCCGTGGCGTAGTTCAAGACTACATGCCGGGGGTGACCTTTGAGCCTCATATTCAAGCCGAGCACAAGCCACACAATTCTAGTTAGGATCTAACACTCCGTGACTCAAGTCGGTTTCCATGTACCGAGATTTCCCTAAACTAATGTCTTCAAATCATACATGCCAACTTGTTGCAATGGACGAAATAAAACTCCGTCCCCAAAAGTGGTTATTTTGGACGAAAATAAAAATCCGTCCCCGCATGTATGCTTTACTACATTAATCTAGTTTAATCCCGATACATGTAGGTCTCACAAGCGTGGTGGAATCCGATGAGTATATGGGACCACGAGATGGTCTATATACTAGTGTGACGATTCCATTATTTTCTTAGAAACCCCAAAAAGGATTCATTCCCTCCGACTTATAAAAAAAAAAAAAGAGTCTTTTCTTATGTGGTTCGAGTCGTGTGCCCAACTGTGTGTGTTCTAAGCCTCTTCATGGACCGCAAGTGTTACTCAAGACTGACAAGGGCCTCTTCTGCAATATAGGTTCAATTGGTACTTACAGAGTCTACCGGGATTCGGCAAATCGGTTAGTCCGTGAAGAGATCACTCCAACAGTTCCAACATCAACCATGACCGGCAGCAGCAACACCATGTCTCTCGAACAGCTTTCAACCATGGTCCAACTCTTCCAAGAGCAAGTCTCCACCCTTAATAAGGAGGCACAAAGCAAAGACGACCTTTGGCAATCCCACCTCGACAGCCAAAGGGAGGCCCACGAGGCCGAGATGGAGCTAATGAAAGAAAAGCTCACAAATCTTGCCAAGGGAAAGAACAAGAACAATGATGATGAATCCGAATGGACCGAGGGTTTGTTCAAAAGTCCGCATGTCAACACCCGCACCAAGAAAATGGGAGAGCCAAGTTCCGAGAACAATGAGCCCAAAATGGTGGATTCTATCATGGCCTACATCGACCAAAAATTCAATGGGCTCAACATGGGGAAAAGCTCCGACACAAGCCTCTATCAATCATCCATCCTCATGAATACTATGGCCGCTCTTCCCGATAAGTTCAAGATGCCCGACATAAGCAAATTCAAGGGAAACTCTTGTCCCATGGCTCACATTGAGACTTATATTTGGGCAATGGTTCCGAAGAAGGTCTCCCCCAAGGTGATGGCTCAATGCTTTCCTCTCACTCTCGAGGGGGCGGCAAAAGATTGGTATGCTACTCTCCCGCTCACTATCCGTCTTGATTGGGACTCCGCCATGCTTGCCTTCAAGCACCAATACCAAGGCAACACCACTCACCGGCCCACAAGGAAAGAGCTCGAGAATACCACTCAAAGAGACAACGAGTCCTTCATTGACTTCACAAGGAGATGGAATAACAAACTCTCTGAAATTGTTGAGAGGCCAAACACAAAAGAGCAAATGGACATCTTTCTCAAGTGTCTCAAGATTGATCTCCGCACCCACCTAAGTGGGGCTTGCTACTCCGACTTCTCCCAAATGTATGAGGCGGGGGTACGCATGGATGACTTGCTCAAGGAGATTAAGAAGACCACTCCTACTTACCGATACAAGGCCGCTTCCAACTCCACAAAAGAGGCCTCGATCAACGCCGTCACTATTGACAAGGGGAATTACAAAAAGGTTCCTCCACCTCAAGGGAAGAAGTCCGAAATGACCGCGTCTACACGCCTCTCCAAGGCATGACTCAAACCAAAGTGTTCGAAGTCCTCAAGGCAAAGGGTCAAGTCACACCCGTGCAAGGGTACCAACCCAAGACGGTCCACCCCAATCATGCTCACCACAAATATTGTGGCTACCACCAATATAGTGGCCACACCACCGAGGATTGCTTCGTTCTCCGCAATGTCATTCAAGATCTCATAGATAAGAAAGAATTTGTAGTGACTAATGACGAACATGTCAATGTAATAGAGATAGGAGAACTCGAGGGGACCACCCATTCAATCCCATTTGTGAATGGGGGCCCCAATGTTATGAATAAACTTGACAATTCTTGTTATGTAGTGACTTACGATGAGGTAATGAGGGAAGTACTAGAGAATAGGAAAAAGAAGCAAGATGGGAACGTCAACATGCTAACTCGATCCGGTCGAGTCATAGCAAGCAACCCTTCCACTTCCGCACCGAGCTCCTCTTCTCAAAGGCCGCAAGCTCGCAACACTCCCGAAGATCCTCTACTTGTCCAACTCAAGAAAACTCAAGCCAACATCTCTATTTGGGACCTCATTGCATACTCAAAGAAACACCGAGATCTTGTCATCCGCAATCTCGATGATACATCAGTTTCTCCCGAGGACCTCACGGCAATGATCGGTCACATTCATTTTGGCAACGTCATCACCTTTGCCGATATGGACCTTCCACCATTTGGTTCTGACCACAACGAAGCTATTTACCTCAAGGTACGAGCAAGGGGGAGGCCCGTCTCAAGAGTCTTAGTGGACGGTGGTTCCGCACTCAATCTCATGCCTGGCAGAATCATGGGCATACTGGGGCTTAAGGATTCCGATTTAAAGTCTTCTACTTAAGTAATCCGAGGTTATGACAGCACCGCCTGTACAGTCATGGGTATGATCGAAATAGACATTAAGTTTGGGAGCATGGTCATGTCCGTTCCATTCCAAGTGCTTGATATCCCGGCCTCGTTCAACTTACTTTTGGGCCGACCATGGATTCACAGTGCTAACGCCGTACCGTCAACTCTCCACCAATGTGTCAAGATCCGAAATGATGATGAAATAGTGACTGTCATGGCTGAAAACGTCACTATCCACAGAAAAGGTGAGCCCGTCCACCAAGTTCAGCATGGTCTACCAGACTCCACTCTCTCTGGCGTCTCAATCAACGCCATTGACGAAGAAGAGGGAAACGGATCATGGACCCCCAGCAACCACAAAGTCCTCCGCATGATGAGGAATATGGACTACTTCCCTGGTTTAGGCCTAGGGAAATATCAACAAGGAATCCTACATCCTGTGCAAGTCCCATTTGTCAAGAACACCTTCGGTTTGGGGTACGAGCCTTCCAAAGAAGACTTAAAACAAGAGCAAGCAATCAAGAACGAAAAGGCCCGAGCTCGTAAAGAAGGCCGTCGTTACGAGGTCCCTAATCTAAAGCCTTATCGCAAGACGTTGAATGGCTATTTTGTCCGCCAAGGGGAAGACGTTCCATACATGATCTTTCCCGAACCATGGGTTAAAAACAAGGGTGTCAAAAAGCCCGGTCTCGAAATTTTCTCCGATTGCGAGATCCAGAAATCCGAAAGGGAACCAACTCCCATGTCGCCCCGTGAATGGAGGGGAAGGAAGGTGACTATAGAATCCGAGACAGAAATCACCGTGGGGGAAGAACTCACAGATTTAGCCTCCATGTTCGAAGAGCTTGCCATAATGAATGAATGCCAAGTCAACGCCATCCATGACACCGTTATCATAAACGAGACTCTCAGTGAGATCCCGCCAAGCTCCGAGCCGATCAACAATTGGTATTCAACAAAAGGGCCCGTGGTATCCGAGGAATTCTTAGTCCAAGAAATGGGTTGCATACCCCGCACAACAACAAAGGAAGAGCGGCTCACACTTACTTTCGAGTCCGAGAGTGTCTCTAATACCCTCACCCAAGAGGATTTGGAGGCCATAGCCGAGCGTGTGTTTCCTTTCTTTGCTAATGAAAAATTTGATATTTCTGAGTACCCTGAGATTGCAAACATCATAAATGATGAATTAACTAATAATGAACTTAACGAACAGGTTAATAACGATTCAAATTATGATGAAATAGACCACGAAAATACAACATACTTAAATGAACTTGCTCAACAAGTCCGTAGTCGTAGTGAAAATGGTCCAAAGGCTGACGAAGAATTGCATGTTGTTAATCTGGGTACCGAAGAAGAGCCAAAAGAAACTAAGATTGGAAGCTTCTTTAAGGGGGACGACAGAGACAGATTGACTGCATTACTACGGGAGTTCGTGGATGTGTTCGCATGGTCATACAAAAACATGTCGGGTTTGGACAGAAAGGTAGCGGAGCACAGAATTCCGATCAGAGAAGATGCCAAGCCAGTAAAGCAGAAGCTCAGAAAGATCAAGCCAGAATGGTCTCTGCAAGTCAAAGAAGAGATTGAGAAGCTCCTCAGTGTGGGTGTCATCAAGGTTATCGAGTATCCGACATGGTTAGCCAACATCGTGACAGTCAGAAAGGCCAACGGCAAGGTTCGAGTTTGTGTGGACTTCTGGGATTTGAACAGAGCTTCCCCAAAGGATGATTTTCCATTCCCTAACATCGACATGCTGGTCGACTCCACTGCTGCCTACGAGGTTCGCTCATTCGTGGATGGGTTCGCTGGTACAATCAGATTCTCATGGCCGAAGAAGATCAACACAAGACAGCCTTCACAACACCGTGGGGTACCTTTTGCTACACAGTCATGCCATTTGGGTTAAGAAATGCTGGGGCTTCCTACCAAAGAGGCGTGACAGACTTGTTCCACGATATGATTCACAAAGAAATCGAAGTCTATGTGGACGACATGATCATTCACTCCAAAGGGACCGATGGTCAACATTTAATCGATCTCCGCAAGTTCTTGGAAAGGCTTCGTTAACACAAGATGAGGCTCAATCCTGCAAAGTACACATTCAGGGTTATTCGATGCAAAGTCCTTGGTTATATGGTCACTGAAAGGGGAATTGAAGTAGACCCCTCCAAAATCAAGGCAATCATTGACATGCCTCCTCCAAAGACGCACAAAGAGATCAAAGGTTTCATGGGCAGACTGCAGTACATCAGTCGGTTTGTGCACCAACTCACTTCCATGTGCGAGCCAATCTTCAAGCTACTCAAGAAGAATGTGGCTCTAGAATGGACCGACGCGTGCCAAGAAGCCTTCGATCAAGTGAAGCATTACTTGACGTGCCCCCTGTTCTAGTTCCGCCGCACAAGGAGAAACCTCTTTTGCTCTATCTCACCGTCAATGATGAAGCCCTAGGGGCTATGTTAGCACAAGAGCAACGAGAGTCCACAAAGGAGAACGCCATTTATTTTGTCAGTCGCCGATTCCACGGAGGCGAAAAGAACAACTCTGTCTTAGAGACGTCATGTGCAGCATTGGTTTGGGTCACTCAAAAGCTCAAACACTATATGGAAGCTTTTCCGATCAAGCTAGTAGCAAAGGTGGACCCGCTCCGTAACATCTTCGAGAAGCCTTTCATGTCAACAAGAATAGCCAAATGGTACTTCATGCTCGCCGGCTATGATATCACTTACGTCACACTAAAATCCGTCAGGGGGAAAGTTTTAGTGACCAGCTTGCCGAATTCCCGTGTGACGAAGTGAAGGGGGAAGACGTACAGTTCCCCGACGAGCATTTA
Source organism: Campanula takesimana (assembly GCA_026119855.1). NCBI lineage: Eukaryota > Viridiplantae > Streptophyta > Magnoliopsida > Asterales > Campanulaceae > Campanula > Campanula takesimana. The sequence continues at coordinate 773,937 of JAOWBW010000465.1, forward strand.
ATTTGTACTGCAACCGAGGAAATTAAGTGCCAACTTATTTTCGATGGCGCCGCCAATAAACACGGTTTTGGTATAAGAGTATTGCTTGTCGATCCAAAAGACATCTACACTCCCATTGCCATCCGCCTGGAATTCGAAGATACCAACAACATTGCCGAGTACGAAGCATGTATAGCGGGGCTCGAAGCAGCTCTCGACAGAAACATCACAGAACTAGAAGTATTCGGTGACTCTTTGCTCCTTATCAACCAGCAATCGGGAAAGTGGCGAACCCAAGACCCGACTCTCCAACAGTATGGTCAGCACCTTGAAGGACTGGTTGAACAATTCCAAGAGATCACTTTCAACTACCTGCCAAGGGATAAGAATCGCTTCGCCGATGCACTGGCCACTATAGCTTCATTAGTCGAAATGCCCAAAGGGAAAATGGTGAAGCCCTTCAAAATTGCTCGAAGGAACAGTCCGGCATATTGCATGAGTATCGAGATCAACGAGATGCAAACAAACTCTCCGTGGTATTCGGATATCATGAACTTCCTCAAAGATGGCACTTATCCCGAGAATAGCAATAAGAAGTCTCAAGCAGCTCTGCAAAGATTAGCCTCTCGGTACGTACTGATTGGGGACCGAGTCTATAAAAGGCACCACGACGGGATCAATCTCTTATGCACCAATGAGGCTGAAGCTCAAGAAATAATGTGTGAAGTGCACGAAGGAAAATGTGGACACCACATGAATGGGTTTATGCTAGTCAAGAAGATACTTCGCATTGGTTACTATTGGAGCACTATGGAGCGAGACTGTATCGAGAAAGTCAAAAGGTGTGCCAAGTGCCAATTCCACGCTAATCTGCAACATGCTCCACCCTCGCAACTTTACAACATGGTCACACCTTGGCCTTTCTCTTGTTGGGGGATAGACATCATCGGTAAAGTTCATCCTGCCGGGAGCAATGGGCAGTCATTCGTCCTAGTGGCGGTCGACTACTTCACAAAGTGGGTCTAAGCACAAGCCTATCGGACCCTCAACGCCAAGAAAGTGGCTGAATTTGTAAAGGTTAATATCATGTGCCGATACGGCGTGCCTCATGAAATCATTTCCGACAACGGCTCTCACTTTGAGAAGGAAATGGATGCACTTTTGGTAGAATACAAGATCACCAAGCACAAGTCATCTCCTTACCGTCCCCAAGCAAATGGCGCGGTCGAAGCAGCAAATAAAACCATCGAGACCATCGTCAAGAAAATGGCCTCAACAGGAAGGGATTGGCCCGAGAAGCTACCATTAGAATTGTGGGGCTACCGCACATCAATACGGTCCGCAACAGGAGAAACTCCTTATGCATTAGTCTATGGTTCCGAAGCCGTACTCCCTATCGAACTTGAAGTCCCATCTCTACGGGTCCTCCTTGAGAATCAAGTCAACGAGGTCAACTGGATGAAAAGTCAATACGAACAGCTAGCCTTACTCGACGAGAAAAGGTTAAGAGCACTCGAACGCACAAGGGCGTATCAGCAGAGGATGGCAAGAGCTTTCAACAAAAAGGTGAAGCCTCGAAACATCAATGTGGGAGATTTGGTCTTAAGACAACATCCTCCTAATGCCATGAATCCCCTGGGGAAATGGGGACCCCGATGGATCGGTCCGTACGTGGTCAAGAAGATACTAAGCGGCGGTGCAGTCCGGCTCGTGGATTTGGATGGTGACCAGCTGCCAAAGGAGGTCAACCTCGACAAGCTCAAGAGATTCTACGCTTACTAAACTAAGACCATAAAAAAAAAAAAAAAAAAAAAAAAAAAATCGCTCGCTAGGTTGAAAACCCGCAAGGGCGGCCTAGGCAAAAATTAGAGCACGTGCAAAAAAGAAGCCCGCTAGATTGAAAACCCGAAAGGGCGGTCTAGGCAAAAAAAGGGTGCACACAAAAAAAAATGGTCTTTGTTTGTTTGAACTACGGAGACCTGAGCCTCCCAACTGGACGAACATAGGCAACCTTCGGGTGCGGTCTAAAACATATCAAAAATACCCAATTCACTTCAAATAACAAAATGCAATTTTATTCATTCAATGAATTATTCAAGCCATTACAACGGATTTATTGAGCAACAAAAGACATCAAAATATTAAATCCTAAAACAAAGTGGTCTAATTGCAATCTCTTAGGGTACTAAGAAAAATCCAATTTTCTCTTAGCTTTCAAAGGACCACCCGATCGTCTCTCAATCCTTTTCTTCTTGGGTAACGAAGGAGCACTAATACGCACCGAAACCTTCTGTGTTGCAACACGTCTCCTGGCATAAAAGTCATCCAAAGGAGTACCGAAAGGGTCAGCGAGAATGTTACTCGAATCAGCAGCAGCCTCCCAATATCTCAAAGTACTGCTCGGCTCAAAACCCTTTCCCAACAACTCGGCACGAAGCACATCGACCCAAGTGATGCCACGGTAAAGGGTGCCAAATAAATAATCCAAGTAGCTCTCGGGAAGGAAGACGCTCCCCCGATGCAGAGGAGCAAAAGCCCAACGGTTGCGGTCATCTCCCCAAGCCGACTGAAGCTCACTCGAGAAGTCAGGACCCATGTAAGCAACTGGACGAAGCATTCCGTCCCTCGGAAAAGGAATTGTCTGTTGGCGACCGAACTGCCGCAGAACCCGCTCTGGCTGGTAAAATGAAGAATCTCTTAAGCCAGGTACAACCACGTGCTGAAAACCAAGAGTCCATTCCACAAAAGGACGAAGACCCCAATAAGGAGGGCACCACTCAATGTCGACAGTTATCCGAGAGGCAAAGAATTTCTTCCAACCATCTTTAGATAAATCCCGGATCAACAACTTCCTCCTATGAACAGCAAAAGGAGACAAATCACCATCCGGAGAATAGATCTTGAAGTGTTCTCAGAGCCATATGGTCAAGAGCAAAGGGCTTCTCCTACACATCTTGCCCGTCCTATGTAACTCATCAAGGCCGTGCAACGTCTCCCCTACAATAAGAGGGATTACACTAAATTGCTGCTCCCTAGCTTGCAAAATAATCTCAGCCAACTGCACGTCCGTAGTCCCGAAGGGTGTAACAAACAGTACTTCGCTGAAGAGACAAACGGCCATGGCATTCCTTTTGAAAGATTGAACCACCGGGTCCTCCGAGTGTAAACTGAAGAACATCGGCAACTCAGTTATGTCAATCACGGTACCGTGCAACATCTTCCTAACGTCCTCAACAGGGAGATTCAGTAACTCAACCCAAGAGTCAATGGCACCACGGTGATATTTAGGGACGGCAATCCGACCGGCCAAAGGCATGCCAAGGATGGCCCCGAAATCGTCAACAGTCGGCACCATTTCATTAGCTGAAAGGTTGAAGGTATGCCAAGGATGGCCCCGAAACGAATTCGGAACCCGAAGTCTTTAATGAAGGCCTTCTTGGGATGGGTCTTGAAAGTATACACAAAAGTGCCCAAGTCCTTTTCATACTCACTAACAACCTTGGCATCAAGGGCAAAAGAATTGGAAACCATGGAAAATGTTGATCACAAGCAAAGTTAAGCAATAATATGGTGTTCAAGAATGGCAGAAAGGAGCTGTGAGAATCAAGTGGTCGAACAGAAGATGATATTATAGCTGTTGGGGGCTCTTTTGGCCAGCAAATGTCAAACCCGGAATTTCGCCTCCCAGACGCGCGCGCCACCCGCCAGCAGTCTGAAATGCGCGCGCGTCCCAAGCCTACAGAGGAAAGCGCGCGCCTCCTAAGTCTAAATCACTTCAAGAAAAGGCCTTGTCATAGAACTCCAGCTTAAATCAAGGCACAGCCCCTGTCCTCGGACACCCAGTTGGGAACACCTTCTTCTGGTCCGCCCTTAAGGCATGTCAAAAATTGGAAATAGGATAAAAACTCCCACTCAAAAGTAGGCTGTCCTCCCACAGATTCCAAACTCCCTAAGTTCTGTCACGGGTGACACACCCCCCTCAAGGGTCAATCTCAACATTTCATCCCCAGCAGGAACATTTTTCTGGTCGCGGTCAACTGTGCCCGCACCCCACAATTCAAAAGTCAAGTGTGACTCCAATTGGCCCGAGACTTCGAAACAACGGCCTCATCAACAGATTTCACTAACGGATTCGTCCTCAAAGGTTCACTAACGGCCTCATTCAAAGGTTCACTAATGGCCTCATCAACGGATTTCACTAACGGATTCGTCCTCAAAGGTTCACAAACGGCCTCATCAACGGATTTCACTAACGGATTCGTCCTCAAAGGTTCACTAACGGCCTCATTCAAAGGTTCACTAGCGGCCTCATCAACGAATTTCACTAACGGATTCGTCCTCAAAGGTTCACTAACGGCCTCATCAACGGATTTCACTAACGGATTCGTCCTCGAAGGTTCACTAACGGCCTCATTCAAAGGTTCACTAACGGCCTCATTCAAAGGTTCACTAACGGCCTCATCAACGGATTTCACTAACGGATTCGTCCTCAAAGGTTCACTAACGGCCTCATCAACGGATTTCACTAACGGAGTCGTCCTCAAAGGTTCACTAACGGCCTCATCAACGGATTTCACTAACGGATTCGTCATCAAAGGTTCACTAACGGCCTCGTTCAAAAGGTTCACTAACAGCCTCCTTCAAGATATTCAGCCGGCAGGTTCACCTAACGAATCATGTCACCCCCTCTATCAACAAAAGCCGCTCACACAGGGAGCGCACCACTATCTCTCGCAATTTCAAATTCCTGCTTTCATCGAGTCTTTTCTTTTTTCTTGGTGATGTCCTCGGCGGATGTTTTTTCAACTTTCGTCGACGCGTTTTGCTTTGCAATCCACGTCGCCGAGGGGCTCTGTAGACACCCCGCCTTGGACCGCTCACCCCGATTGCACATTTGATCTTGTTTTTCTCCCTATTTAAAGTGTTTCTCGTTAGTTTCTGTCACTTCCGTTAAGTTCCTGACTGACTTCGTTAAGTCCAGGGACTAAACTGAATGACAGGGCTGACTTTCTAGTCCATTCTGTCAAAATTGCCTTCTCTGAGTCGCGCGCCTCCGACAGGAGGAGCCAGGCGCGCGCGCCTCCCGCCCCTAAAGCAGGAAGCGCGCGCCTCTGGGCGTCAGTTACAGATTTCTGGCCAGGATTCCCTCCCTTTCTCAATTTACAGGATTTTGCCTGGGAAGGATTTCTTGGTGACTGAGTTTTGGCACCAAAAACACTCCTCTTTCACCTATAAAAACCTCTCTTTACCTCCATTTTCAAAGACCGGAAATTGAACTTACAAAAACTATACCAAAATCACTTTCTAAAGGTTTTCCAAGGATCTCATCAAGTGATATTTGAAGGTCTTCAAATTGTAGGTAAAAGTCCATCTTTTCCTTTCTTTTCTACTTCATCTCCTCTCCCTCTTTTACTCTAATCAAATGTGCAATCACCCAAATCATTTTGGGACATGACTCTAATGATCACCTCATCTCATTGAGGTTGGTTAAGGAGTTATCTCCTACATTCCAAACTCTATTTTAAACCCCCCTTTTTATGACTTAAAGAAGAAGAAGAAGAACGTTATTATTCATGTAGATTTTGATCAAGCAAGACCAACTTTAGTTGGGCGAGATGGGTGTTTCGGTACTTCCCATCTCGTAATCTAACCCCCGAACCTCAAAACAAAGAATCTCTGTTTTCGTAATCAAACTTAGGCTATAATCAATAGGTTTTTCTTATGTTCCTCAAAACATAGGTGGCGACTCTAAACACTCTAAAACAAGTTAGACATCCTAGGATCACCCACGCGCTCAAGCCTAAAGCCGTGGCTCCCCGGGGTATCTACAGGTAGTCCGGTTATGGGAGAAATGCTGTATGTGTTTCTAGCAGCCACAGACCGTGCCGTAGCAGTCGTACTTGTCCGAGAAGATAACATGGTTCAGAAGCCGGTTTACTATGTGAGCAAGGCACTATCTGAGACCGAGTCCAGATATTTCAATGCCAAGAAGATAGCCTTTGCATTGGTGATAGCAGCAAGAAAATTGCGTGCCTACTTTACCGCTCATCCAATCACGGTCTATACCAATGCACCCCTCAGGAAAATACTCCACAAGATGGACACTTCTGGCAGAATACTCAACTGGTCCATTGAACTGACCGAGTTCGACATTGCATACAAGCCGAGAACGACTTTGTAGGCCCAGCCACTCGCAGATTTCTTGGTAAAAACCGCTTTCTCACGCGAACACATGCCGATAGCGCGGAAAAGGAAGTTCCCCATGGATAGAGAACCTCTTAACGAGTTACCAAGGGATTGCTAGATCTTGTACACAGATGGGTCCACTACACAAGGAAGAAGCGGGGCAGGAGTACATTTGACAAGCCCAGGGGGATAACATGTTGCACGGTATTTTATCAGGTTCAAGTTCCTTACCTCTAACAACCAGGTCGAGTATAAAGCCTTGATCTTGGGGATAGAAAAAGCGAAGTATCTCGGCGTTACAAAGTTGGCGGCCTACAGTGACTCCCAGTTGGTGGTGAACCAGGTGAAGGGAGAATACAATACTGAGAATCACATGCTGACTAAATACAAAGACCTCATCCTCAGCATGGTCAAAGATCTGGAATTCTGGGAAATAAGGCTATTGGGACGAGAGCATAACCAAGAAGGCGACCTGCTCTCCAAGATGGCTACAGCCGAAGAGATAAATCCCTTGATCATCTATGCCGACCGACCATCTTATGAAAGGATGGAGATCTTAGCTATCAATGATGCAGAAAGGACTTGGATCGATAATTACAAGGACTACATTGAAGATGGGAAGCTACCTGAGGATGAGTTGGCAGCTAAAACGATCAAGAAAAAGACGGCCAGATTCATTGTATGGAACTGGATTCTCTACAAAAGGTCTTTCTCAAAACCCCTTCTTAGATGCGTCTCACCCAGAGATACCGAGAGCCTACTTTCCGAGGTACACAACGGAGTTTGTGGACAACACCCGGGGGCCAGAACCCTAGCCGATAAGGTTATAACACTTGGGTATTACTAGCCAGCGCTTCTCAGACTTGCCAAAGGTGCCACCAGTAGAACAAACACTTCTTATACCGACCTGGCCTTTCGACATGTGGGGAGTCGACATTATTGGTCCTTTTCCCTTGGCCAAAGAAAGCAACAAGTTCATCATAGTGGCAGTAGATTACTTCACTAAGTGGGTCGAGGCTAGAGCATTGGCAAAGATTACTGAGGAGAATGCCATCAACTTCATCCATGACTACATCTGGTGTCGTTTCAGGGTACCTCATACTATTATGACCGACAACGGGCTACAATTATCAAACGCATTCACTGAGGAACTTAACAGGCTTGGAGTAAGGCATAGAAAGTTGTCGGTCAGTCATCCTTAGGGCAATGGATAGGCAGAGGCTGCAAACAAACTCATCCTGAAAGCACTTACCAAAAGTCTAGAAGGAAGTAAACGAAAATGGATGGACGACCTCCCCCTGGCTCTTTGGGCAGTTCGTACAACCACTCGGGGGCCAACTGGGGAGACACCCTTCGCTCTAACTTATGGATCAGAAGCAATGGCACCGGCCGAGATGGAACTACCTACCTTTAGAGTCACCAATTATGACGAGGTCCTCAATGAGTACAATCGACTGCTAGACCTAGACCTGGTTGATGAAAAAAGACTGGCTACTCAACTTAAAATGATTAATTACAAGCAGAAGACCGAGGCTTACCATGACAGTAAAGTAAAAAAGAGGGTTTTTGAGGTCGGTGACTGGGTGCTCAGAAAAATTGAGTCGACACACAGGAAAGCTCCGCAGAATAAGCTCTCTCCGAATTGGGAAGGGCCTTACATTGTTACCCATGTTATCCGGGAAGGGACCAACATGCTCAAAACTCCAGATGGAAAAGAGCTTAAGCACCCATGGCATTCGGAGCACCTGAGGAAATACTATCAGTAACATCTCCGCACCCTTACTATATTTTAATGCTTTCTAGTTAGAATTTTTGGTCTTTAACTGTTAGTTATTTTAGTTATTTTCTAGTCATTTCTAGTTCAGATATTTCTAGTTAAATTAATAAAAGTTCTTTTTCTTCACATGAATTGTTTACATTCGTAGTACGTGACAATAGATCACGGTTTAAGCATTACTTGACAATGCCTAGATCATTATCTAAAGTCTGCCACACTCAATTAAACGCCTAGTTCCAACAACTAGCAGGGCCACGGCATACTTGACATGCAGGGTCCCCATCTGAGTTAAGATTAAGACATCTAACTCCCTTGACAGTTTGAGCCTAGTTCTAACAACTAGTCTACTCGAATTTAGTAAACCGAGCACATGACGCTCGTCCCGACTTTCAACAGGTTCCAGCATCCAGATACGACTGGCTATGCATAACACCTAACAAGTCGAGGTATACATCTCCAAACCTCCGAAACGAGGTCAAGCAAACACTTAACTACATGACAGTTAAAGTGAAAGCAAAAGGATAAACATCTCAAATCGATGTAAGAACCATACAAAGGCAGTAATGTTTAAAGTGTTTGTGCTCCCCCAGACAACACTGGACCGAGACACGCAAATACTTAGTAGAAAATAAAATTGCATCAAATAGCCAAACCAGGCTTTACAATAAAGTGCACCCACAAAACGAGTTCAAGTTCAGAAACGTAACCACCCTATCCTAAGCCGGCACCAGAATCCTCCTCAGCCTTCTCTAGAAGCTCCTCAAAGTTCCCCGGTTCGATGGCGGGAGGGTCCCAAACAGGTCTCTTAGCCCGGTGATTGCGAGCATGAATGGCTTTGAGGCCACCTTCCGAAAACGGAACCAAGGAATGGGCCGCCCTTGCTTCAATACTATAGGGATCCTGATGAAAGAGCCGGGCACATTTTTCCAAGGGAACGTTGACTTTTGGATCGATGTGCAGAAGCCGAGTCAAGTTTGACCATGAATCATTATACACAGTGCCTACCTCATCACTTACGTCCTCTCTGAACCGAGGTCCTTTCTTGTATGCTTCAACAGCCGCACTTTCTCTAGACACAAGCTCTCCTCCAACCGAGTATATTTGTTCTCTAGCAAAGCAAACTTCTCCTCAGCCGTGACCTTCTCGGCCACCATGATCTCAGCACGTCTTCTCTCCTTTTCAATATCAGCATCTGATGCCAACAAAGACTCCTTCAGTTTTGTCACCTCGTTGAGTCAGCCTCCTTCATCCGGGCCTCAGCCTGACGGTGCAGAGCGTCTGCAGCAGCCTTCTCCTTCTCCACCGTCTGCATCCTCCCTGTTAGTTCATTATTGGATACTTGGAGTTGCTCCACCTCGGCCTCAGCCTTTCTAACCGAGTCAATAGCTTGCCGAAACATAACATAGTCATGTTGGGCTAGAGACGCAAGCTGTAAAAGGAAGACGAGATAGATGAACAAAAAAGAACAAAAACAATACAGAAGCAAGACAGACCACAACATAACGGTACCTCGCTGAGTATCAGGCCCTTACGGTTTAGGAGCTGGAGAAAAGAGGGTCTGTCGGCTGTCAGCTTATCTATGGTATCAGTATTCATGTCCCGTTTTATCACAGGACCGCCCAATTGTAAAGAAGGACCAGAACGGATCGACACGTCCACACCCGACATGATGGGAACCCCGCAAAACTTTTCTACCAAACGCTTAACCTCGTCATCTGACAAGACCGAAACTGAAGATGAGCCATGAAGGGATAGGGTTGACTTTTTTGATTGAGGCTGACCTTGAACCTCCCCGGGACCTCTTTTGGCGTCGACGGACATCGCCCTGATCCACTTCGACCTCAACATCGGCATTTTATCCATGGTCCGGACTCTAAGATCTGCTGTCGAAAGGAAGGGTCTTCTCGGTTTATGGCACTGTACCCTCATTATTTCCCCCAGTGGCCGCTTCCATAACCCGATCTGCCAGAGGGACCGCTGAATCTTCTTTGTTCTGAAGCAAAGCTTGCCTAGCATCCATATCAGCATGACGTTTTTCTAGCGCTGAAGACCTGGATTTCTGCTTCTTCATTCTAGCTGCCTTGACGGGGTCAACATAGTTTGTCTCGATCTCCTCAATCTCGGCCATAGTTAGAACTGCACGAGAAACGGGAACATTAAAACGAGACTGGTATAGCAGTCCAAATGCAAGAAAATTTAAGAAATTGATAGTGAATTACAGCCTATGGTATCTGCGGTCTTAAGGCAAATGTCATTCTGTTCCTTGCATCTTATACACTCATGGTTAAATATGAAGTTGGGATGGACGATACAGTCAGGAAATCTGTTTCCCTTCTCCACTTCTACCTTGGGGATAACGCCGTCAATAAGACCTGCCATCAGCCCAGCCTGCACATAGTACCGAGGATCCCTTTCCAGCCCCGTCCAATCAAGAGTACCGAGAGAGGCGAACTCCTTAAGCTTTGAAATCAACCTATCACTCCATTATGGCTTGTGAACATATTCAGGACGACACGGTAACAAGGACAGGATGGCAAATTCCCAACCAAAACGAGACTCAACCCTAATGATGTGGTTATTCCAGCCAGACACTTTGCTAACTGTGCCGGAAATAGGGGAAATAATTTTGGGTTTTGCCGGGTCCGACTTGATGGTAATCATTCGGGACTTGGAATTATAACTTACATTGAAGAAGTAATAAAAAAACAGACATGCAGGGCTCGAAGTTAAGATAGCGGTATAACACGATAAAGCTTGTTAAGTACCTGATAGCATTTGCCCCAATATGAGCAAGAACTATTTCCCATGATTCCAAGAATTCATTGATAAACGGGTCCAGTGGGAGTCTCAAACCTAACTGAAATTGTTTAAAGAAGAAGGGCATAAAGGCTTGGTCATAGTAGAAGTTGTGGATTTTCTCTTCAGTATTAGGAGGGCTCAGCTTACTATAATGCAAGCAGTACTCATCCCGGTCTAACTCGTCCCGGTCTATGCCGTATCGGGAGTAGAGCCTCAATCATTTCATCACCCGACTTGGGATGCTTGTCCATAATGGGACCTGACTTGCCTTTGTTCTTGCCTATCTTACTGGGACCTGCACCGCAGTCACTTCGTGGCCTGGTAATGTCTGAATTGAAGCTATCTACTATTCTCTCGGAGGTGCTCTCCCCGGCCATACCTGTAGAGGAAACAGAGGGGTTAGACTCGTCGGGTAGCCTGGACAAGGTGGTATTCCCCCCGAATTGACTACTTGGACCGAGGAGATTCTTCCCTAGTGACGAGATCGAAATAAGGACTTATCTTTCACGTAATGCAGGAATATATGATCAAGAACATCATTCAGGTTTCCCAGCACTACCATATCGGCATCAGTGCCATCTACAGTTCTAGGGGCAAACAAGCCAGAGGGATATCTTACGTCCTCCATAGGGGTTTTGTTAAGATGTAAAATGTCCCCAATGGCTAGTAAAGAAAGCATTTTCCATACACGGGACCCTTGTGGGAGCTCGAAGAATCAGACATTGAAGACAATGGGAAAATAATAGACAATCTAAATCTATACAAGACACGGCTAATTAAATAAGAGCAAGCAAAAAGACTGAAGCTTCAGAAATTTTGGAAACCCTATCTATGGCAGAGTGAGGAAAAAGGGTCAATAGGAGCGAAAGAAATACCTTGGGTCAAGAAATAATCAGATGAAATTGACTGAAAAGCTGCTCTGAACACGTTGGACAGAATAAATCAACAGGGAATCGGGTAGAGAACGGAGATGTACGCCGGCGATCGTCAAGCTCTCAAACTCTCTTCAAAGCTCGAAAAAGGTAACATGAAGATGGGGATTTGAATTTATATTCCGGGTAATTTGGGTTATGCCCGAACTCAATCCGACCCGATCCAAAGATCCATGGGCAGGCACGATCCCCACTAAGACTTATCATTACCCCTAATCAATAGGGGCATGGATTCAAGAAAGATGTCTTTTTAATTAATGTACTTGCGCAGTCTGGCATGAATAGTGAAGATGAAACGTTTGATGTGACCCAACCATCAAAATTGGGAGAAAGTTGATAAATAAGGCTTAACGATGCTGACCTATCACAAATCACTGTGGTGAATTGAGAACTCGGGGTCCATAGAGAAGTATATGCCGAGACGAGAATGGAAAATTAAGGACTCCAGATTTTGAGTGGGGCAAATTGCCGTGGACTCGGCGCGTGTGGCCTCATAAGTACCTTTTATGCCGACATGTCCAGCAAATGCCAAGAACGATTGGATGCAAGTTCTATATCCCAGTATGACGGCGCACCGAGATAATATCTTTAAAAGAAGTTCATCACAAGTGCAGATCAAAATATGAAAACAAAGATACAAAAAGGAGCTTGCAGACAATGGCAATAGAAAAAGGATTCCATTACAATAAGAAAAAGGGCTACATAGTATGGCCGGGGGCCCTAACCTTTACAAAAAGAAAAGAAAATTACAAGAAAAACTCAGAGGGGTCGTATTCATTATCTACTGCTTCCCATTCAAAGTCTCTGTCGTAACCCCGGTCAGCTGCATCCATAGAAGTATCTCCATCACCGTCGTCGCTGCTGCTTGAAGAATCCTCTTCCTCACTCTCAATAGGATCGGGAGATTCATATTCTCCATTACTATCAGAGGGGGATTCGTCTACTGGAAAAGAGGAATCTGGGGGAACTGAGGAATCACTGTTAGCGTCATGATCACTGTGCAAGTGGTGGTCTCCATTATCATAATCAGAGGAATCAACCTCTTCAGGAAAAGCGTCAGAATAAGATCTTTTTGGCATCATCGTTGACTTCTTGAAGAAATTTTGAGGACAAAGGGGAGGAATCTGGGTTGAACTGGTTTTCTTTTATGAGTCATCCGAACATATGGGGAGGCAGTATTTATAAAGGCCACAACTGGGTTGTAATCAATGAGGGACTCCACTTTCCAAAAGGAGTAATGATTATTCAACTAATGAAATCCGGAGGCTGTCAGAAGAACTGAAGATATAAAGATTTTGGCGGCTATCAATCAAATCAGTATAAATGATCTCATAATTACTGGAAACCCAAGCGCATATTAAGTTCCTACTCGGCATGCCAAGATAGAAACTCGGGGGCCACTGAACGACATAAACCGACTTGGGAAATGGGTTTCATAAACTCTGGATCCATACACCATAAAGGTCTATATTCTAAAGGCCCATGACTCAGGGGCCGACATACCGAAAGCCGAACGAGTTGGTCTCAATTAGGCTGAGATAATAGAAAGACGAGCTAATCCTTAGCCCGGCCTCTATGACGAGCCGAGAAGGGAAACAGGTCAACTTACTCCAGTTAAAGCTACTTTCCTGATACAAAGGGGAGTCTACAATTAGAGTTCAAGTGATACACAAATACAGAGAATTCTTATCCACACTAGGAGACCTCTTCTACAATGCAACCGGAGCTATCCTCATCCTTATCAGGACTTTATATCCTACGAATACAAGTTTTACCTCAATACAGACTCCTTGGCTTACTTGACAAGTCAGGACTCATTTCACCTACACTATATAAACAGGCCCTCAATACAATTCACGGGTAATGAAATTCTTGACTTTACTCTAGTCAATTGATTTCTCTTTGTTTTATCACATACAAAACAGTTTCTTAATCTCACGCCAGAGGGCCTTCACCGGTGAAGCCCCGGATAGTTCACTATTTATTGTTTCGTGTGTGTAGATCCGTTCGAGGAGTTCTCTTTGTTGGATTTATCCGAACCGTTAGACGAAAGGCTGACCCGGTATGTTTTTGGCAGCATCATTTTGCATTAGGCCTAAATCCGTAATCCATTAAATGATCAAAGTGTTTTAACGAACATTTAGGACAAGTAAGGATAGACTCAAAGATGAAGAAGGTATAGGCTTTCTACAAAATACTACTCCCTCCATCTCAAAATAGATATCGTTTTGGAGTGTTTCACACATATTAAGAAATGTCATTAATGCATGTGAAGAAGTCTCAAATACCCCTAAAGTAATTCAACTACCTAGGTAATTAAATGGTTAGGTAAGAGATAGTTCACTATCATTATTAAAGGTATAATTGGTATAGAACAACAAAAAAACCTTGAAAATAGTGAAACGACAAGTATTTTGAGATAAAAATTAACTCTCAAAACGACATCTATTTTGAGACGGAGGGAGTATTTTCTTCTGCTATGTTTCAGTCTTGCAGATGTCTACTTTAGAAAAACTATCTTGCGGATATAATGCCTATCATGTTAAGAGCATCCACATATGCAATTCGTGGTATTCTTTGAACCAGAACTCTAACCTTGAAAGTTAATATAACACACTAAAGAGAAATCAGAAAGAGGAGGATGAGGAAGAGACTTTAGTTTCGATATCACTTCTTAAAACTTCGACCTCTATTTATAATGATGAAATAGGTGTAGTAAATCAACCGGAGAAGACAAAGAGTCGTTTCAGAGAAAAGGCAAAACACTCTTTCGGAAATCGGTTAACCGACGGATACAAATTATTCAAATTTCAGTTAATAACTGAATTGTACTCCCTCTGACCCGGACTAAGGTTCTTAGTTTGAATTTACACGGAGATTAAGAAAAAAGAAATATTGTAAGTATGAAAAGTAAAGTAAGAGAAAGTAAGAGAGTGAAAGTGGGTAGAGAATTTTTGTTGTGAGAATGACAAGTGGGTCTCATTGTCCATTTTAGGTAATAAAGTAACTTATAACCTTAATCTGGGACAAACAAAAAAGGAAAATAAGAACCTTAAGAAAAGAGACGGAAGCAGTATCTATTAACTCTCTCTCTCTCTTGTCTTTTTTTTTTCTTTAGATACTCCCTCCGTGTCAAGTTAGTGTGAACCAAAAGATTGGGCACACAAATTAAGAAAAGGTAGGAGAGATAAATAGTGGAAGGAAGTGTTTGTGAGTATGAAAAATTAAATAAGAGAGAGAATAAGTGGAATGCATAGTAAGTTGATTGGCATTATTGGGAGTGTAAAAGTAAACTAGGAAAAAGAATGAGTGAGATGAATAGTAATTTTTTTTGCTATTTTTGGCAGTTTACACTAACTTGATAAAAATAATGAGCATTATCATCTATTTATAGAAACGAAATGTTTGGAAAAAGCTGAGATAAATTATGTGGGAAACACTAAAAATGTATGAAAAAGGGTTGGTGGGAAAATATTTTTTTTTCCCCTCCAAAATTCATACAAGGCTTTTATTAAAATGGATCAAGTAAAAAAGTCCCAAGTAAATGAATGGAGGCCCATTATTAGAATATACTACAACAATCCTCCACTATTTTTTAATAAACGACTCGAAAAATAAAAAAACAAAAACTGGGCTTGTATAATGTATTCCAGAGGTGGACTTGGCCTTTCATCTAAAAGGCTAAACATAAATACTGGAAATTCTAAGAACATAGGGGCTGGACCTTTATCTCAGTCCTTAAACCGTACAATATTATGTCACATTATACATATAGTTCATGTTTCTCTTAGGCAGCATGTTTATGGGCCATGTGCGGATCCCTCTTAGCGACTACTCTCGAGTTTTACTAAAACTATAAAGAGCAGCCTAACCCTCATACTCGCAAAGGCAGACTCATTAAGGGTGTCCACAACCACTACATTAGCCCACATAAGCTATAAGTTCTGTTAAGAACACAGTCCAACCTATTTGTTATGGATAACAGTGAATTAGCCAGATATGTAATTTTAACTTAGAATAGCTTGTCATCCCCACTAACGGATACCAGTGAATTAGAATTAACCAGATATGAAATTTTAACTTAGAATAGGTTATCACCCCCACTAACCCAAGGAATATATTAATGCATTGGAGATGCTACAACTGTAGCCATCTCTCGAATAATTCTAGACTAATTTCGTTTTAACTCCGAGCATGATGATTAGAATTTATAGTGGGAATAATCAAGATGGAGTAAGCTTAAGCCAAGTTAGCTCAATCAACCAGTAACAATCTCATATCTCACATGGTCTTGCTTATTTTAGTGCTATTTAAAAGTTTAGTTAGCAGATTCACAAGCATTTGATTAGTAGGTAAATATTCTATCACAATCTTACCTTTCTTCACCAATCTTTTAATATGATTGTACCTCATGATAATTGACTATTTTATAGTAATTTAAGGTCCAAAAATATAGTCATTTTACTTTATTTTAGTAATTTTTAGCTTAAATTCATTTTATTTTATTTTATTTCAATACACGGATAATATACTTGGTGGTATAGTTTTGTGGATGATACAGGTTTTTGGAGCATTATTATGGACTTTGGACTGACTATGGAAGAGGGAGTAACAAATAGGTGAAAAACAAATCACTTGGAGCAAGAAAATTGAGAAATAAAAGCAGACCAGCAGGTGCTCGGCCAAGCACCACCCTTGACTCGGCCGAGCATGGGTGACAGAATGGTAAAAATTATTTTCAAAGGCTTGCTCGGCCGAGCACCACCCTTGACTCAGCCGAGCACCCCCTGTTTCCAGCCAAAAGGTGTCTTTTCAAATGGAGATTTCTTCAAGAAGCCATCCGAGAATGAGCACATCTCTTGGCCCCAAGGCCTATTTAAGAAGACATTTTCAGCCCTTTTAAGGATGCAGAATTTATTGTAACATTAATCTAGCAAAATTATAGTCTCTTAACATTATTATTCTCCATTTATTGAGGTGTTCTTGAGAAAAATTCTGAGTGGAAGAAATAAGAGTTCTTGAGGTTTCATTTCATTTCTTGTTCTTTCTACAATCATTGTGAATAAGTATCATTCTTCTTCATTCTATTTTCTATCTTATTAGCATTTAATCCTTGTTGTTTTTAACAATGGCTTGTGAGTAATCCTCCATATTCTTGGGGTTGGAAACTCAACAATAATGTATTCCTCAATCTAAATCATGCTCTCTTTTCTTCTCTTCATCTGAAAACAATATCTTCATATCGTAACTAAAACGCCTACGACCATGATGACGTCCATGATTCATATGAACTCTAGTTAGTCGAGAGTAGATTAATGGCATAGGGATGTTCTTTGAGTGGAAAGTGTGTGGATTTTCATAAAACTTAACGGATTCTTACTAATTATGGGTCATTGAGAGATAGGGCATAATTAGTATTAGAATACAAATACTACTTGCTTGATCGTGAGAAGTAGAATCACTAGTACAAATTCAGCCTTAGCAAATGCAGCTTGCATAGCCCTTTTTGGAAAAGCTATCTTAGTAGTCCACTAAGATAGCGAATACAGTAATGATCAAGCCGAAAGAAAGCCGAAAGCAAAAAAAAAGAAAAAAAAAGTTACATAGCATATGTAAAATTAAACGCTATCTTAAGAACATCTACTATAGCGCATAAAAAAACGTTGTCTTAAAGTATTTCATAAATGCTATATACCGCAGCACTTAAAATAAATGCTATCTAAGAAAGAGTTTCATAAGTTTTTTTTTTTTTTTTTTAATTTCTGGTTTGACCGAATAAATCGCTATGGAAGGGCCTAACCTATTCAAAACACCCGTCCCTTGATCAATTCGACGCTTCCCTTGTTATAGTCATAAACCAGACCTACGGCAAGGGGGAAGAACACAGCAGCCATCGCGATACGGCAAGGGGAAGATCACAGCAGCCATCGCCGTCCATCACCACCACCGCTCACTGACAACAAAGAACAAATATTGCCACCACACTCCGACGTCAGGCCCGGCGATTGACCAGTGCAACCAGACCTCCGCCTTCTCTTCATTCACTCTTTCGACAAAATAAATCGTGAATACAACACCACGCCTCCAGCTCCTTGCAAGGTCGTGAAGGTAAGTATAAGCCTCAATCTCTTGACTTTTCGTAATTTCAATTTCACCCAAAAAAAATCAAATTCAAATTTAGAGATTAAATTTAGGGCTTCAATTTCAGATTAGAAATTCAATCTTGATGCCCTATTTCAAATTTCTAGTATGAATCTGAAATCTCTAATTGAAATCCTAATTTGAATTTGGGGAGAGGTGGAGTTTGGATGAAAATTTGAGGCAATTAAGCCACCATTCTTGAAGCACTTGGTTGGGAATTTCACACTGTCAAAAGAACTAAAATAATTAGAACACAGAACCCAGCTAATCTTCATCTAAATATAAAGAGTTTGAAAATTTTGCTTTAATCGTTAATCCTGTTATTCTATCCAACCATTGTGTAGTTTTGTTCTGTGCTGTTGGTGATACTTAGAGCCTGTAAATGGATTTGTCATGCAACTCTATCTCTGAATAGTCATTACTACAGACTGCAATCTAGGTGTTTGTGTGTTTTCCCGATTCAAATTCATGCGTGCAAGTGTTTCTCTTGAGTGGTCTATTATGGCCAAGAAAGCTTCATATCTTTTGTTGTGAGTGGTCAATTATATTTCTGTATGAGTCCATTCATATTCATCGTTTGCTTAGAAACTAAACACTACTCCTCCCCTAAATGAATGGCGATTCAGCTTTGAAGTATTTTTCCATTATTTCGTGTGATTTCCTCTTCTGCTGTTTGTTCTACTAGCATTCATAAGTTTTTGAAAATTATAAAGATTTGATTATCTTCATCTTGGATGGCAAAGCCTTATATGGATTTTAAAGTGTTGAGTTTAGGCAAACTTTGTAACCTTTTATTTCTCCCCTTGAAGTATTTGTTTTCTCAATTCTATATAGTTTACTTGTGTAATAATTGATTTTTATTATTACCTCTTACAGGAGCATGACTTCTAGGTCTCGACGTGGTGGTGAGTCTCGAAAAAACAACCCAGCTAGTGGTAGGTATGTTTTCAATTTACTCTCGCATATTATTATTTCTTAAGTTATGTTTGTATATAATGTTTCTTGTATAACTAATTAATTTATTTATAAGCGCTACTAAATAAGTTACGATTACAATTGGCCAGAACAGTCTATATAATGTTTCTATGCGAAATCATGGATGTGAATTCCCTTGTTTGCAAACTTTAAGATGAACAGTTATGTGTAGTTTCTGGAAATACTTGTGAGCACTACTATACTCTGTCTTCCCAGTTAAAATGTATCCGCTTTTGGTTGGTAAGTGTGCCTTGGATTTAAGATGCTTCAGAAGACATCTAGATAGTGTTTTACAAATACTCCATCCGTTCCCAAACAAAACAGGGGCTGTGTAGCTTATATCCTGTCTTTGATTTACTACAGTGGCTTTAGAGGATTAATCTTGTAGTTTATGTATTTTATGAGACCTGAATGATTAGATTCTTATCAAACTGAATTATAGGAGAGTGGGGGATGAGAGTCAATCAATGAACAAGAGGGTATAGGAGTTATAATTAAACCTCATTAAGGGTATTGATGTAAATGTAAACTGGTTCTTAAAATGTTTGAAACTGAATAAATTTCCCATTTCATCAAGTGATTGTTGCTGTTACAAACAATGGAAGTAGACTTGATCGATGAAATCCCTCGCTTATTACGGTTTTGATTGTAGCTCTTTTTTTTTTGCATATAATTCTAAGAATTATTACTCTCTCGGTCCTAAAATATTGTACCCACTTTTAGTAATAATGATCAGGAGAACGATGTTCATACTGGGAGCCAAGGCACGGGCACCTCTGATAATAGTGAGATCTCTCATCCTCCAGCCCGAGGAATAGTAAGTATGCTCAAAGTAAAAAAAAAACCGAACTAAGGGAATATTTGTGAAGGTAAATAGTTTGACTAGTTGCTTTATTTTGATACAAAAACTGTTCAGATTCCACATTTTGAAGCTGGGATACTCCATTGTCACAGTTTACTCATAAAGAGAGTTTAAAATAGTAAAAAAGCAAATACAAACACAATGAATACTGTGTATGAATGAAAATACAACTGTAGTCTTGATTTTGGTAACATGCAAGACTAATGTAATCCAGCTCCAGTTGTATAACTTTGACAGAGAAACATCAAAGACTAAAGACAAGAAAATACCCAATGCAAAACCCGAAATCTTCCTGGAAAGAGTACCCAAATCAAATCCATTATCAACTACAAATACTGGGATCCAGGTCGAGCCTTTTACCCATGCCTTCACAGGAGCAAATTATGAAATACATTAGTAGATATATAGAAAGCGACAGAGTGAGAAGACAAGTAGAGTTTTCATGCTTCCAATGAATCAATATCAGGGGAAGGGGTCGAAGAAAAGTAAACCTGTAATTGTATATTCCAAATCAGTAATTTAACCAGGAAAAAAAGATAATGCGCAATCCAGTTCGATCGAAGAGAACGATCTTGGAATGAAAAGAACTCACTTTTTCATGTTCTGTTGATGGGCGGACATCAAGAAGGGTGCTATCAGAAAGTTGGGTTGCATACCCAGCTTCCTTTGGTGTAAGAACTTTGACTTTTCCTTCCCTAATCTAATTAAAAAAATAGATTAATAGCTTCAATAGAGAGCATTATAGTTTCTGTGCGATTAATGCTAGACAACTAAAAGAATGAAATATAGGAATGCAGGACAAATGCTCTTCTTTTAGTGTAACCAAGGCCATGCTTCTTACTGTGTATTGTAATCATTTGGTGAACATTATGTCTAATAAATCACCCTTTTTTGTCAATTAATTAGAAACATCCCAGTTTGAGATTAAGCAAAGTGATTTTAGAAATTTGTATGCAAACTATAACCAAACCAAAGTAAACTTCATTAAGTGATAAATAGTTTTGTAAGCACTGTGTTCATGATGAACTCCTATAATTGATAGTGCCATCGGCACGGGTACAAGTTCTAGTTTTTAATACAAACATCAATTGTTATTGATAGTGCCCGAAGCAAACGGATGGAATTCATTGTGTCTACTATATTGGATGCTTCATTGAGACTATATTGCTCGGTGGAGAAACAAATATCCCTGTTTATGTAAGTATATCCCTGATGACATTTATACCTTTATTGTTTATTTCAGTAATGCCCTATATTTTCTTCTACTTTATGCCTTTGATTGTATATAGTCCCTTACTCTTTGTAATTTTTTTGGTACAGTTACATGCAAATCGATTAAAGAGTTATTCTCCGAACAAAATGCAGAGTTTTCAGGTTAATTGGGTAGGTTACTTGTATAACCGATTTATTAAGGAGAAGATGGCACGGAATAAGGAGAAGATGGCACGAAAGTAGTCTAAAATAGGTATTTTAGTTCTAACTATTGTTGATTGTAGAAACAAATCTTGTTAGTTTATAACTCGATCATGTGGATGATTGTAAAAGTTATAGTTGGTGGATGTAATGAAAGTTTGAATGTTATTATTGAATGAAATGTTTGTTAGTTCATGTTATTTTTAATGTATTTCAGTTTTTTGGGTATAAATTATCAAATTTGAATTATGGGCAGCAAATAAAAAAAATAACATGTAGCCTTGCATAGCGTTTTTTATGCGCTATTGTAGTTATTGACACAAAAAATGATCTTCACTTCCATAGCATTTACCATGCGCTATGGTAGGTTGATTTTTTTTAAAATCATATGTAGCTTCCATAGTGCATCACAAACGCTATAGAAGTTGATTTTTGAAAAATAAAAACCTTCTTACCATTGCGCTTCAGTATGCGCTATGCAAGACAAAAACGCTATTGTAGATACTGCTCTTACATTGCGCATAACAAGCGCTATTCAAACTACCATTGCGGACGCTAGGATAGCGCTTTTTTGCGCTATGTAAGCCCCAAAATAAACGCTATCTAAGCTCCATTCTGTACTAGTGAATAGGCCTAATGTACCATCCTTGTTTTGAAATGAAACTTTAATCTAAAAGAGCATGATTACTTGATGAATATGTATTGTTCGAGTCCCAATCCCGAGAATTCTTTCAATATAAGAAGTTTTTAATCCAAGATTAGAGTATTTACAATTTATTTCTAGATAAAGTGACAAACAATTATACCCCCCCCCCCCCCAATCAATTATTTTTACTATTTTTCTATTAAAGCAAACATTTTCCTAAGTAACATTGTCCTCGTGGGATTCGACCCGTACTTGCATTTTTTTATACTATCTGCAACCCGTGTACTTGCGGTTTATAAACTAAGCCCTCATTTTGGCTTAACAAGTTTTTGGCGCCGGGGACAACGGTTTACTTTTTAATTTTTTTTGCTTTATATTTTCTATTTTTGTTATTTTTTTATTTAACATCTCTTCAGAATATTTGTTTTCTTTTTCATTAGGTACTCTCGAGGTTTATGAAAAGAACCCAGATCTTCCTTGAAGAATTCGATCCAGAACCTGAAAGAACCTCTCACGAAAGGTTAAGAAGATTAAGGGAAGTACTTGAAAGAGGGATGGCACAAAATGGAAAGGAGAACCCGCTACACCACCACCTAGAACCCTACGGGACTTTGTTAATCCAAGTACCCCGGGAACTAGATCGTCGATTGTTATACCAAATGCCGATGCAGACAACTTCGAGATCAAACCGCAACTATTACACATGGTCATGAACAATCAATTCAGCGGGTTGGCATTCGAAGATCCCCACCTTCACATCCAAATTTTTTTGGAATATTGTGACACCACCCGAATCATCGGTGTCACACCGGAGGCTATAAGAATGTGCCTTTTCCCTTTCTCTTTGAAGGACAAGGCAAAATAATGGCTAAACTCGGTCCCCCAGAATTCATTGACAACATGGGACCAAATACAAGAAGCCTTCCTTGGGCGTTTCTTCCCACCGTCTAAGACTGCTCAAATCCGTACTAAAATAACAAATTTCTGTCAAAATGGAAATGCTTCGCTCTATGATGCATGGGAGCGATACAAGGAACTCCTAAGGAGGTGCCCACACCACGGACTCGAGAAGTGGTTGATCGTGCACACCTTTTTTACAACGGTCTCACATTCAAGACGAGGGAGACCATAGATGCCACCGCTGGAGGAGCGTTAATGAACAAAGCAGTGGACGAGGCTAATGATTTGATCAAAAACATAGCCTTAAACCACTACCAATGGTCAAATAAAAGGGAGCAACAACAAGGAACTCCAGGTGAGTACAACGTAGATGCTGTTACTCTCCTTTCTTCTAAAGTTGACTTGATTTTAAAGAAATTTGAAAGTCTTAATGTGAATCCCGTGGCTAATGTCAACATTATTTATGAACTATGTGGGTCTAACTCACATAGTACCGAAGGTTATGAATTGCTTGACACTACTTCTAGTGAGCAAGCCAATTTTGTTGCTTCTAATGGACAAAGAGGGGGTATGTATTCAAACACATACAACCCAGAATGGAAAAATCACCCCAATTTTTCCTTAGGAGCAACAATGTTTTAAACCCCCAACCTTCTACACAACCACCGGGATTTTCACAAAATAATTTCAACAACAATAACACTTTCCCTCCCCCTAAATCTAAGTTGGATCTTTTAATGGACTTTGTAGTTGATAGTAAAAATAATCAAGAAAAGATCAATAATGAATTTAGGGAGTGTTTCAAGCAATTAAATGCTAGGTTTGATAACTTAGCCGCTCATAATAAGATGCTTGAAAACCAACAAGCTCAACAGGCCAACATCTCGCATAGACCACAAGGGAGCCTTCCCGGTCAACCGCAAAGGCCTAATGAGCATGCCAATGCAATAATCACCCTGAGCAAGGAGGTAGAGGACCATAGTCTGACCCCATCGATGGTCGAGACTAATAAAGATGGTGAAAATGAGTCCAAATCCCCTAGTTTTGGTAGATATTTTGTTCCGCCGATACCCTATCCTCAAAGGTTAATCAAGAAAAGGGTTAATGATCAACATGCCGAATTTTGGAAAGTTTTGAAATCTTTAAATGTTAAAGTTCCATATTCTGATGATGGAAAACAAATGCCTTCTTATGCAAAACCTTTAAAAAATGCTTTCAAATAAGAAGTATTTAGAAGAATTTGAGAATTTCATCTTAGCGGAAGACGTGAGTGCTATTTTGCAAAAGAAACTTCCCCCAAAACATAAAGACCCTGACACTTTTTCAGTACCTTGTAGCATTGGTAGGTGTAATATGGACAACGTGATGCTTGATCTAGGGGCTAGTGTTAGCATAATGCCATTTTCGGTAAGTGAATATGACTACCTAGGCGTGAGGCTAGGGTTTAGAGTGAATATGACTACCTAGTCTTGAGGCTAGGGTTTAGAGTGAATATGACTACCTAATATTGAGGCTAGGCTTTGGAGAGGATGTTACTTCCTAGGCTTGAAGCTAGGGTGTAGCTAGGGTAAGACTCAGACAGGTGCTCAGGAGACCGGGGCCTAATGGAGTGGTAGGCGTGAGATTCAGAATCTTTCGATGGCTAGATAGGGTAGCCTTAGGACGTAAGGATTTAAATCAGGTAAGTCTTTTGTCCTAAAGGAATCGCGTTATGGGTTAGGACCAGGCAGGCTTGAGGTCGGGCCAAAGAGCGATGGATTGGGATTGGACGATCCTAGTACCTAACTATTTAAGGGTTTATAGCGGGATGACTGGTTTGGACCCTAGGGTGTTTCAAAGTTTAGGCTAGGTGCGATCCATAGGTGTGGGAGATAGGTTTGGAGATGTGACCATGTTGGCGCTTAGGACAAGAATTGAGTCTCAAAGACTTGCTCGAGTATAATAGGTACCTAATAGGATTGGGTATGCTTGGGGACCTAAGTTTGTCTAAGAGGTCATTGTAGATACCCCGGGGAACCACGGCTTGGCTAGAGCGGTGAATTATCCTAGGATGTCTAATTGATTTTAAGAGTCGCCACTCACGTTTTAGAGGAACGCGAGAAAACCTAAGAAAATAGCCTTTTTTTATTGACTACGAAACCAAAGATTCTTGAGATGAGGGGTTTGGGGGTTACGTGATGGAGTGGGAAGTACTTAAACACCCACTCTGCCCCGCTTACGCGGGTCTTGCTACTTTTGGTGTTCTAATGTTAAATGTCCTTCAATAAAAAGTGCTAACAATTACAATGGAAAGAAAGGGAAAATTTACAAAGGAAAATAAAAGAGAATTGTTTTATTTATTAATTTATGCTAAAGATTACATGTAATAATTATACTAAACAATTACATTAAGAAATGAGAATGTAAATTAAAGTAGAGATTAAAATGTAGGGAGATAACCTTAACCAACTTTAATGTAATAAAGTGGTCATTTGGTCATATCCCAATTGATGGGGATTGCATACATTACTAAGACATGTAAAATAAGAGAAGAAGAATAAAGTACCTTAAGAAAGAGGACTTCAAACTTGGACTTGAAAATGGTGTTGTTGTAGGGAAATTGTTGTAGAACAATTTGTGTAGAGTCTTGTTGTTAAGAACTCTTGTTGGGAGAATTTGTGTATAGTGTAGTTTTTGAATCAAAGTTGAGGTCCAAAAAGAGAGTCTCAAAAGTCTAGAGTTTTGGCTAGAGAGAAAATGTTGAGGTCCTTTTCTAAGGTAGAAATGAGAGGTTTTTATAGATAGAAAAGAGAGGGAAAGGTTGGAGGGAAAATGATCAATCCATGTGAGATGGAATTGACCATTAGAAAATAAGATAAATGAAATAATAAATGAAATAAATAAAAGAAAACCAAATAATAATAAAAATAAATATTTTGCTTTTAAGAAATGGCTAGAATAATGGGATTGGAGGTTATAAAACTAGGGGGATGAATGTGGAGGTAAAAAGAGGCTCTTTTGTGATCAAGAAGAGATGTTGTAAATAAGAAAATGGAGGGAAATAAGGTGCAATCCGTTACTGCCATAATGGGAGGCGCGCGAGTCCTACTTTAGGGGCGAGACGCGCGCGCAGCCCACAAACAGTGTCGAAAGCGCCCGCGGGTGGAAAAGACAGAATGACAGAAATGACTCTAAAGTTAATTCTGTTATGCAGTTTAGTCCAAAACTAACGGAATCAGTTAGGAACTTAACCGAAGTAGCAGAAATTAACAAAAACAAGTTAAATAAAAATACTATGTATGCAATCGGGGTGAGAGGTCCAAAGCGGGGTGTCTACAGAGCCCCTCGATGACGTGGATTACGAAGCAAAATGCGTCGACGAAAGAAAGACAATCGTCGAGGACATCGACAAGAGAAAACAAAGACTCGATAAAATATGAATTTGAAATTTGCGAAGGATAGGGGTGCCCTCCCTATGTGAGCGGCTTTATTGATATACAAAGGACATGGCGGGATCCATTTTGCTGAAGCGGGATCCGTTTGCTGAAGTGGGATCCGTTTGCTGAAGCGGGATCCGTTTTCTGAAGCAGGATCCGTTTGTTGAAGCGGGATCCGTTTGCTGAAGGCGGGACACGTTTGCTGAAGGCGGGACCCGTTTGCTGGTGCGGGATCCGTTTGCTGAAGGCGGAATCCGTTTGCTGGTGCAGGATCCATTTGCTGGAGGTGGGATCCGTTTGCTAAGACGGGATCCGTTTGCTGGTGCGGGATCCGTTTGGTAAGGCGGGATCCGTTTGCTGGAGGCGGGATCCGTTTCCTAAGGCGGGATCCGTTTGCTGATGCGGGATCCGTTTACTAAGGCGGGATCTGTGTGCTGAAGCGGGATCCGTTTGCTGATGCAGGATCCGTTTGCTTATGTGGGATCCGTTTGCTGATGGCGGGAACCGAGGCTCCGTCTGCCTGTAGGTGATATTTTTGTGTTGCTTGATGGAAAGGTGGTGATTTTGCGACTCACCATGGACCGAGTTGTTTTCATTGAACTGTAATTGTTTGAATCTGTGGGATGCAGGCGTAGTTGACGGCGGATCACTTTCTGCTGGGGATGAAGTGCCTTGAGTTGCAGATGCTGTTGACCTTGTGGTGGTACTTGTTAAGTGTGTGCTTTGCAGGTATATGTGCTTGTGACATGTATGGGATGTGAAATGGCAGTTATGAGGGAAATTGTGCTTGCGGTGTGATGTGATTTGAAAGCAGTTTTTATGAGAGAGAAGTAAAGTGATTCTGTGTGTGAAGTGATTTTTGAAAGCGGTGATTTCTTGAGATGAATGATGTCCATACCTTCACTTACCATTGCCGCTTGATTGGGGATGGATTGCTGAAGGATGTTGATGCTTTTGATGAAGAATGTCCATGCTTTGGATGGAGAATGATGATGTTGATGGTGATGAATTGTTCTTGCCTTTGAAGGAGTGTCGACGAGATGGTATTCTGGATGGTGGGTTGGTCGTGCCAAAGGGCTGCCTACGTATCCCTTGAAAGGAATCAGACCAGCATAGTTCAAGGATGATGGAGAATGCTGGAGGAGAAGCTAGGAGCAAAGCAAAGTAAAGCACGAACTTTTGCACATAGAAAAAGAAAAAGAATTTTTTTTTTTATTATTTAGATTAGAAGGGAAAGAATATGCACACATGTGAGAAAAATATTTTTTTAGTTCGTGGGTGAACCATTTTAACCATTGTGTGTTTGTAAAGCCAACCCAAGATCAAGTCATGTTCGATCGAAGTCCGAATTGCCTCGCTTGAATGTTGTCGCCGCGGTGTCCAACGAAAATTGATGTCTAGCCCCAAGAGATTTGTCGTTTATGGGGCTTCAAAAGGACTATTGATGCCGAGATGCCAAGGGGTTGCTGACTGTAAAGCCCCTCGAATGCTGAACTTTGAGTGGCTTATGAAACCCCAAGATGAATCAACTCTTAGCCCATTCAAATAAATTGTCTTTTGTTGTCGACGTGGGCAAGCCCCAAGAGAAGATCATTGATACCAAGCTTTGAGAGATTGCTAAGCCCCAAATGTCATGGGCTTATCAAGTTTGTAGATGGCGGGATGTGGAGACCTTTCGGTGTGAAGCCTCAAATTTTCTTGGAATCGGCTTAGCATTATGTTGGGAGCGGATGGCACTATTGGGAAGAACTCTTGAAGGCGATCTCCTTCTTTCTCTTGTTTGGAGATGGATGGCCCTTTTTTGTGGTTGATACCCAAATGGCGGAAGGTCCATGTTGAAAATGTAGTACGGTCTTCGGGAGACGTCTCGTGGGAGATGGTGATGTTGTTGCAGATGATAAGGTCTTGGTGTGATAAAGTCTCGAACGGTATGTTTGCTTGAGTCTTCTTGAGTTGAACCGACAGCGGATCTTCGGATGCAGCCTGTGCTTTTGATCTTGGAGAAGGGGGTGATGTATTGCAGAAACATTGGGATTGGCCGTAACTCTGCTTATAGAGTTAACATATTGGCATTGCCCGCTATAACTCAGCCGGGTGAGTCTAGCATATTGAATCCTTTTCCTTTTCTCTAAGATTTCCTTCAGAATCTCGCTGTGAGTTCTAACAAGAATCATCAAATTCATTCATATCATCGGAGCCTTCATTTAAAACCAAGAGGCCTTTTGACTGTAAGTGTTGAGGGACCATTAAAGTTTGATCCCTTTCATGGAGCCATAAGACTACTCTCAAATTGCATTGCTCGGGTACCACTGCCTAAAAGCTTGTTAATTACGATGCCCCGATATTTCCCTTTGCTTGTATCCCTGTAATGCCGTGGCCCAAAAGATTTGTAGATTGCGAAGCCCCTTGAGACCTTTTGGTATAAAGCTTCAAATATTGCTGGGGACATTGAAGTGAATTACTTCTTGCCGAGGGAGCCTTTAAGACTTGACCATAGCCCCTAGAGTGCCATCATTGATTGCGAGAAAGGTCCATAGTTGATTGGGGGAACGAGTACGGGCACACATGACAAGATGGCTTTTTGACATCCCTTTTGAGAGACTTTGAGGATAGTCTCACACATGTTTCTCGAGCACAGCCCCTAGGGCTTATTGATTGTCAAATGAAGCAAAAGAAGCCCTTGTTCTTGAGTCACATATCCCCTAGGGCGTCACCATTTTTTGAGCAAAGCAAGAGTGACTCATTCTCGTGCGAGGGAACAAATATGAGATGACATGACAAGAGCTACTCCATTTCTCGGGAGCCTTTCTGCGTACTTTAGAAGCACATACTTGCAGAAGCTTTGAAAACTGAGACACATGTTATTGCTATTTGCTGCCCAAGCCAATTGACTAGCTAGGGATTATTTGTGCAACCTCGTGCCCTTTTATGATGGGCTCGTTCTCAGATGGGTCTTGGTTACCACGGGCCTTCTTTTCATGAACCCAAAAATGCACACTGCTGGAGAATGATGCCAATAACCCAAGACAACCTTTGATGGTGCCATATCTTGTCGAGCCTTTTGCAATCCCAAAGTTGACTCGGTGGGGAATTGACTTCCTGAGGAGATCCAATGTAGAGCTTGTGCAGTTGTCTTCCTTAAAGGCGGGAGATCTCCATTTCTCTTTCCCTTCTCTCTCTCACTCTCTCATTTTTTTTATGACGCACCCTGTTTTTTGCATAGACCGCCCTTTCGGGTTTTCAATCTAGCGGGCATCTCTTTTGCGTCTTCTTTTTTTTTTTTGACTCAATTAATGAGGAAGTGTGCATTGACTCCGGCTGAGGAGATAAGACATGTGATTTTGCGGTGAAGACCTTTTGTCACTAAAGATGAGTGACATTGACTCGACTAGGGAAGTGTCCCTAGTATTGACTTTATATATATTTTTTGAATGACTCACGAAGGCAAGTAAGTCATTAAGAGAGAAGAGAAGGAAAGCCCCAATTTGATTGCAAGAAATTGGGAGTATGCAGAAAGAATAGAAGCCCTAGACTCGACAAGGAACGGAAAGTAATTCCAAATCTAGGAAAGTTGTTCAATCTTGAGGTGATTAATTCATTGGCAAATGAATCGTACAAAGATGTCTTGCAAGTTCGAGAGGAAGGCCGATCACCATAACGCGCTAGGGCTAAACATATCTTCTTTCTTGCATGAGACCGGACCCGAAGGTTGCCTACGTTCCTCCAGTGAAGAGGCTCAGGTCACCGTAGTTCTTGTGGATCCTTCATTCGTCGAGATGAATTGTTGCTTCGTCATGATTGTTGTTGATGTTGCTTCGTCCTTCGTTTGGTGGAATGATATTGTTGTTGTGAACTTTTTTGAATGAAGGGGGATTTTTTTTTTTTTTTTTTTTTTTGTGCTCTAACTTTTGCCTAGGTTGATTTGTGGATTTCAACCTAGCGAGCCCTTTTTTTTTTTTTTTATATCCCCTTTTGGAAACTTTGCTTCATGATCATTGCTCCACCATTCTTTGTCTTGATTTCTTCGTTGTTGATGTCTTCGTTGTTGATGCCGTCGTTGATGTTTAGCCCCTAGGCGTTCAAGCGATGGCCTTCATTCCAAAACTTGTTTAGACATTTCTTCATCATTTTGCCAAGAATTAATTGAACAACTTGGAAGAGTGTATGAGGACAAGAACGACTTTTATTTGATAATAAGACTCGACATTGAACATGGGACGAGAGAAAACTTTAATGCACACCAAAGAGGACTTTGACTTTCTTTTTTTTTTATTCCTATTACTAGGTAGAGAAATAGAAACGGAGATTGTTGTCGTCATCCTCCATGTTGTTGTAGTCCTCATTGTCGTTGTAGTCTTCCATGTCACTACATTCTTCCATGTTATTGCTTGGGAACCCTTTGTCGTTGAAGCTTGTGTCATAGGAGGACTCAGCCACTTCTCGGAGCAAATTGTCAATTCTAACCCCCGCATCATACATGCTTGAAAAATCGGAGTGAAAAGCCCCACTAAGATGAGTGCGGTAGTCCATTCAAACACTTCAAGAAGATATCCATTTGTTCCTTCTTGGAAGGCCTATCAACCATCTCGGCTAGCTTGTCATTCCAACGGCGATAGAAGTCCCCAAATGATTCATCACCCATTTGCACGGTGCTCTCCAATTCCTTCTTGGTGGGGCGGAATATGGAGTTGCCTTGATATTGTAACTTGAAGGCAAGCATAGCGACATCCCAATTGAGGTGAGTGGAAACTGCAAGACCCATATACCAATCTTTTGCGACCCCCTCGAGAGTAAGTGGGAAGCATTGTGCCATTATTTGAGGAGACACTTTCTTTGGTAGCATGGCCCAAATGTAGGAGTCGACATGAGCGTCGGGACAAGAGGTGCCTTTGAACTTACCAATATCGGGCATCTTGAATTTTTCAGGAAGAGCCACCATAGTGTTCACGAGAAAAGAAGCATGATGAGGATCGGAGCTTGGGCCTTTGTGCAAATTTAGCCCACTAAGCTTTTGGTCAATGTAGGACATGAGAGTGTTGACCAAACCGGTATTGATGCCTTGGACCTTTCTTTCATTCGTGAGCCCCTTCAATTGGTCCTCGAGTTTGGATACTTCTCTTTTATGGGCCATTTCCACATGCTCGTAACGGGCTCGCCATAAATCATCCTTGCGGCGGACATTCTCGGCTAGTGTATCAACTTTCCCTTTCCATGCTTCCACCATGCGGAATAACCCTTCGTTGGACACGGGAATGTTCTCACCCTTGTTGTTGTTGCTGTTGGAAGCCATTGGACCTATTGAGAGAACACGGTCGATCTTAGGTTGGCCCCACAAATACCTTTTGAGTAAAATAAATTCACCCACAAACAAAGGAAAAAGACTCAACCACATAAGAAAAATGACTCATTTTTTTTTATTTATTTATGAAGTCGGAAGGACATAGTCCTTTTTGGGGTTTCTAGAAAAATTGTGGAATCGTCACACTAGTATATAGACCTTCTCGCGGTCCCATATACTCATCGGATTCCACCACGCTTGTGAATCCTACATGTGTCGGGATTAAACTAAATTAATGTAGTAAAGCATACATGCGGGGACAGATTTTTTATTTGCGTCCATTATGACCACTTAGGGACGGATTTTTATTTCGTCCATAACAACGAGTGGCATGTATGATTTGAAGACATTAGTTTAGGGAAATCTCGGCACATGGAAACAGACTTGAGTCACGGAGTGTTAGACCCTAACTAGAATTGTGTGGTTTGTTCTCGGCTTAAATATGAGGCTTAAAGGTCACCCCCGGCATGTAATCGTGAACTACGCCATGGGCTGAGGTTTACCGCTTCGGAAGAGTCAAGGTCGGGTGGAGCTTGAAACTTCCTAGGATGGGCCTCGACGGGTTTGGGGTTGGACTTGTGCGACTCGACAGTGAGCAGTTGATAAGAATTGTGCGCTTAGTGTGAGGTCTAACAAGTGACAAAATATTTTTTTTTTCAAAGGAAATAAAAAAAACAAATAAGCAGGTAATTTACAACTTTCGAATCACCCGTTTGACCGATAAAAATGAAACAGAGAATTAAAAGATGGTTTTGTGTAGGTCTGGTGCCCACACACTGTCAAAACTGCTCTGTTCTGTTCTGGAAAGTTGCCCAGACGCGCGCGCTTTATGCTGTGAGGATGGGAGGCGCGCGCCTTAGGCACTAGAGGGCAGAGGCGCCCGCTTTATGCTGTGAGGATGGGAGGCGCGCGCCTTAGGCACTAGAGGGCAGAGGCGCCCGCTTCTGGGCAGTACCTGCAAATTCATGGGTTCAAGGGACTGCCTTGACCCTAAATAAAAACACTTTTCCCCTGCAGAAACTGTTAGCACAATAACATGAAATTTGAAGGACAAGATGAGAGGCGGGCGATTCTGGTGGTGAAGGTGGGATGCGCGCTCCTTAGGCCAAGAAGGCCAGAGGCGCACGCGTCTCACCTTTTTCCACCAGAATGCCCAGAAAACAGATATAAGAACACCAAAAGCAGAAAATGCAAGTTTAACCCTCTATGTCCCCAGCGGAGTCGCCACTGTAGATACCCCGGGGAACCACGGCTTGGCTAGAGCGGTTAATTATCCTAGGATGTCTAATTTATTTTAAGAGTCTCCACCCACGTTTTAGAGGAACGCGAGAAAACCTAAGAAAATAGACTTTTTTATTGATTACGAAACCAAAGATTCTTGAGATGAGGGGTTCGGGGGTTAGGTGATGGAGTGGGAAGTACTTAAATACCCACTCCGCCCTGCTTACGCGGGTCTTGCTACTTTTGGTGTTCTAATGTTAAATGTCCTTCAATAAAAAGTGCTAACAATTACAATGGAAAGAAAGGGGAAATTTACAAAGGAAAATAAAAGAGAATTGTTTTATTTATTAATTTATGCTAAAGATTACATGTAACAATTATACTAAACAATTACATTAAGAAATGAGAATGTAAATTAAAGTAGAGATTAAAATTTAGGGAGATAACCTTAACCAACTTTAATGTAATAAAGTGGTCATTTGGTCATGTCCCAATTGATGGGGATTTCATACATTACTAAGACATGTAAAATAAGAGAAGAAGAATAAAGTACCTTAAGAAAGAGGACTTCAAACTTGGACTTGAAAATGGTGTTGTTGTAGGGAAATTGTTGTAGAACAATTTGTGTAGAGTCTTGTTGTTAAGAACTCTTGTTGGGAGAATTTGTGTATAGTGTAGTTTTTGAATCAAAGTTGAGGTCCAAAAAGAGAGTCTCAAAAGTCTAGAGTTTTGGCTAGAGAGAAAATGTTGAGGTCCTTTTCTAAGGTAGAAAGGAGAGGTTTTTATAGGTAGAAAAGAGAGGGAAAGGTTGGAGGGAAAATGATCAATCCATGTGAGATGGAATTGACCAATAGAAAATAAGATAAATAAAATAATAAATGAAATAAATAAAAGAAAATCAAATAATAATAAAAAGAATATTTTTTTTTTTAAGAAATGGCTAGAATAATGGGATTGGAGGTTATAAAACTAGGGGGGATGAATGTGGAGGTAAAAAGAGGCTATTTTGTGATCAAGAAGAGATGTTGTAAATAAGAAAATGGAGGAAAATAAGGTACAATCCGTTACTGCCATAATGGGAGGCGCGCGAGTCCCGCTTTAGGGGCGAGATGCGCGTGCAGCCCACAAACAGTGTCGGAAGCCCCCGCAGGTGGAAAAGACAGAATGACAGAAATGACTCTAAAGTTAATTCTGTTATGCAGTTTAGTCCAAAACTAATAGAATCAGTTAGAAACTTAACCGAAGTAGCAGAAATTAACAAAAACAAGTTAAATAAAAATACTATGTATGCAATCGGGGTGAGAGGTCCAAAGCGGGGTGCCTACAGTCATACGCGTGACCAAGCTCGTTTGGCAATTGCGAAGGTAGGTTAGGGATGAGACCAAAGGTGTTAAGGACACGGGTTTTAACCGGATGGGTTTTGAGATCTCTAAGGTATGGGACAGTTCGTGGGAGATCCTATGGGGTTGAAGGTCAGACCTAAGGGGTTGAAGGTCAGACTGGGAAGTCTTTTGAGGCTAATGGGTGACACTAGGTTTA
Source organism: Campanula takesimana (assembly GCA_026119855.1). Taxonomy (NCBI): domain Eukaryota; kingdom Viridiplantae; phylum Streptophyta; class Magnoliopsida; order Asterales; family Campanulaceae; genus Campanula; species Campanula takesimana. The sequence continues at coordinate 808,061 of JAOWBW010000465.1, forward strand.
AGAGTGGCAGGGCCATGGCATTGTTTTGGTTGGACCGAGCAGGCTGGGAACTAAAGAGTTCTAAGGGTCGATATCTATGGTTATAGACCTAGAGGGTAGACAGTCTTGTGATCTAAAGGGTTTAGTATTGAGACCTAAGGTGTGGATCGGATATGCTAGAGAACTAAAAGATAGGCGCTTGGTAGACTCGAATGGTTATGGGATCTAAGGGATCGCTCAACAGGTTAGACTGGGTAGACCTAAGAGGTAGGCCCTAAGAGGATAAGGGAGCCATGGTTTAGACATGGTGAGAACGGGTATGTGTTGGTAGGTTTGAGATCTAGGAGATCGGGTAGGCTCGGGACCGGTAGGTTCGGGAGCTAATGGGTCATCCTAAGGATTTGGCTTTGGTAGACCGGTATAAGGTTTGAGGTTTTGGATAGAGCCGGTTTGAGGTTTGAGGTTTCGGATAGAGCCGTTTTGAGGCCTCAGGAGTCACGCTACAAAATTGTAGAGGGTCGTGCTAAGGGGTTATGGTGTAACCTAGGTAAAACTCATCGGGTAGGTTCGGGACCTAAAGGTTTTGAATCAGGTAAGCTTGGGACCTAGGGAGTTAAGGGTTTAGGCCTAGAGGACTCCTAAAGTGTAGGAGATAGGGTAAAGGACCGAGTCGGTTTAAGAATCACAAAGATTGGTCCTAGATGGACCGAGGATGTTTTAGCAATTTCATGGAGACCAAGGGTGCGGGTTTATAAACAATGTGTCGGGGAGAGAACTTTTTGAAAGGGTTATGATTTTATAAAGATGCCTTATAATTAATTACGATTCTAACAAATCCAAAGAGTTTGTCACGTGCCAAGTTTGACGATGAGGGATTCCCTTCTACTAAGTATATCCTTGTTGAAGCTCCAGTATTCTCCGAGAAACCACATAGCTAACCTATTCTGTTGGGGACACTCTAGTTTGATGAGCGGGTATCCTCCCTCCTTTAAGACGCACCCTTTTTTCTGCGTAGACCGTCCCTTGTAGGTTTTTAATCTAGCGGGCATCTCTTTTGCGTCATTCATTTTTTTTTGAAATCATTCAGTCGACTCAAAAAAAGTAAAAAAGAATTGTCTGAAAACATGCAGGGGCATTTTAGAGAGAGAAAGAGAGAGAGCGAGAGTGCTCGTATATCGACTCCTCGAACAAATTATGAGAGGTATATGTACCATTGGAAGGAAGCCCCTGCTTGGCAGAAAGTAAGTGTTTGGCTCTTCCTAGATTGTAGAACAGAAGACTTGTCGAGACATTTGAAAATTGTTTTATTCAAGATTCTCATTTGATTAATCGAGAATGGACCTCGTTGATTGATTAATGAGTTCTGGTTAATGGGTAAACAAGTAGCCTCAAAATAATAAATGTTTTGATCGATTGTGAGTGAAGAAACCAAAAGTATAAATAGAAGGTGGAACAGAGAAGAGAAAGAAGATTGGCTACGAGGTGAGTTATGTATATTTTGGACCGAACCCGAAGGCTGCCTACGTTCTCCTCAAGGTGAGAAGCTCAGGTCTGCGTAGTTCGAGGGAGGCTCGGCTGATGATGAAGTTGGGTTTGAGGTTCGTTTAACAGAGGTGAGTTGCTCCGTTGTTGCTTGTTGCTTTGGACTGCTTCATTGTAGTTGTTATGGGATGCTGCTGCCGTGTTAAACTTTTTTGTAGGAAAAGAAAGAAAAATAGAACATTTGAAGTGAAAATAAAATGGGAATTTTACTTTTCTATGGTGATAGCCCCTTCTATTTTTCTATTTTTTATTTTATCTCTTTGTGCACACCCTTTTTTCTGCCTAGGCCGCCCTTTCAGGTTTCCAACCTAGCGGGCTTCTTTTTGGTGCAATGCTCTAATTTTTGCCTAGGTCGCCCTTTTGGGTTTCATAGCGAGCCTTTTTTTTTTTTTTTTGCATTTGTACATGAAACATTGGGCAAGACGAGCCCCTAGTTTGCTTTCACCTCTCTTAATTGCGAGGTAGCCTCCTTATAGTTCAAGCGGCCTTTTGCTGGCGGCGTGCATCGTAGCCCCTTGATTTTCACTGGTAGAGCTCCATCGGATTGTCACGTGGTGCCTATAAATGGCATGAACAACTCCGTGCATTTCTTTTATATTTGCGATGGAATACGGATAGCCCCGGTGTATCGGCATGTAGTACTCATGAAGGGAACAAACAATCTCTTGAATTATGGCAGCATGGATGTCTATTTGATGATGAGCAACTGCGGTTCATTTCTTTGCATGACTGTGTGGGAAAGGGGTCTAATGGTGAGATGGGAGGTGTATGAGGATAGTGTATGGGAGAAGATGTATAGAGAGAGTGTACATGAAGGGTGTACACGGGGTGAGTGTGTAGAGAGAGTGTATAGGGGTAGAATGTAGAGAGAAGAGAAAGTGATTAGTTCATCCCAATTGATCAAATCATTTGTTATCATGAGATTAATTGCTTACTTAGTTATGTGAATGGTTTGCGGGTCCATTTACCTTTTAATGAGTCGTCATTAATGATTAAGATTAAGATTAATTCATCATATAAAGATATAGCAATCAAGTGAAAATGGTGAATAAGACAATTTTCATGGAATTGATTTATGCAAGATTATGTCTCAAGTCTAGAGAGAAAAGAAATAAATACTCTTTTATTGGAACTAAAAGATTTAAACTGACTACTCTGGGGTGGACTTTTACTTAAAGAAACAAAAATCGTCAAAGGTGGACTTTTGACTAAGGACACTCTACAACCTACGAAGACTGAATGACCCCCTTTTTTTATTTATTTAAAGGAAGTAGCCCCAATTTGCTCATTCTGGTATCCAACCTCATTCCTTTGGCGCGTGGCGGTGTTGGTTCGAGTTGTCGGGACGTGGCCTCTTTGCATCGTTTCCCTTGTTGACACTGCGGGAGTCCTCCTCAATTATGTCTACATCGTCCTTGGGGCGTTGAGGTGATCTAAAGTGAATTGACGAGAGATTTTTGCTAGCATGGTCGGAGGTCTCTTGTCGTTGATCCCAAACACCATCTTGGATTATCGTGGCTAATTCTTTGAGCTTCTCAGAGATGCTTTGTCTCTCCTTCGAGTGAGGGATCTCTTGTGCCTTAAGTGCTTTGGCTATCTCCGTCCTATGGTGCTTCTCTTGGGCTTCTAATGCCAAGTGCAATTCTTTGGTATGACGTCTGTTTCTTATGTCAATGATCATCTTCAAGTATTCTATGTGCCTTCTTTCTTGGGTTTTGAGTCGTTCGGCCATGCAAGCAAGGGAAATCTCAAAGTATTTTGACGACATGTGTGGGCGATCTACAGTAGCGACAATATTGGCACGTTAAAATTTTTGCATTTAGTTAGGCTCATAATTAATGACAAGGCATCGTTATAAAATCACTTTTGGAAAAGAGTCGGTCTCCACATTTTGAAATGCATTTTTTGACAAAAATTTGAAAGTTTGACCAGGCCGAAGTTGCCTACGTTCCCCTTACCATGAGGGAGAGGTTCCACATATTAAGAGACTCAGGTCACCGTAGTTTGAGTCAAGTTAGACTTTTTTAAAAATAGGTGAGAGATGACTATAGGGGTCAAAAAGAAGGAGATGACTCAGTCCTTAGTCAAGCATGGGTGAGGAAGACCTATAGGAGTCGGGTAAGGTTTGACTTAAGGTTTGACCTAAATAGGCCGAGAGGTTGGTCAAGGAAGATCGCGTCGATAATGGTGGGTTAACCTAGATGGGTGAAGGATAGGTCGTCCTAAATGAGAAGGGTTGGATTGACCTATATGGTGAGCGGGTCGCAGAGGGACAAACGTGGTTTTCCCTAGGTGGGTCAAATGTAGGTTGGTTGGCCTAGATGGTTGACCTAGACGGTTCAAAGGGAGGTAAGTCGACCTAAGCAGGTCAATGATCGACCTAGACAAGTCAAATACGGGTAGACTGGCCTATTTGGGTTGGTTGACCAAGGGAGGTTGGAGATTGACCTAGATGGATCCCAGATAGGTAAGTCGACCTAAGCGGGTTAAGGATTGACCTAGATGGGTGAAGGGGTAGTTTTAACCTAAGACGGACAAGTTGACCTAGATGGGTCAAGGATGGTGCGTGGACCTAAACGGGTTGAGGCGGGTTGACCTAGGTTGGTCAGGACAATAGTGGGTCAAGTAATTGTTGGGTTTCTTAGTAACATGCGCAGTGGAATAAAGCATTTAAAATTTGTCATGAAACCCAAAGCCATAGATCCGCTCATATGATTATATCAAATACATACAATATGAATACTAGAATACTAACCCTTGATGCCTTTGAATTTGGTCTTTAATCTTGGTGGAGAATTCGAAGCTTGATCACGAGCAAATAAGAACACGAACTTCGAAGATGATAAATTTCACCCTCTATCGGTATCCACACCACGAACGAATATCAAGAACACTTGATCTTGGTTGCTAGACCAAATTTAGAAACACGCTTTCTCAATTGTATTTTGACTATATGGAATTATGTGATGATATTCTTGTTCTTCAATATAGAGATCTCTTAGAACAGGAAAAATAATCCTCTCAAAACTCTTTGGAGGCACTCATAATGTTATCACAATTGCTAGGACTGGTTAGGGCAGTAGAGATAGGTTTTATACTTGTTACACCTATTCCAAATAGGAAACAAGTGGTCAAACCCGCAAGAAAACGGAACAAGAAGTTTCTGGCCCGAAACCGCCTTGCCCGACCGGGTATAGCAATGTGCCCGACCGGGCGCAGCATATAGCCCGACCGGGTACACAAGCCTGCCCGACCGGGCGCTCCCCTTTTCCAGTTTTTCCGGTTTTCTCCTTAAAAACCCTAAAAACCCTTAAAGGTCCTTTGATCCAAAATTCCAATTAAGTCCTTTTATATTCGTTCTAATGTGTGTGACCCTATAGGATTACACTAAGTTGGCAATAGGTTCAATCATAACCCATAAGATATGATTAGGTTCTAGCAAACCGTCATACCTACCCAAATAGTATAACTAGATACAATTTCGCATTCCATTTAGAACATGTCATAATCCCTTTGTCCACGATGTCATTGAACACAAGTCATGGTCAACAAGTCAACTTGTCTTTGTTCAATACTTTCTCGATTCCGAATATGTTGATAATCCAAACGACATTGATCCAATCAATTTATTTGTGTCTGGCCGAACATTTTCATCAACATCATTCCTATGAGAGGCCTAAGCTTGACATCTCTCCGAAGAGGGACAAATCAATCATAGCTTATTATTCTTCCCTACATGAATCCGATTATGCCAATCATACCTTTTATAACTACCCGGTTAAAGGTAACGTTTGAATATGTCAAACATAATATTCATCAAGTGGAAGACTATAATAACTACATGTCTAAGGATTCAAATGACATAACTAATATGAGATATATATATATGACATTGACCATGATATAGATCTCATAAAGCGGGTCATGTCCGGTACTTAACAAGTACCCATAAATCTAACATGATCATCCCATGATCATTTAGCCTTTATACTAATACCAAACAAGTACTAGGGACAGAGATTATTATAAGTAAACATGAACGGCAACAATAATCAAAACATCTCTTTATTAATATGAAACAAATGATAACAATTACAACGTTTATTAAACGTGCCTAGGGCACCAACACCAACAATCTCCCACTTGCCCTAGGCCCAATCTCCCATGTATCTAATACCCATGGACCTAACATGACCATCATGTTTAGCTTGTGGAAGTCCCTTTGTTAGCGGGTCCGCGACATTGTCATCAGTTGGTACTCTGCATATATTCACGTCTCCCCTATCAACGATCTCTCGAATGATATGAAAACGCCTAAGTATTTGTTTGGATTTCTGATGTGCCCTTGGTTTCTTTGCTTGAGAAATAGCACCATTATTATCACAATAAAGGTCTATTGGATTAGCAATATTAGGAACCACTTCAAATTCAGTAATGAACTTCTTAATCCAAACAACTTCCTTTGCAGCATCTGATGCAGCAATATACTCAGCTTCCGTTGTAGAATCAGCGGTTGTACTTTGCTTGGAACTCTTCCAGCTTACAGATCCACCATTTAACATAAACACAAAACCCGATTGCGACTGACTATCATCTTTGTCGGTTTGGAAGCTTGCATCCGTGTAAGCATTTACAACGAGATCATCTTCCATTCCTCCATAGACCAAAAATGAATCTTTAGTCCTTCTCAAGTACTTAAGAATCACTTTTACAGCCATCCAGTGATTTTCACCGAGGTCGGATTGATATCTACTTGTCATGCTCAATGCATAAGATACATCCGGCCTAGTACAAATCATGGCATACATGATGGACCCATTTGCCGAAGCATATGGAACATCATTCATTTTCTCACGCTCATCTTTTGTATTAGGACATTGAGTCTTGCTTAGAGAAATTCCATGTAACATTGGCAAGGTTCCTCTCTTAGAATTTTCCATGCGCAATCTTCTAATGACCTTGTCAATGTATGTACTTTGGCTTAAACCAATTAGCTTCCTAGATCTATCTCTGTAGATCTTAATGCCAAGTACATATGCGGCTTCACCCATATCTTTCATTGCAAAACACTTTCCTAACCAGTTTTTACAGACTGAAGTGTAGGAATGTCGTTTCCAATGAGCAATATGTCATCCACATATAGAATAAGGAATAGCACTATGCTCCCACTAATCTTCTTGTAAACACAAGGTTCATCTTCATTCTTGATGAAACCAAACTCTTTGACCGATTCATCAAAACGGAGATTCCAACTCCTAGAAGCTTGCTTCAATCCATAGATGGATCGTTGCAATTTGCATACCTTAGAATTTTGTTCAAAACCTTCTAGTTGTATCATATACACATCCTCTTGTAGTTTTCCATTTAGGAAAGCGGTTTTGACATCCATTTGACATATTTCATAGTCATGATATACGGCAATGGAAAGCTAAATTCTTATAGACTTGATCATTGCTACGGGTGAAAAGGTTTCATCATAGTCAATACCATGAACTTGCCTATAACCTTTCGCTACAAGTATATCTTTGTAAGTATGCACCTTCTCATCCATGTCAGTCTTCTTCTTGAACACCCATTTGCATCCTATGGTTTTTACACCTTCGGGCGCATCAATCAAGTTCCAAACTTGATTGTCTTTCATGGATTGTAATTCGGATTCCCTGGCTCCAAGCCATTTCTTCGAATCAGGAGAAGACATCGCCTCTTGGTAGGTGGTTGGTTCATCATTATCAATGATCTCCACCTCATTACTATCCGTTACAAGAAAACCATATCTCTCGGGCTCGGACCGTAACCTAACAGATCTGCGAGTTACTTGTGTACTTTGATTAGGTTCCACAATTTCTTGTGGGATTTGTTCTTGTTCCACCATTGGTTCAATGTCATTTTCTGGGTCTCGAACCTCTTCGAGATTTACTTTACTCCCACTGATTTCTTTGGAGAGAAACTCTTTCTCTAGAAAGACACCAGTTCGGGCAACAAATACCTTGTTGTTCTCTCGGTTGTAAAAGTAATATCCTCTAGTTTCCTTAGGATATCCCACGAAAATACATTTGTCAGATTTGTGTGCAAGTTTGTCTGAGACAAGTCTTTTGACAAAAGCTTCGCAACCCCAAATCTTCATGAAAGACAAACAAGTTTTCTTTCCGCTCCACATCTCATATGGAGTCTTTTGAACCAATTTTATTGGAACACGATTTAGTGTGAATGCAGCGCTTTCTAGAGCATAACCCCAAAAGGATAAAGGAAGATCAACTCGACTCATCATTGATCGAACCATGTCCAACAAAGTTCGATTCCTCCTCTCGGACACAGCATTCCATTGTGGTGTCCCGGGTGGAGTTAATTGTGAAATTATTCAACAATTCTTTAGATGATCATCGAATTCATGACTTAAGTATTCTCCACCTCGATCCGATCGAAGTTCCTTTATACTTTTGCCAAGTTGTTTTTCTACTTCATTTTGAAATATTCTAAATATTTCAAAGGCTTCACTTTTATGTTTCATTAGGTAAACATACCCAAATCTACTATAATCATCAGTGAAGGTTATGAAGTATTGAAATCCTCCCCGAGCATTGCTACTTAATGGTCCACATACATCGGAATGTATCAACCCCAATAAGTCGCTTGCCCTTTCACCTAGCTTGGTAAAAGGTGTCTTAGTCATTTTTCCAAGAAGACACGACTCGCAAGTATCATATGACTCAAGGTCACATGAACCCAAAAGACCGTCCTCATGGAGTTTTGAGATACGCTTCTCATTGATATGACCAAGAAGGCAATGCCACAAGTAAGTACGATTACTATCATTAGGTTTAGATTTCTTATTTACATGATAGACATTGTCATTATTTTCATTCTTGACATCCAAGACATAAAGGCCATTAAATGAATTAGCAATACCATAAAGCACATCATTTAAATAAATAGAAAATTTCTTTTTTTTAATAAGAAACTTAAAACCTTCATTATCCAAACAAGAAATTGAAATAATATTTCTACTTAAATCCAGTACATAATAGTAATTGTTCAAAACAAGTATTAAACCAGAAGGTAAAGTGACTTCATAAGTTCCTACGGCTAATGCAGTAACTCTTGCTCCATTTCCCAATCGTAGGTCCACTTCACCCTCTTTAAGCAGTCTCCTATTCTTTAGTGCCTGCACATTTAAACAAATGTGAGAACCACATCCGATATCCAATACCCAAGAATCAGTGGTAGAAAGGAGAATATCTATCATATAGATACCTGAAGTCGACGCAGTCCCACTGCTCTTCTTCTTCTTTTGCTCTTCCTTAAAAGCCTTGCAATTACGTTTCCAATGACCAATTTCTTGACAATGGAAACAAATTGCATCTTTTTGTGAATCAGGTTTTGCCTCTGGATCCTTGGCAACCTTTGCCTTGCTTATTTTTGGTTTGACAACTTTCTTACCCTTTTCTTTGGCACTAGCTTTCTTTCCATCATGAACCAAGAGCACAGGAGAACCTTTCTCCACAATCTTCATCTCCGCAGTTTTAAGCATACCATGCAACTCGGAGAGATTCTTATCCATTCCATGCATGTTATAATTCATCACAAAATGATTATAACACTTAGGCAATGAATTAAGAATGAGATCCGTGGCTAGCTCCAATGGGATTGGATAGCCAAGTTTCTCAAGATGCTCTACATAGCCTTTCATTTTAAGCATGTGAGGACTCACTTGTTGCCCTTCACTCATTTTGCAAGAAGTGAATGCAACAATGGTCTTATACCTCTCTTGCCTAGCTTGCTCTTGAAACATGGCTCTTAACTCCATGCTTATCTCATAGGCTTCCAAATGTTCCAAACTTTGTTGGAGTTTTGAGCACATAGTAGCAAGCATGAGACAACTTACATCTCTAGAATCATTACGATGTTTCTTGTAACCGTCTCTTTCTTCCCTAGGGGCATTGGATTCTGGAAGAGGCCCATCGAGAATGTACAACTTATCTTCTTGCCTAAGAACTACTCTTAGGCTACGGATCCAATCCAAAAGTTCGTACCATTCTCTTGGAGGTTATCATTCTCAAGGATCGATCGCAACGAAATTGATTGAGTGTTGTTAGTCATTATCTACAATTATGCAAAATATTTTCAAAATTTAATAAGTACCAATTTCATTAAAGAAATAAATAATGTATTTTCCTAAAAAATACTCCCACTAAATTATACAACTTTCTTATACATCCAATGTATGATATAATTTAAATGGGCTAAGATCCAACTTTAATTTAACTTTGAGTCCACGGAGGAGGACCGCTCCAAACTAAATTAATTAGGTAGATAATCATGTCAATCATATCCCATATGACTCTTAGATCTTTTTCTGAGATTCTTTAAAAAATCCAATTTCAAAAAGCATGTTAAATCTCATCTTTGCCTAGGCCCAAAACTGTTTTGACGCCTAATTAAGTTCAACCATTTTAAACGTATAGGAACCATTCAATTTAATACACCTCGCGGAGGCGAACCCACATTAAATTAATGAACCTCATCTTGCTCATTCATGAATAAAATTAATGCACCTCGCGGAGGCGAGCCCACATGAATTCACCCATGTACTTACAAGTGTTTTAATCATGGCATGGCAAAAAGGGCTTAAAACTTTCTTGAAGGTTTATCACATATAGCATACAACACATTTATGAGCACATAATATAAACATGTTAGGTATCAAGTTTAGCCACTTAATTAATCATCATTAATTTAAGAATAATATTTATGTGTCATTAGTTTCTCTATAATTATGAGGATGAGACTCTTTGAACTTTGGTTATCATCTCCAAATCAAGACAACAAGAAGTGCGGCCGACACTAAGCCATAAGGCAACCACAATTCCGCACTAATTCCAAAATTTATCTCAAAATTGTTTTTCCCGATTCAATTAGGATTTGGTGTTCTTGGTGATCCAATCACCATGATCATCAAAACCTTGAATGAACAATTTATGAATCCTTGAATTATCAAAACTTTGATCCAATCAAAAATTCATAATCCAAACAATTTTAATCCACCATAATTTTTATTGCGATTGAATAGTGTGATTAAAGTTTATAAAACAATAAACCACATAAAATCATATAACACATAAACATCATAATTCAATATTCACATCATGCTAGGCACATAAACAAATAATTTATATACACACAACATGATCTAGTATTGAAATAATCAACATGAACGGGGCTCTGATACCACTGTTGGGTTTCGTAGTAACATGCGCAGCGGAATAAAGCATTTAAAATTTTTCATGAAACCCAAAGCCATAGATCCGCTCATATGATTATATCAAATACATACAATATGAATACTAGAATACTAACCCTTGATGCCTTTGAATTTGGTCTTTAATCTTGGTGGATAATTCGAAGCTTGATTACGAGCAAGTAAGAACACGAACTTCGAAGATGATAAATTTCACCCTCTATCGGTATCCACACCACGAACGAATATCAAGAACACTTGATCTTGGTTGCTAGACCAAATTGAGAAACACGCTTTCTCAATTGTATTTTGACTATATGGAATTATGTGATGATATTCTTCTTCTTCAATCTAGAGATCTCTTAGAACAAGAAAAATAATCCTCTCAAAACTCTTTGGAGGCACTCATAATGTTATCACAATTGCTAAGACTGATTAGGGTAACTAGAGATAGGTTTTATACTTGTTACACCTATTCCAAATAGGAAACAAGTAGTCAAACCCGCAAGAAAACGGAACAGGAAGTTTCTGGCCCGAAACCGCCTTGCCCGACCGGGTATAGCAATGTGCCCGACCGGGCGCAGCATATAGCCCGACCAGGTACACAAGGCTGCCCGAGCGGGCGCTCCCCTTTTCCAGTTTTTCCGGTTTTCTCCTCAAAAACCCTAAAAACCCGTAAAGGTCCTTTGACCCAAAATTCCAATTAAGTCCTTTTAGATTCGTTCTATTGTGTGTGACCCTATAGTATTACACTAAGTTGGCAATGGGTTCAATCATAAACCCATAAGATATGATTAGGTTCTAGCAAACCGTCATACCTACCCAAATAGTATAACTAGATCCAAGTTCGCATTCCATTTAGAACATGTCATAATCCCTTTGTCCACGATGTCATTGAACACAAGTCATGGTCAACAAGTCAACTTGTCTTTATTTAATACTTTTTCGATTCCGAATATGTTGATAATCCAAACGACATTGATCCAATCAATTCATTTGAGTCCGGACGAACATTTTCATCAACATCATTCCTACGAGAGGCCTAAGCTTGACATCTCTCCGAAGAGGGACAAATCCATCATAGCTTATTATTCTTCCCTACATGAATCCGATTATGCCAATCATACCTTTTATAACTACCCGGTTAAAGGTAACGTTTGAATATGTCAAACATAATATTCATCAAGTGGAAGACTATAATAATTACATACATGTCTAAGGATTCAAATGACATAACTAATATGAGATATATATATATGACATTGACCATGATATAGATCTCATAAAGCACATCATGTCCGGTACTTAACAAGTACCCATAAATCTAACATGATCACCCCATGATCATTTAGCCTTTATACTAATACCAAACAAGTACTAGGGACGGAGATTATTATAAGTAAACATGAACGACAATAATAATCAAAACATCTCTTTATTAATATGAAATAAATGATAACAATTACAACGTTTATTAAACGTGCCTAGGGCACCAACACCAATAGTAATGACCTCGGTGGGTCAAGATGACGGTTTGACCTAAGCGGGTTAAGGTCAAAGGTAATTGTGTTCTCCTATGGAATCAAAGATTGACCTAGGAGGTCAAACGCGGATAAGGTTGACCTAGGGGTTAAAGGTTTACCTAAGGGATCAAAAGGTGATAAGGTTGATCGAGGAGGTCAAGGGTTGACCTAAGATGTCAAAGGCGATTGGGTTGACCTAGGGGGTCAAAGGTTGACTTAAGGGGTCCAAAGGCGGATAAGGTTGACCAAGGGGGTCAAGTGTTGACCTAGGGGGTTAAGGCGATTGGGTTGACCTAGGGGGTCAAAGGTTGACCTAAGGGGTCAAAAGGTGATATGGTTGACCGAGGAGGTCAAGGGTTGACCTAAAGGGTCAAAAGTTGACCTAAGGGTCAAAGGCGGATAAGGTTGACCAAGGGGGTCAAGGGTTGACCTAATAGGTCAAAGGTGATAAGGTTGACCCAGGGGGCTCAAAGGTGGACCTAAGAGGTCAAAGGTGATAAGGTTGACCTAAGGGGTCAAAGGTTGACCTAGGGGGTCAAAAGGTTATAAGGTTGACCTAAGGGGTCAAAGGTTTACCTAAGAGGTCAATGGGTGATAAGGTTGACCTAAGGGGTCAAAGGTTGCAGGGGTCAAAGGTGATAAGGTAGACCTAAGAGGTCAAAGGTGATAAGGTTGACCTAAAGGGTCAAAGGTAGACCTAAGAGGTCAAAGGTGATAAGTTTGACCCAGAGGGTCAAAGGTAGACCTAAGAGTCCAAAGGTGATAAGGTTGACCTAAGGGGTCAAAGGTTGACCTTGAAGGTCAAAAGGTGATAAGGTTGGGGGACCAAAGAAAGTAGAGACGAAGGGTAGACCCAAATGGATTACAATGATGGGTAGACCTAGATGGGTCTAACGTCATGGTTAGGTAACCTAGATAGGTCAAGATGACGAGTTTTGACAGACGGCTCAAGGGATGAGGAATTGGCCTCGGAGGGTCCTAGAGGTCTCCTAGATGCAATACATGTTTTGTTTTACGAAAATCTTTGCATTATTTACATCCTAATTGGTTTGTCCAAGGAGTGTCCTAATCTCACTGCTCGCAAAGCGTACACGATGAGTGGAGGAAACGAGTCGCTCGAAAAAAGGGCGGCAGTAGCACCGCTAATTTCTGCACATCGAATGCTCCGGGGGTAATAAGGGACATGTGCAGTGCTGACACGGACTAGTGGTAGTGTGTGGCAAGGAACTAATTGTTTTTAGGGAGAAAAAGAGAAGTTTTTGATATTGTTATGATGCAATGCAGTGTAAGAGGTAAGAAAAGATAAGAATGTATAAGGGAGCATAGCAATGTTTTGCATTTGTCCTTAGTACTAGGGTGCGTATAGAAAAGGTGCAAGGTGCATATGAAAACATGGCAAAAGTATAAGGTGCATGTGGTAAGATGGCAAAAATGTGGAGAGCATGTAAGAACATGGCAAAAGCATAAGGTGCATGTAAGAACATGGAAAACATCATGATATGAACGACAGTTAGACCCACTAAGTTTGAAAAAGTTTCAAAGCAGTCCCCAGCAGAGTCGCCACTGTGAATACGTGTGTTTAAAATTGAGATATTCATAGCAACATTAAAATATGAGAGTCGCCATGCCGTTTTAATTAGCCAAAACATTGAGAAAAAGCATGTTAATGGGTTCGGGGGTCAAATTACGATAAGAGAAGAATATTGAACGTTATCACTCCTATCGCCCGAATGATCGGTATTTCTATCATGATGCGGTGTATGTTGTGTGCGGTGTTTAGAGACCGGATCCAAAGATTGCCTACGTTCCTCTCAATATGAGAAGCTCAAGTCAGCGTAGTTTGAGAAGAATTTAGAATAGGCAGAAGGATCGGGATCATGCGTAATGAGGGGGAAATTACCTAAAGATTAGGGTTTAGAGGTAGTTCCTAGATCGTGTTCGGGTTGATGAACCCTAGATCATCATCGGCTATCAAATAACATGTAATTACGAAGATCGCAACCCTAAATATAGCATAAATAAGATTTTAATCTATGAATATGATGAACATGCGAAGAACATATTATGAACATATGAATGTCATGATGAACATATGAATAAACATGTTAAGAACACGAATATTATGGATCTAAACTAAGAACATGGCAAGAACATGAAGAAAAAGTTAGAAAACTTACCTATGTTGGCAAGAAATAAACCTAGATCTTCTTGGGATTCTTGAGAGTGTTCTTGGAGGCTTGAATGACTTGATTTGGGAGCAAAATCGTCCCTTCTGAGCTCTAAAATTCGGATCCTTAATTATGAGGCAAGGGAGGCCTTATATAGCAATCTGGTGGAGAGATCTGACGGTCCATATCACCTGAGGCGGATGTGGCCGCGTGGCCAAGGTCGAAAGTGGCCGCGTGGCCAAGGTCGAAAGTGGCCGCGTGGCCAAGTCTTCCGTCTGATGTGATTTTTAAGCTAGGGTTTTATTTGGTTAATGGAAACCCTATTTTGTCCATTTTTAAGATGTTCTAAAATGATGAGATATATTTTGGGAATTCGGGACAAGTCTTTGCAAGGTTTTTAATTCCTATAAAGTCCTTGTATATTTGGGAAAGCCATAATAAACTCATTTTCAGATCGGGTACTAACAATATCATGTAGTACCATCTACTTTAAATGAAGAGACATGATCATGGCTGACACTCTCCTATTCAATGAAATAGAATACAATATGTATACTGGATCTGGCCAATTACGGAGCCAGGCTTGTACACAATCCAACGGCATACAGTCAGGCAATATTTTGTTAATGTATTATAAAATTTTATTTAATAAAAGATGTAAGTTATAGTTTTTCTAGGTTAAATATGACACACATACTAAAAATATAATTTATCTAGAGGTGGTCTCCTGTGCAACCGTTCCACAGCGTGCGACGCTTTGCACGGAGCCGAGCCAAGCCATTTAATTTATTATTATTATTATTTTCGTTTACCCCAAAATATTTTTTCCTCGCAATTTTTTTGCTCGCCAACAAAAGTAACATTTTTTATAACTAAATGTAACACTTTTTTTTTTAATGTACCTCAATTTTGCTGCATATATTAAAGATAACATAAGATTGACAACTAAACTAATGTCACATTTTATAATAAATGAATGTAACATTTTTTATAAAGGAATATAACACTTTTTTTTCAAATGTAACACCTTTTTTTTAAAAAAAAAAAAAAAAATAACATTGACAAAACTAAACTAAAGTTACATTTTATAAGAAATGAATGTAATATTTTTATCTCAATTGTAACAGATTATATTCTTAAATGTAACATTATATCTGAAATGTAACAATTTTTATTGAGAAAGTAACAATTGAGATGCAAACCCGATTATATACATGAATTTTTACTCTTGTTTTAAAGAAAAAAGTAACATTTACTAAATAAAAGTGTTAAATTCATCTATATAGAAAATTATAATCATATATGCACTCTATTACACTTCAATTATTACTTTTTCTAACAAAAAAAAACTATCAAACTATTTATTTTTATTTTTTTGAAAAACTGCGGTTACATTTGACAGTAAAAAGTGTTACTTTTTGAAGATAAAAATGTTACTTTTATTATAACAGAGTGTTACATCTCATGTGACGAGCAGCTCAATTTTTTTGTGTGTTAAAAAGTATATTTAAAAAAAAATAAAAAAAAATCAAAGCATATCATGATCTATCTAGTTTGATTCGTTTCATCGAGACAAACATAACGGCATTGTTAAGTTTTTTTTCCGACTTCAAAATCTCAAGATATTGTATTTTAAAGTTATTGGGGGGGGGGTTTGTTTTTAATAAATGACATGTGTCGCGATCTGAGAAGGGGAAGAGGCTGGCGGGTAGGCGGTGTGGGTGGATGGGAACGACCCGTGGGTCAACCTTTCACACCGGGTGCAACGGACGCACCTAAGAATTTGTCTTTTATCTATGAGCAATGCTAGCTAGCGACAAAAAATAAGATCACAAAATTTTGATCAATAATGAGGTGTCAATATTGTAACGACCCGAATTTTTCAATAGCTTAATATTCAATAAAAGCCAAAATATTACATCTCAATATGTCTACAGTCTAAAATAATCTATAAAATATCACTAATCACCCCGGGTTCTCAATAAACTTGATTCGATCCAAATCTTTTCTATCTCGAACCTCGATCAACTGTCAACTTCAAAACCAAAACTGGAGGGGTTGAGTTGGGGGGCTCAGTAAGAAATGAGATTCACAATATCACAGAAGCCAAATGAACACAATTATCAAATAAAACAATCCATGAAATCATAAATATGGACGTACCAATAAGACTTCTCATAAATCGAATAACAATCGATTATACTTCAGAGCTCGATGCACTAATTATGTTCGGATCCAGTGGTCTAACTATCATACATAAACTCAATCTCAATTGTTATCGCCCGCACTCGGAGCCGAACCAACACAAAACACAATAACAAAGTCCACTGCAACCGTCACATTATTTAGTCATATCAAAACCATTCCATATAACAAATCTCATTTCTTTAAGGACCAAAACACATATAGCATGCTTTCAATAAAATCAATACTTTTTGAATCAGTTCAATATCAAAACAATTATCAAATTGGACGGAACAATCAATATGCGTATCAATTAAACAGAGCACAACGATAGGATGGATATCAAAGAAATAATCACGTGATTAACTGATATGGAATCAATACAAGATTAATTAATGTGTAGAATCCTGAAGTGTAAAATTACCTATTTATGATGGGAAAAATAGTAATTTTTCACTACTTAAGTGAAAGGGTGTAGTCCCTAAATGAAGTGGCTCTTAGCCTTGTATATATAGGGTCTTCCATCAACCCTTAAGACACACAAACAAATTAATATTCTTTCCTAAATTCTCTTCATTCATTAGTAGAAGATCAAGAGAGGGCACTCATCATTTACAAGTACTTCATTCCCTACTTCTTCTTCAATCATCCTTCATTCAAGAACATCAAGATAGAATCAACAGGTATACGCTTCCGCCTCTATCCCATCTCAAACTTCTTGTAGATTTGAGTGTTTTGGCTTTATGAAATAGAAATGTTCCAACAATTGGTATCAGAGCCTGGTTAAATTCTGGATTAAGTTTGAGTTTTTGAAAGCTTAAATGATTTATTTGATTCATAATTTTGTTGAACCATTATGCTTTGATGTTGTTTAGATACTCTAATTCATTAATAGAGTATTGGTAATCATCGTTTGGTTAAAATTCTGGAAAACAATTGAAAAGCTCAAAAGACACAATGGTTCATGCAAGATTATCCCATTGGCATAGCCGTGCGTTGAATAATGCTCGATGTGTGCGGATCTACTTAGTTGGCCAATTTATTTTATGCAAGATTATCCCTTTAGACATGGTTGTACATTGTATGATACACGTACCATACGGAATTTACTTGCTTGGTCAAACACTTTTGTGTCAAAATAAATAATTGCTGAAAAAGCCTTGCTCGGCCGAGCACTTCCCTTGACTCGGTCGAGCACTGTAATATTTGATGAATCGATGCCTTTGGAAAATCACTACTCTCGGCCGAGCACCACCCTTAACTCGGTCGAGCACTGTAGCATCAGATTTCAAAGCTTCTCGAAAAGGCTTGCTCGGCCGAGTCAAGGGAGGTGCTCGGCCGAGTCAAGGGAGGTGCTCGGCCGAGCACCAAGTATGTCAAAAAAATTATGTTTCTGGAAAAGGGGTGCTCGGCCAAGTCATGCCATGTGCTCGGCCGAGCAGGTACTGTTCCCAGATTTCATATTTTTCAAGAATTTTGCACAATCAATTATTTTACTTCATTTTTGAGCAAGAACATACATTTTCAACCCTTAATTTTTGTGATTAATTATATGCGTAACAATTTTATACATTTTTTAAATAATATTATCATCAAAGTGGTTAACGTTATTTAAATCCAAGATTGTTAAGTGTTGAATGTATACATTAATATGTGGATGACATGAATTTTCCAAATAAGATCATGTCATTTGACAAAATTTAGGCCTTCATTTGGTAACAAATAAAATGAGCATTAAGTTGTTTTGTTAAGTACTTAAATATTCCCAAAGGGAGATTAAGAATTTAATTAAGACATTGTTCAAATTCTTGGTTACCTCAAGGTAACCATTTATCAATAAACTCGCAATCCAAAGATTAGTTTTGATGTCATGTCGATTATCTTAAAGATGGATTTCATTGATATAATTAGTCATTCTTTAATTATGTAGTTACTTATACATGTTTTGTATTTCATTCTTGTTCTCGTTTCCAACAGATTTATTAAATGCTTCATCTATAACTCCTTCTATGAGTATCATACCGATGTGATGCGGAAGCAAAGGTAGAAGATGATGGAAAGGATCTAATGTTGAGATCCAAGGGTGTGGACCAAACTTTTGGGTTCAATCAAAGCCCAATCTTTTTTAATATGGTTAATTGGGCTTAAATAAGTGGGCCAAATGTTTGAGCAGATTCTGCAATTATTTTGTTTGGGTTATATCTACGTATTGGTAGCCCAAATCGTGATTATGTCCACGTTGGGATGAAGATAAAGACTTAATATTTCATATGACTACTTATGGCGTGTTTGAGGATAAGTTCTTGAAGAGTTACGGCTGTTCAAATCTGACTATTCAGATTAGCCGAATTTACATTGTTTTCGTCATCTAGTTCTTATCTTTATTTTTCTTATCATTTAATAATTAATGTCTAGTTTATCCTAACTTGAAAGGATGTTCCAAGATTATTATAAATACCCTATAACATGTGATTGTTGGATATGAGTTATTGAATAAAATTTTCTTTGTGAGTTTGCGAACTTAATTCAATTCTTGCGAGAATTGTTCTTAAACCTTGAGAGGTTTAAACCCCTTCTGCCCTTGCGAGGACAGGCCTAATCTTGCGAGATTAGTTTATCTAGTTTTAGCTCTTGTTCCTTGCGAGGTTCTTGAGTTAATCCATATCCCTTCCAAAAATTCAATAGTTTATGTATCAAATTGGTATCAAGAGCCCGGTTATAAACAACCTTCTTAGCATTGTTTAGTCTGTGGGTGTAGAGATGGCAGGTAACAACATTTTTCATGATGATTCAGAGATATGGAGTCATTTGGAGGCATTAACTACATCGGTGGAGAGTATGGATACAATGATGAGTCAGTTGATTGATCTTAATCTCTGTGATGCGAGAGGGAGAAGTAGACATGGTTCTAATTTTGATGATTCAAGAAGTCCACCAAGGCGTCGTACTTCATATGATGATGATCATGGGTTGAATTTAGATGCTCTATAATTTGAAGGTGATTTGGATCCCGAGACATTTCTTGATTGGTTAAGGCAGATTGAGCGTGTTTTTTACTACAAGGATTTTGATGAACACATGAAGTTTAAAGTGGAAACCATTAAGTTGACAAATCATGCTTCTTTGTGGTACGAGAACTTGAAGAATCAAAGGAGACGTGAGGGTAATAGAAGAATTGATACTTGGGAGAAGTTGAAGAAACATCTCAAGAAGCGGTTTTTACCAAGGGATTTTAGCAAGAGTAATACTTAAAACTCACTTCTTTGCAGCAAGAAAATCTTACCGTGAGTGAATATGTTCGTGAATTTGAGAAATTAACAATTGTTTGTGATCTTGGAGAAAGAAAAAAGATGAAGATAGCGAGGTTTATCAAGGGTTTATCTTCCCAATTGCAGCAAAAGGTTGAAGTTCATCCTTACTTGACTTTTGATGATGTTTGCAAGTTGGCTATCAAGTTCAAAAGACAAGAGAAGAGAAATAAATCCACCATGGTACGTGAGTACAGTAAAGTCTATAATAGTCCTCTCAAACCTATTGTTCCGTCTTCTTTGAAGGAGGTCAAGAAAGAAGAACCAAAAGATAAGGGTAAAGCTGGTTTTGATCCTAAGTTCAAGATATGTTATAAGTGTCAAGGTTATGGTCACATTGCGAATGAGTGCCCTCAAAAGCGCACACTCACTTTGCAAGATCTTGACTTGTTGGAACCAAGTTTTATGGTCGATGAAGAGAGGACAAGGTTTCTGATTATGATGTGAGTCCACCAAGTGAGAAGGAGATGCTTGTGGTGCGAAACCTTCACATTAAATCTGGTCCGGAGGAGCAAAATCCACGCAACCAAATTTTTCACTCTTGATGCAAGGTCGGTGGTAAGACGTGCAATTTTATCATTGATAGTGGTTCATTTACAAATGCTGCATCTAGTGAAATGGTAGAAAAACTTAAGCTTCCTACTACTACTCATCCTGATTCGTATAAGAACGTAATGAAATATTGTTGTTAAGTACTAGTTATTATTTTATATTAAATAATACATTTATTGTACCGTCCTTTAGATGGAATTTAATATCTATCACAGTTTTGGACAAGGAAGGTTATTCTTGTTCGTTTGGAAATAATAAATGTGATCTTTATTTTAATTCCAAAATTGTCGGTACTAGTACTTTGTCAAGAAATGATAATCTTCATTTACTTGACACAATTAAAACAGTGAATGAGTCTCATATTAATGAAACCAAAGGCACTAAGCGAAAGTTATCAAGTGAAAATTATTATACCCTATGGCATAGGCGTTTGGATCATATCTCCAAGAGGAGAATTGATAAGCATGTGTCAGAGGGAATCTTAAACAAACTTGATTCTCCAGATAAAGACTTTTTCATTGAATGCCTTAAAGGAAAATTTACAAACACCAAAGGAAAAGGATCATTAAGAGCATCAAGCGTCTTAGAACTAATTCATACGGATATTTGTGCACCATTCACTACCCTTTCATGGAATGGTCAACAATATTTCATTACGTTCATAGATGATTATTCTCGTTATGGATACATTTATTTGCTTCATGAAAAGTCTCAATCATTGGATGTTTTCAAGTCTTATAGTGCCGAAGTTGAAAATCAACTTTGAAAGACTATTAAGAACGTTAGGTCCGATCGTGGTGGTGAATACTACAGTCGGAATGACGGTTTGGGTGAACAACGTCCGGGTCCTTTTGCTTGCTATCGTGACGAGTGTGAGATTGTTCCTCACTACACCATGCCGAGTACACCTAGCATGAATGGTGTAGCTGAGAGACGTAATAGAACCCTTAAGGATATGGTAAGAAGTATGATTTCTTGTACTTCCTTACCACACTCATTATGGGGCGATGCATTAAAAACCGCTACTTAAATTCTCAATAGAGCTCCCTCTAAGGCTACTAATGAAACTCCTTATGAATTATGGACGAATAAGAAATCGTCCTTAAATCACCTTCATGTAAGGGGTTGTCCAGCAGAATCTAGGCCTTTTAGGCCTAATGAGGAAAACTGGATGCTAAGACTGTTAGTAGCTATTTTGTAGGGTATGCTGAGAGATCTAGGGGATATAAATTTTACAACCCGAAAACTAGAAACTTTTTTGAAACGGGAAATGCTAGGTTCTTTAAGGATGTTGAATTTGGAAGAGAAATTAGGAATAGTTTTGAATTTGAAGAAGAAGAGGAGTCTATTTCTATACCTCTTCCCATAGTTCCCATTGGAAATCTATTTATACTTGAAATTAAACAAGAACATATAATTCAAAACAATGAATCCCCTATAAATATTGAACAACATGAAAATATTGATAGTGAGGATCAAATTCAACAACCTCAAAATCAAGAAGAACTAGTACCCTTAAGGAGATCCAATAGAGTAAGAAGGAATGCAATTCCGAATGATTATGAAGTATATCTTGCCGAGAATGAGAAACACTTAGGCTTAGTGGGAGATGAGCCACTAACCTTCCATAAAGCCATTAATAGTCGTAATTCTCATAAATGGATCAATATCATAAATGAATAGTTAAAATCCATGAAACACAATGATGTTTGGGATCTTGTGTTGGGTTTTGATCCATCATGCGCAGCGGAATAATAACATAAGATCAAACACCCATGGGCCCGGATCCGTGCATTTTGATTAAATTAAATATAAGATGAAAGAAAAACATACCCTTAAAGATCGAATCCATGAACACGGACTTTAAGGTGCTAAAGAAAACACCCTCTATCGGTATCCACACGTCGAACAGAATCAAGAACACCTTCTTGATTGATTGCTAGATTCAAGGCTTGATGAAGAAACGATTTCTTCATTGGAATTATTTTGCTCCATTGATTATTGTAGTTTGATGATTCCAAATCTCAAACTAAATAATCCTACATCTCTATATTTTATTGTTTCTAAAACAATGTATTATGATTTCTCAAATCACCATTAGAGGCTGTCAAACTCGGCTGCATATATTTATATGAGGGTTTGACCTAATTCCATTTGGCATCAGGATTCCTTGTCACACAAGAAATCATAACAAACTGACCAGTTACGGGGGCGGCCATACGGCTCACCAGGAGCCATACGCCACTCCAAGAGCCGTACGGTGGCGAGTTCAGATTCCCAGATTTTTCAGCCTTTTTCCAATCTGTTCTATTGAGTGTGACCCAATAGGATTATACTAAGTTGGCAACGAGTCCGAACAATTCAGAACCCGGAAGGCATAAGCGGACTCTAGCAAGCCATTATGACTACCCAATTAGTATAACTTTGAAAGACCAAAGTTACCTCATAGAACATATCATAATCCTTTTGTCACGCGATATCATATTGGACATTAGTCATGGTCCAGTCAACTTATATTGTCTAATGCTTTCTCGATCCTAACTAGATTGATATGGGCAAATGACATTGAACACATCAATTCATTTGGGTACGGCCATACACTATTATCAATCTCACTCATCGAGCGGCCAAGCAGATATCTCTCTTGAGAGAGGGAAAAATCCCATCTTGACTTACCATTCCTCCCTATAAGAATCCGATTATGTCAATCTTAGCCTTTATAACCAACCGGTTAAGGGTAGAGTTTGAGTACATCAAACATAATGTTCATCATGTGGAAGACCATGATAATCTCAGGTCTAAGGATATCAAATGATATAACTATTATGAGATTTAATTATGACATTTGACCATGACATAAATCTCATAACAGGTCTATCCAGTACCTTGTTCTCCAACAAGTACCCACAAGTTTAATCCGCATCCTATGAACCATAATCATCACATGATTATCCATTAAACTCATGCTAGCCCTTCATAAATGCTAGGGACAATGATTATTATCATAAACATGCAAAAGATATAATAATCGGGTTTATTATCTCTATAACAATGAAGCTATGATATAACGCATAGACCTTTCTCAAGGGCTTATGGCATAATATCCAACATCTTGTTCCAATACCTCAAATTAAGACCAAAAAGGATCCACAAGGTAATGTAGAAAGATATAAGGCTCGTCTTGTTGGTAAAGGATTTACTCAAAAGGAGGGTATTGATTACTAAGAAACGTTTTCTCCAGTATCATCTAAAAACTCTTTTAGGATCAATATAACACTTGTAGCACATTATGATCTTGAGCTTCATCAAATGGATGTAAAGACAACTTTTCTCAATAGAGACATTGAAGAAACTATCTATATGAAGAAACCAGAAATGGTGACTAATTTAGATCAAACTAATCAATTAGTTTGTAAACTTAAGAAATCCATTTATGGTCTCAAACAAGCTTCTCGTTAATGATACTTAAAATTCAATCAAGTTATTCTTTCATTCGGTTTTGAAACGAATATTGTTGAAGATTGTGTGTACCATAAGTTTAGTGGGAGTAAATTTATATTTTTGGTCTTATATGTGGATGATATTTTTCTTGCTAATGATATAAACCTTCTTAAGGAAACTAAGAAATTTCTTTCAAAAAATTTGAGATGAAAGATCTTAGTGAGGCATCATTTGTTTTAGGAATCCAAATTAAGCATAATCGTTCACAAGGTATTTTAGGATTAACACAAAAGGTCTATATAGAAAATATATTACAAAGATTTAGCATGCAAAACTGTAAACCGCATGACACCCATGTTTCTAAAGGAGACAAGTTTAGTCTCAAACAATGTACTAAAAGTAATATATAATCCAAGTTTATGGAAAATATCCCTTATGCATCAGCAGTAGGAAGCTTAATGTATGCACAAGTGATGTAGCCAAGCGGAAGCATAAAAGAAATAAATAATCGAATACGGTAGAATTCAATCGATACTCGTAAACGATGGGATAGATAATCGAAACTAGTAGAATTTAATCGATACTAGTAAACGATTTTTAACCTAGCAGAATTTAATCAATACTAAATTTGGCATCCAAAAGGAATTTAATCAACTTTTAGGAAGAAGAAATAAACTCTCAAGTTTATTCAATAAAAATCTCAATAAATCAACTAACTTTTGGAATTACATTTTGACCTATATTTATAGCACTCCTAAGACTTGTAAATCAAGTCAAACACTACTAAAAACAATCCTAACATATATGGTAATCTTATAGAAACCTAAAATAACAAAATAAACCCTAAAACTACTTCTAAACATGAAATTATTTGCTACTAAATATAACATCCGAAAATTACAATATAAATAAATAAAATTAAACAAAATATTCTTCCTAAGTTGATCCATATCAATCTCCATCATTCTCCTCAGCTTCAAAAAATTCGTCCTCGAATTTGAATTTTCTGGTACTTGAATTTGTTGCGGTGCAAAATGAACATATGACACAACCATTTTTTCACTCGAATTTGATATCAGAATATGAAAAATTTCTGATCTTTGGCGAACCTTGAATTTGTTTATTTGGGTGATAACATCCATCCAATCAGCCTAGCGCAATCGAATGAATTCATGGAGTAATATTTTTTTTATATAACTAGAAGAAAATGTATTCGAGTGGGGAATATCAAATGGATCGTTAAACTGATGAGTACCAGTTTCATGATAGATCGGCTGAAAGAAACAAATCAGAGGTTGTGAAGTGGTTGTATCGGCTAAACGCAAAACATTGTCAAGTTGACAAATATTGCAAGAACACTTATCATAAATGGGAGGCTTCGACCAATCGATGAAAAGATCTATAGCCGTAGATTCGATGAAAGTCCATGAAAGATCGGACATTTTTTTTTATTGAGAAGATAAGGAGAAAAAGATCGATAATCGAATACCTCAACCGAAAGCACGTCCTGGTTCAGGCTCTGGTTACCAAATGATGTAGACAAAGCGGAAGGATAAATGAGATAAATAATCGAATACGGTAGAATTCAATCGATACTCGTAAACGATGGGATAGGTAATCGAAACTACTAGAATTTAATCGATACTAGTAAACGATCTTCAATCTAGCAGAATTTAATCAATACTAAACTTGGCATCCAAAAGGAATCTAATCAACTTTTAGGAAGAAGAAATAAACTCTCAAGTTTATTCAATAAAAATCTCAATAAATTAACTCATTTTCGGAATTACATTTTGACCTATATATATAGCACTCCTGAGACTTGGAAATCAAGTCAAACACTTCTAAAAACAACCCTAATCTATATGGTAACTTAATAGAAGCCTAAAATAACAAATTAAACCCTAAATCTACTTCTAAGCATGAAAATATTACCTACTAAATAATAAATCCGAAAATACATTAAAATAACCATAATAATTAAAATAAATCTATTCCTATTCTTATCTCTATCATTAAACTATATCTCTATCTTGATCTTCATCAGTTTATTTTGTTATTTTAGGCTTCTATAAGATTACCATATATGTTAGGATTGTTTTTAGTAGTGTTTGACTTGATTTACAAGTCTTTGATTTACAAGTCTTAGGAGTGCTATAAATATAGGTCAAAATGTAATTCCGAAAGTTAGTTGACTTATTGAGATTTTTATTAAATAAACCTTAGAGTTTATTTCTTCTTCCTAAAAGTTGATTAAATTCCTTTTGGATGCCAACTTTAGTATTGATTAAATTCTGCTAGGTTGAAGATCGTTTACTAGTATCGATTAAATTCTACTAGTTTCGATTATCTATCCCATCGTTTACGAGTATCGATTGAATTCTACCGTATTCGATTATTTATCTATTTTATGCTTCCGCTTGGCTACATCAGTTGGTATTCAGAGCCTGAACCTGAATTTTTCTAAATTCAGTTAAGGTATTTGTTTATCTAGTTTTTCTTCTTTTCCCGAAAAAAAAATATATTTGATTTTTTGTGGCCTTTTGTTGAATCAGTAACAACCGACATTCTTGTTGATTGGTCAAAACCTTCGATTTACGATGAATGTCATTGCGAAATTTGTCAATTCAACATTGTTCTTTGTTCTGCCAATTCACCCACTTCACAACCTACAAATGTGTGGTATCAACCTCTGACCCTATGATGAAGAATCTTTTACACATCAATTTTTCGACCCCTTTGATGTTCCTCCTATAAAGTCATCTTCTTCAAATTACATCAAAAACTTGCTACTCAACGTGTTTATTAAGCTTCATTGGACGGATTGGATGGATGTTGTCACAAATATTAGCAAGTTCAAAATTCTTCAATGATTGAAGGTTTTTCAGGTTCTATTGTCATGTTCCCGTGGAAAAACAATCATGTCATATGCTCTCTTTGAATGGCTACAAACTCAAGTGCAAAGATGTTCCAAATTCGAGGACGAATTTTTCGCAGCCGAGGAGAATGATGAAGATCAAGATAGAGATATATTTTAATGATAGAGATAAGAATAGGAATAGATTTATATTAATCATTATGGTTATTTTAATGTATTTTCGGATTTATTATTTAGTAGGTAATATTTTCATGCTTAGAAGTAGATTTAAGGTTTAATTTGTTATTTTAGGCTTCTATTAAGTTACCATATAGATTAGGGTTGTTTCTAGAAGTGTTTGACTTGATTTCCAAGTCTTAGGAGTGCTATAAATATAGGTCAAAATGTAATTCCGAAAATGAGTTGATTTATTGAGATTTTTATTGAATAAACTTGAGAGTTTATTTCTTCTTCCTAAAAGTTGATTAAATTCCTTTTGGATGCCAACTTTAGTATTGATTAAATTCTGCTAGGTTGAAGATCGTTTACTAGTATCTAATAAATTCTACTAGTTTTGATTATCTATCCCATCGTTTACGAGTATCGATTGAATTTTACCGTATTCGATTATTTATCTCTTTTATGCTTCCGCTTGGCTACATCAACAAGTCTATACTCGTCCAGACCTTGCATTTATTTTTGGGATGCTTGGTAGATACCAAAGCAAGTCAGGGAGAGAACATTGGGTTGCCGTCAAAAGAGTGATGAGATACCTACAAAACATTAAGGACTACATGCTTACATATTCAAAATCAGATCATCTTGAGATCATTGGGTATTACGACTCTGATTTTGTTGGATGCCAAAACAGTCGAAAGTCAACGTCTGGTTATGTCTTCACATTAGCCGGTGGAGCAATTTCTTGGAGAAGTGCCAAGCAAAGAGTCGTAACTTCCTCTACCATGGAAGTCGAGTTTGTTGCTTGCTTCGAGGCATCTAATCAAGCTATATGGCTACGTAAATTTATTGAGGGACTACGAATTGTCAATAGTATTGAAAGACCACTAAAGATATATTGTGACAATCGGGCAGCTGTCTTGTACTCTAAGAACAACAAGAGTTTATCCAAGTCTAACATATAGATATTAAGTTTCTTGTTGTAAGAGAATGAGTACAAAATGAACAACTATAAATAAAACTTGTAGGAACAAATTCCATGCTAGCAGATCCATTTACTAAAGCGTTAACACCTTTAGTATTTCACGAGCATATTGCTCATATGGGTGTAACAACTTTTGATAACATTTAATATAGTGGGAGTTTATGCTTTACTCTTATTAATTGTTCTATTGTTTTAAAGATTTGATCTCATTTGGTTATGTAGAACTAGTTGGAAGAATATGTATATATTCATCATTTTCCATGCTACACATCTACACTTAATCTATGTCATTTAATTGGATATGTACATGTGATTATTGTGAGTTTAGTTGAAAATCAATTACAACGACTACTCCTTTAGTCCTTATACTTGTATGACTAATGGACAGGATAGTTATAGATGACAATAAAGTGCACATAAGGATTGTCATTTGTTTTATACTTATGATTTAAGGAAAACACATATTTATGCAACCCAAGTAGGAGATTGTTAGAACATGGATTTCATAACATGTGATTATTAATTCCATACATGAAATCATATTTATAATGTTAATATAAAGTGCAGAAGATTAATTAGCGTAGAATTCCTTAAGTGTAAAATTACCTATTTATGATGGGCAAAATAGTAATTTTGCACAACTTTAGTGAAAGGGTGTAGTCCCTAAATGAAGTGCCTCTTAGTCTTGTATATATAGGGTCTTCCATCAACCCTTAAGACAAACACAAATTCATATTCTGTCCAAAATTCTATTCATTCATTACTAGAAGATCAAGAGAGGACACTCATCATTTAGAAGTACTTCATTCCCTACTTCTTCAATAATCCTTCATTCAAGAATATCAAGATGGATTCAATATGTATACGCTTCCACCTCTATCCCATCTCATACTTCTTGTAGATTTGAGTGTTTTGGTTTTTATGCAATAGAAATGTTCCAACAGTATAGTCTCTCTTACCTCAAATGCACTTCAATAAAACTCTTGTACGCGAACAAGCGCACCTATTACTGCTTCTCAAAATCTAACAACAAAAAGATTAAATATAATAAATACCAATCTGCTAATTCTACTTAGATGTCCCTGTGAGAGCCCGCGCTCGGAACCTAACCCACGCTCGAATCCTCATAATGGTTTCACTACTTGAGTTTTGAAAAGAAGAGTCGCCACCTCATTTTATTTAAGGAAAATAGAGAAAAAAAAACTTTTATCTTGAAAAGAGATGTGGGTTTGGGGGCTATGTTACGAGAGAAGAAGGTGTTAGGCACTCCGCTCGTCCTTTCGGTCTCTAGCATACTTCCGCCTACGCTTGATTTTATTTTTCCCTTTGAAAATTCATTTTATGCCCTTACTTTGAAAAAATATGTGTGTTTATGTACGAAGGTGTCTCCTAATCTAGGTCGGTTCATTTGATTGCAACCAGGAAACAATTTGGATGAATTCCTAATTGGTTGTGAAAATGGTTTTGAATCACATTTAGAAAAGGAAAACATGTAAGGGGGAGAGGGGGTTATGTACAAATTATACAAAAAATGGGAGACAAATCCCATAACAAATGAATGTCCAAGCAAGGGGGTGTTGTTGAGATTCGAGGACTGCAGCGGATTGTCATGGTAATGTACCTGTCCAAAACTAATCCAATTCTAGAAAAAAACTTTCGATTTACTCCCAACACGTTAGAGTACACATAGGAATATTCGTGGAATTTATGGACTATTATTTCATGCTCAAATCATGGAAATAACACAAGAGTCAAATCTACCCAGAGTTAAAAAACAGAGCACATCTCATTTTGATTCGAAATTTACATCATCAATACATGCAAATATGGAGAAACTCAAAACATGAAAGTTGTAGATAACATGTCCAATATGATTCATGATAAGTTTTAAGTCCATAAAACAAGCTTATAGGTTTCAAAACACTTCTGACATATAATGTCAGAAACAGGACAGCTTCAGTTCTGGGTGCCTGCACTTGAATCGAAAAATGGAAAAGGGTATTTCCTTAGGTCACAATATTATTTCAAAGGAATTATAGGTTTCCTTAGAATGTTAGGAACAAATTTAGTTTTATGACTCAAACCCATAAATCAAGTTTGATTCATGTTTATTTCATGGAAATATAGAGTGGTCAGAAACAGCAGACATAGAGCATGGAAACAAGCTTCAAAACATGATTTAAACATGGAATTATACCTTAAAACTGAGCATTCATGTACTATAACATGTTATTAACATTATAAAGAAGATATTTATGAACAAGTATGGACCAAATCTCAGATAATCATGAAAGAGAAAGAAGTGGACAGATTGTAAGCATTTTGAAAGAAGTTTCATTTGCATGCTTGAAACCTTTATTTAAAACTTAGAGATGAAAATGAGATGAACATATAACATATATACACAACATGGACCAGAAATTCAACCATTCATAACTTATTTACATGAAGATTTACAAACTAGAACATGGATTTACATGGAGAAAATGGGAGTCTAGCCATTCTAATGGCTAGAGTCTAAATCTAACACATAAAAGTCTACATTTTTACAAGTTGCCACTTACATAGGGAGAGTCTTACCTAGTTAAGGTTGGTGAAGGTGTGGTTCCTTTGTCTACCCAGGGGAAGACTTCTTTTTGTTTGATTTGAGTTGTTGTTGTTGTTGAAGTTGAGTGGATGGAGATTGTTGCTTGTTGTTTGCTTGAGTTTTCTAGTGTTTGAGGGTTGGTTTTTTGGTGTTTGGATGGTGGTTTTGTGGTGGAGTAGTGGTGGTGTAGTGGTGGTGTCTTGGTGGTAGCAAGAACAAAAGAGGAATGAGATAAAGCGGTGTAGGATGAGAATGTAGCGAAAATGAATTAAATGTGTAGCTCTCTTCCAAATGGGTTGAATGGAGGGTATTATGGATGAGGGAGGTGATTATTTAGGACAAAAATGGGAGGGAGGTGGCCATCAGCTTCCTTCGTCATGAAGGTGGTAGTGGAGGCAATAGTGGCCAACATGTAGGAAAACCATGGGAGAAGACAAGCTGGTACTGGAACTGGAGGACCAGCCGTACGGCTCATCCAGAGCTGTATGCTTGGGATGAAGCCGTACGGTGGCTGAGTAAAAATGCTGAGTCATTGTTGGTTGCCACGTGTCATCTTCTGGTTGGTCCATTCCAAATGACTCATCCTATTGAAGGTCCAGCAGATGGCCACGTCAGGGAAGCCATGCAAGGTGTGTTTACAATGTTTCCGGCTCCGTTTTCTCATTCTGTAATGGCCCGAACTGCTCCGGTGTGTGCATAACGGTGATCCGGTTGCTCTTTCCTCCAACACGAAAGTTGTTCCTCATAATTTTTTGGTCATAATGATATATCTGAAATATGTTAACCAGTAAGGGATAACATAAATTAATTTTAAATGCAAAGGATGATCGGTAAAAGGCTCTCTAGGGTTGCGGGGCCCGCCGTAGGGTTCCGACGCTCGATTTTCGGAGAATACGCGTATTTTCTCGGGTTTAAGTCATGATCACAAATCTAGACTCGGTTTTAGCATCCAATGCACCGATAAGACAGTCGGTAGTCCTAAACCACCAAATCTAGGGTTCTAGGTCAATTATCGCGCTTAGACCAGATTAGGGTTTGATTGAAGGGGTGCGAGATCGGGGTGTCTACAAAGCCCCTCGTCGAATTCACTTGTAAATTAAAGTGGATTCGATGATACAATATAGACAATCGATCTCGTCTAGGGTTTAACGGCTGGGCCTGTGAATACATGTGTTTGAATTTGAGATATTCTTTGCAACATTAAAATTATGAGAGTCGCCACGCCGTTTTAATTATAGCCAAAACTTTGAGAAAAAGCATGTTTAATGGGTTCGGGGGTCAAATTACAACAAGAGAAGAATATTCACGTTATCACTCCTATTTCCCGAATTGATCGGTCTTTCTATCATGATGCGGTGTATGTAGTGTGTTAGTGATTGAGACCGGATCCGAAGATTGCCTACGTTCCTCTCAATGTGAGAAGCTCAGGTCAGCGTAGTTTGAGAAGAATTTAGAATAGACAGGAGAATCGGGATCATGCATAATGAGGGGGGAATTACCTAAAGATTAGGGTTTAGAAGTAGTTCCTAGATCATCTTTGGGTTGATGAACCCTACATCATCATTGGCTATGAAATAACATGTTAACATGAAGATCGTAACCCTAAATAAAGCATAAATAAGGTTTTAACCAAAGAATATGATGAACATGCGAAGAACTTATTATGAACATATGAATGTCATGAAGAAAATATGAATAAAGATGTTAGGAACATGAATATTATGAAGAACACATGAATAAACATATTAAGAATATGAATATTATGGATCTAAATTAATAATATGGCAAGAACATGAAGAAAAAGTTAGAAAACTTACCTTTGTTGGCAAGAAATAACCTTGGATCTTCTTGGGATTCTTGAGAGTGTTTTTGGAGGCTTGAATGACTTGATTTGGGAGCAAAATCGTCACTTGTGAGCTCTAAAATTCGGATCCTAAACCAATAGGCTGAGATTGGTTTATATAGTAAACAAAGGGGGAGATCTAACGGCTGAGATCTGAAGGAGCGAGGTTGGCCGCGTGGCCAAGATGGCTAGGTACGAAAGTGGCCGCGTGACCAAGATGGCTAGGTACGAAAGTGGCCGCGTGGCCATCGTTGCGCGCTGACGTTAAATTCAAGCTAGGGTTTTACTGTTCATACAAGGCAACCCTAAATGTCCATATTTAATGTTTTCTAGAACATTGAGCTATTTTTGGGAATCCGGGACAAGTCTTTGTAAGGTTTTTTAATTACTATAAAGTCCTCGTAATTTGGGAAAACCCTAATAAACTCATTTTCAGGATCGGGTACTAACAGTAGCCCCTCGGCGACGCTTCTTGCAAGGCAAGGTGGGGTCGACGATAAAAATAGGAACCGTTCTGAAACATGAGTTTCAAAACAGATGAAAGGTAAGCGAACGGCTGAACCTTGGCAGGCGACCTACGTATCCGTGGGGGAATCAAGCCAAACGTAGTTCAAATCTGAATTAAGAATGATTGTCCTCAGATGGGGAGAAATCTGATCTGCGGGAAAATTCATCCATAGGGGATAATGCAACTGCTGGGATGAGAGATGACCACGTTGGTCGGGTGGCTGAACCTTTTCAGGCTTCCTACGTATCCTCGGAGGAATCAAGCCGGTCGTAGTTCGGATGTACTGGGGAAAGAAGGAAGAAAGAAACGAGACATCAGACTCCTGCTGGGGATAACAATCCTAAGGACACTATCCTATATGAAGACTGAACATTCGTAAGGGAAATGAGATATCAGGGTTCTGCTGGGGATAACAATCCTACGGATACTATCCTGTATGAAGACTGAACATTCGTAAGGGAAACGGGGCGATACATAAAGACTACGGCGTCTAAATGGCCTCAAGGTGGAAATGGTAACTGCCGGGGTAAACGCAATCAGAAACGGACGGGTTCCTGTCGATCGCGCTAAAATAATAGATGCTGGATCTCTCGCAATTAGAGACAAACGGGCCTCTGCCAATTACTATCGATCTAGGATGCGCATGACATAGAGGCGGACGGGTCTCTGCAATCATATGAATCCTAAGCAAATATTGGGGAAAGAAGGTAGGGTTGATAATGGTGCAAGACATAAAGACTACGGCGTCTAAATAATCTCAAGATGGGCTAAAATAATAAATGCTGGAACTCTCGCAATTAGAGACGGACGAGTCTCTGCCAATCACGATCGAACTAACAAATATTGGGGAAAGAAGGTAAGGGTGACAATGGTGCGAGACATATAGACGGCGGGGTCTAAATAATCCCAAGATGGTAAAATGGTAATAGCCGGAGCTTATGCGATATAAAGATAGACGGGCCTCTGTCAATCGCAATTTATAAAATAACAAGTGCTGGATATTACGCAATATAGAGGTAGACGGGCCTCTGCAAATTGCAACAGAACGTACGCGAAGTAGAAATAACTCTCGGTCATCGCGATAATATAACAAAGCAATAACAAACGTACGTGCAGTAGGGATAACTCCTATTCACCACGATAGTTTTTATAGAGATGAAACATTCGTGCAGTAGGGATAACTCCCGGTCACCACGATAGTTTTTAAAGAGATGAAACATTCGTGCAGTAGGGATAACTCCCGGTCACCACGATAGTTTTTAAAGAGATGAAACATTCGTACAGTAGGGATGAATCCCAGTCACCACGATAGTTTTTAAAGAGATGAAACATTCGTGCAGTAGGGATAACTCCCGGTCACCACGATAGTTTTTAACGAGATGAAACATTCGTGCAGTAGGGATAACTCCCGGTCACCATGATAGTTTTTAAAGGGGTGAAACATTCGTGCAGTAGGGATAACTCCCGGTCACCACGATAGTTTTTAAAGAGATGAAACATTCGTGCAGTAGGGATAACTCCCGGTCACCGTGATAGTTTTTAAAGAGCTGAAACATTCGTGCAGTAGGGATAACTCCCGGTCACCACGATAGTTTTTAAACAAAGGATAATTTAGAGATTTTTTTAGGCTTTTTAAAACCAAATGATGTTCTAAAGGACAATAGACCCTTACAGAGTCATAAAGCTGGCAAACTTATCATGAGTCGCGAAGATGACGGATTGTTATGAAGTTGCAAAAGGGATGAACTCTCATGGAGTCACAAAGGTGATAGACTCTTGGGGAGTCACAAAGGTGAGGGACTCTCGGGGAGTCTCTAATATCTTGTGAGCAAGGATAATCATGGAGAGCATAGTGTTTGGGCTCCACTTGTCTTAAATTAGGAGGGAATGCATAAGACGAGGCTACAAGCCAAGGCATTAGGTAAGGAACCTTTTGGTTGGTTGCTTCGGGTAGGACCTAAGGCTTTTGAGGAATGAGGACCTAAATATTAGGGTTTAGAAGTGTTCAGGAAAACTGGCGTTAAGGACCGCAAATTTGGGACTAGGGTTTTAGAAATATCCTAGGCTTCGAGGCTAGGGCTTAGAGTTATGGTAGGCTCAGAGGTTGCAAAGGCGTTGGCTTTTAGACATAAGTCTGGGAGTTAGAAAGGTTGTGACTTTCTAGGCTTGAGACTAGGGACCACTGGAAAGAGGGATTGATTTTGTGGAGGGTTTACTAAGCTTGATGTTAGGGTTCATCATTTTCCGGGATTGGTGACTATGGCTTGGAAATGTTCGTGGTAACCTAGGCTTTAGGCTAGGTTTTAAGGCTAAGGACTGTAAACTTCCTATATTTTGAGACTAACGTGAAGGAATTTCCTAGGTCTAGGACTAAGGTTTGAAGGGAATGTTGAATCCTAGGCTCGATGATAGAGTTTAGTGAGGATATAGTCTCCTAGGCCCTGCGGCTAGGGTTTAGAAAGAGTGCGACTACCTAGGCTTGAGGCTAGGGTTTGGAGCGAATGCGAGTACCTAGGCTTGAGGCTAGGGTTTAGAGCGAATGCAACTACCTAGGCTCGAGGCTAGGGTTTAGAGCGAATGCGGCTTCCTAGGCCTGAGGCTAAGGTTGATTAAGTTTTGGACAGGGCGTTGTATCCTAGGTTTTTGGTTAGGGTTCAATAAGACGGGGGATTAAGATTGTAAATTTCCTAGGTTTTGAGACTAGGGTTTCGGGAATTTGGAAATGATGTTGCATGCGGGGCTTTGGAAATTCCCTAGAACTTGGGCTAGGGTTAAAGAGGATGTTGCGGTTTCCTAGGCTTAAGGATATGTGACTACCTAGGCTTGAGGCTAGGGTTTGGGGAGAATGCGACTTCCTAGGTTTGAGGCTAGGGTTTGGAAAGAATATCGACTACCTAGGCTTGAGGCTAGAGTTTGGATGGAATGTGACTACCTAGGCTCGAGGGTAGGGTTTAGGAAGGATGTGGCTACCTAGGATCGAGGCTAGGGTTTAAGAAGGATGTAACTTCCTAGGCTTTAGGCTAGGGTTTGGAAGGATGTAATTAACTAGGCTTGAGGCTAGGGTTTTGAGGGAATGTGACTACCTAGGCTTGAGGCTAGGGTTTGGGAAGATGTGATTACCTAGGCTTGAGGCTAGGGTTTGGGAAGATGTGATTACCTAGGCTTGAGGCTAGGGTTCGGAGCGCATGTGACTTCCTAGGCTAGAGGCTAGGGTTTGTAGAGGATGTGATTACCTAGGCTTGAGGCTAGGGTTCAGAGCGCATGTGACTTCCTAGTCTAGAGGCTAGGGTTTGTAGAGGATTTGGCAACCTAGGCTTGAGGCTAGGGTTCGGAGCGCATGTGACTTCCTAGGCTAGAGGCTAGGGTTTGTAGAGGATGTGATTACCTAGGCTTGTGTCTAGGGTTCGGAGCGCATGTGATTACCTAGGTTTAAGGCTAGGCTTTGAATAGAAGGTGACTACCTAGGCTTGAGGCTAGGGTTTGGAGACCGAAAGCATTTGAAGGTTTGTCTTGGTTTAGACCGAGCAAGTTTGAGGTCTAAGAGTGTTGCGGTTTGGGGCAGGTGAGCTTGATACCTCATGGCTGGATAGGCTCGATAGATTAGACCTCGGCTAGAGTGCTAGGGTTTAGCTAGGGTAAGACTCAGACATGTGTTAAGGAGACTGGGGCCTAATGGAATGGTAGGCGTGAGATCTAGGAGATCGAAGGCTAGGTAGGGTAGCGTTGGGACATAAGGCTTTCAAGCGGGTAAGTCATTTGTCCTAGAGAAACCGCGTTATGGGTTAGGACCAAGCAGGATTGAGGTCGTCCAAGGAGCAATGGATTGGGATTGGATGATCCTAGTACCTAATACGCATGTCGGGCTTGGATCCTAGAGTGTTTGAAAGTTTAGGCTAGGTGCGAACCATAGCTGCGGGAAATGGGTTTGGATATGTGACCATGTTGGTGCATAGGTATGGACTTGAGTCTCAAAGACTTTGCTCGAGTGCAATAGGTACCTAACAGGATTGGGTATGCTTAGGACTTAATTTTGTCTTAGAGGTCATGCTTGTGACTAAGCTCGTTTGGCAATTGCGAAGGTAGGTTAGGGATGGGACCAAAGGTGTTTAAGGACACGGGTTTTAACCTGATGGGTATTGATATCCCTATGGCATGGCGTGGTGCACAGGAGATCCTATGTACTTGAGCAAGGTTTGAGATTTGGACTCGTTGGGGGAGCGATGTTTGAGATCCATGGAGTTCAAGGGTGGACCTTGTAGGCGGCGAGGTTTAGACTCAGCTTGGATTAAGTAGGTTAGAGTCCTTAAGGGGTTGAAGGTCAGACTAGGAAGTCTTTTGAGGCTAATGGGTGACACTAGGTTGGTACTTGGTAGGTTTAAGAGTGGTAGGGTCATGGCTTGGACATGACGGGAGTCGGGAGACGTAGATGTGTCGCTTTTAGTCGGACCAAGTAGGCTTGGGAATTAAAGAGTCCAAAGGGTGGAGATGTAAGGTGAGAGACCTAAAGGGTAGAAAGTATTGTGACCTAAAGGTTTAGGGGTTGAGGCCTAAGGTATGGATCAGATATTCTAGAGACCTAAAAGGTAGGTGTTTGGTAGACTCGAATGGTCTTGGGATCTCAGGGATTGCTCCACAAGTTAGACTATGTAGACCTAAGAGATTGGACCTAAGAGGATAAGAGAGCCATGGTTTTAGACATGGTATGGATGAATATATATTGGTAGGTTTGGGATCTAAGAGATCAGGTAGACTCGAGACCGGTAGGTTTGGGACCTAATGGGTCATTCTAAGGATTTGGATTCGGTAGACTGGTTTAAGGCTTGAGGTTTTGGATAAGACTGGTTTGAAGCTTTAGGAGTCCCGCTACTAACTTGTGGAGGGTCGAGCTAAGGGGTTATGGTGTAACCTATGTAAGACTGACCGGGTAGGTGCGGGACCTAAGGTTTTGAATCAAGTCAGATTGGGACGTAGAGAGTTGAGGGTTTAGGCCTAGGGGTTCCCTAAAGTGTAGGAGATAGGGTAAAGGACCGAGTCAACTCAAGAATCATGGAGATGGGTCTCGGATGGATCGAGGATGTTTTTACAATTTTGTGGAGACCGAGAGTGCGGGTTTATAAACAAAGTGTCAAGGAAGAGAATACTTTTAACGTGTTATGATTTTATAAAGATGCCTTATAATTAGTTATGATTCTAGCAAATTCAAAGTGTTCGTCATGTGCAGAGTTTGACGATGAGGGGTACATCCTTGTTGAAGCCTCGATATTCTCTGAGAAACCACATAGTCGACCCATTCTGTTGGGGAAGCCCTAGTTCGATAAGGGTGTAGAGCGGGGTATCCTACCTTCTTTAAGACGCACCTTTTTTCTTCCTAGACCGCCTTTGCGGGTTTTCAATCTAGCGGGCATCTCTTTTGCGTCATCATTTTTTATTTTTATTTATTTATTTATTTATTTATTGAAATCATTCAGTCGACTCAAAAAAGGAAAAAAGAATTTGTTTGAAAACATGCGGGGGCATTTTGGGGAGAGTAAGAGAGAGAGAGATAGTACTCACATTTTGACTCTTTGGGCAACTGAGTGTATATATGTACAAAAGGGAGGAAGCCCCTGCTTGACAGAAAGTAAGTGTTTAGCTCTTTCCTAGATTGTGGAACGGAAGACTTGTCGAGACATTTGAAAATTGTTTTATTCAAGATTCTCATTTGATTGCTCGAGAATGGACCTCGTTGATTAGTTATGCATCTTATGATTATGTTTTAGACAAGTAGTCTCGAAATAATAAATGTTTTGATCAATTGTGAGCGAAGAAGTCAATAGTAGAAATATGGGTCAAGAGAGAAGAGAAGGAAAATTGGCTACGAGGTGGGTTGTGTATATTTTGGACCGGACCCTAAGGTTGCCTACGTTCTCCTCAAGGTGAGAAGCTCAGGTCCACGTAGTTCGGGGGAGGCCCGGATGATGATGAAGTTGGGGATGAGTTTAGAGGTGTGAGGTTCGTTTAACTGAGGTGAGTTGTTCCTTGTCGAGGCAGGCTGTATCATTGTAGCTCATTGCCATGGCTTGCTCCATTCTAGATGTCATGGGCTGCTGCTGCCGTGTTAATCTTCT
Source organism: Campanula takesimana (assembly GCA_026119855.1). NCBI lineage: Eukaryota > Viridiplantae > Streptophyta > Magnoliopsida > Asterales > Campanulaceae > Campanula > Campanula takesimana. Next base: position 847,057 of record JAOWBW010000465.1, read on the forward strand.
TTGTGGGGAAAGAAATAAAAATAGAACATTTGAAGTGAAAAGAAAATGGGACTTTTATTTTTCTATGGTGATAGCCCCTTCTATTTTTCTTTTATTTCTTTGTGCACACCCTTTTTTTGCCTAGGCTGCCCTTTCGGGTTTTCAACCTAGCGGGCTTCTTTTTTGTGCAATGCTCTAACTTTTGCCTAGGTCGCCCTTTTGGGTTTCAACCTAGCGAGCCCCTTTTTTATATATATATACATTTGTACATGAAACATTGGGCAAGACGAGCCCATAGTTTTCTTTCGCCTCTCTCGATTGCGAGGTAGCCTCTTTATAGTTCAAGCGGCCTTTTGCTGGCGGCGGGCATCTTAGCCCCTTGATCTTCACTGGTAGAGCTCTATCGGATTATCACGTGCACCTATTAATGGCATGAATGACCTCGTACATTCCTTTTATATTTGCGATGGGATACGGACAGCCCCAGTGTATCGGCGTGTAGTACTTATGAAGGGAACAAACAACCCCTTAAATTGTGGCAGCATGGATGTCTATTTGATGATGAGCAACCGCAGTCCATTTCTTTGTCATGACGGTATGGAAAAGGGGTCTAATGGTGGGATGAGAGGCGTATGAGGATAGTGTATGGGAGAAGGTGTATATAGAGAGTGTACATGAAGGGTGTAGAAGGGGTGACTGTGTAGAGAGAGTGTATGGGGGTAGAATGTAGAGAGAAGAGAAAGTGATTCGTTCATCCCAATTGGTCAAAGCATTTGTTATCTTGAGACTAATTGTGTACTTAGTTATGTAAATGGTTTGTGGGTCCATTTACCTTTTAATGAGTCGTCATTAATGAGTAAGATTAAGATTAATTCATCATATAAAGATATAGCAATCAAGTGAAGATGGTGAATAAGACAATTTTCATGGAATTGATTTATGCAAGATTATGTCTCAAGTCTAGAGAGAAAAGAAATAAAGACTCTTTTATTATTTGAAAGAAAAACGACTAATCCGGGGTGGACTTTTACTAAAGAAACAAAGATAGTCCAAGGTGGACTTTTGACTAGAGACACTCTAGAACCTACGAAGACTGAATGACCCTTTTTATTTATTATTTAAAGGGGGTAGCCCCAGTTTGCTCTTTCTTGTTTGGACTTTGCTCACGCCCATGCATTCCTATCGCGGGTGATGGCTCCGCTATCAATGAGGCTTTGGATCTTCCTTTTCAATTGGAGGCAACCTTCAGTGTCATGCCCAATGTACTGGTGGTATTTGCAGTATTTGGAGGGATCCAAGTCTGGTCTTACCCTGTTTGGTTCATAGTTGAGTAGGGGAGCCAACTTGTCGGCTCGAACCAAACCTTTGAAGAATTTGGCTAACGGCATACCTAAGTCATCGAATTCGCGCTCGTCCTTCCTTTCACGAACTGTCTTTGAGGGTGATTTAGGTACCAGTACCCCTTGTTGATGTGTAGTCATAGGAGGCATCCCGACGGGGAAAGTCTGTGGCGGCCCGTACATTTGGGGAGCGTACGGGTGTTGACATTGAGCAAGAGGGAGAACTCGGCTTAGGTAATCATAAACGCCACGAATGTCAGACAAATGGCGCCTCTCGATATTTCTTAGGGCCTTATGCATCTCCTTCTGAAAGTGTGTTGCTTGCTCGTTGAGAATGGCCTTAAAGTATATTGCTTGTTCATCGAGGATGGCTTCGAAGTGGGATCCTTGCTTACTGAGAGCAGTACCGGTGTAGAGGATTGTCTCGGGATCTTGGGTAGTAGCTTCAATTGCAACTTCGATGTTCCTTGCAGCCGACATGATGCAAAACTCTAGTCATGAAAGAATTAAGCCTCTTAGTTGAATTAAATTAGATTCGTATTTAATGATAAGGCATCGTTATAAAATCATTTTTTGGAAAAGAGTCGGTCTCCACATTTTTGAAATGCATTTTGGTAAAAAATTGAAAGTTTGACCGGGCCGAAGTTGCCTACGTTCCCCTTATCATGAGGGAGAGGTCCCACACAATAAGAGGCTCAGATCGCCGTAGTTCGAATCAAGTTAGACTTTTAAAAAGAGGTGAGAGATGACCATATGTGTCAAAAAGAGGGAGATGACTCGGTCCTTGGTCAAGCATGGGTGAGGAAGACCTATAGGAGTTGGTTTTGATTGAGTCGGGTATGGTTTGACCTAAGGTTTGACCTAAATTTGACCTAAGGTTTGAGACAAGAAGTGGTTCAAGCTAGAATGCGACAATAATGGTGGGTTTACCTAGATGGGTGTAGGATAGGTTGACCTAATTGAGAAAAGGTTGGATTGACCTATATGGTGAATGGATCAAGATAGCGGGTTGTAACGGGTTGCCTATGGGATGATCTAAACAGGATAGGCATGGTTTGACCTAAGCGGGTCAAAGTTGACCTATTCGGGTTGGTGGACTAAGGAAGGGTGGATATTGACCTAGATAGATCTAAGATAGGTAAGTCGACCTAAGCGGGTCACGGGTTGACCTTGAAGGGTCAAAGGTGAAGGGGTAGTTTTAACCTAAGACGGACAAGTTGGACCTAAACGGGTTAACCTAGGTTGGTCTGGACGACGGTGGGTCAAATAATGACCTAGGTGGGTCAAGATGACGGTTCGACCTAAGCGGGTTAAGACCAAAGGTAATTGGGTTCACCTATGGAATCAAAGATTGACCTAAGAGGTCGAAAACGGATAAGGTTGACCTAGGAGTCCAAGTTTGACCTAAGAGGTCAAAGGTGATTGGGTTGACCTAGGAGGTCAAAGGTTGACCTAAGAGGTCAACGGGTGATAATGTTGACCGAGGGGGTCAAAGGTTGACCTAAGAGGTCAAGGGTTGACTTAAGAGATTGGAGGTGATAAGGTTGACCTAGGAGGTCAAGGGTTGACCTAAGGGGTCGGAGGTGATAAGGTTGACCTAGGAGGTCAAGGGTTGACCTAAGGGGTCTGAGGTGATAAGGTTGATCTAGGTGGTCAAGGGTTGACCTAAGAGGTCGGAGGTTGATAAAGTTGACCTAGGGGGTCAAAGGTGATAAGGTTGACCTAGGAGGTCAAGGGTTGACCTAAGAGGTCGGAGGCGGATAAAGTTGACCTCGGCGGTCAAGGGTAGACCTAAGAGGTGAAAGGCGGATAAGGTTGACCTAAGGGGTCAAAGGTTGACCTAGGAGGTCAAAGGTTGGGAAGGTTGACCTAGGCGGTCAAAGGTTGACCTAGGAGGTCAAATGTAGATAAAGTTGTCCTAAGAGGGTAAAGGATGGTGGGATTTTGACCAAATCGGGTCGAGATGAAGGGTAGACCCAAATGGATCGCAATGATGGGTAGGTAACCTAGATAGGCCAAGATGAGGAATTTTGATAGATGGCCCAAGGGGTGAACGATGGACCTTAGAGGTCGCCTAGATGCAATGCACATTTTATTTAACGAAAAGTTTTGCATTTATTTACATCCTAAATGGTTGGTCCAAGGAGTTTCTAATCTCTATGTGTGGGTTGACACGGGTAGGATAAAGGTTCCCACCACTCGTGGAACGTACACGGTGAGTGGAGTAGACGAGTGACTCGAAAAGAGTGCGACAGTAGCACACAAATTCCTGCACATCGAATACTCTGGGTAATGGGGACCTGTGCAGTGCTGACACGGACTAGTGGTAGTGTGTGGCAAGAAACTAATTCTTTTTAGGGAGAAAAGAGAGAAGTTTTTGAATGCTTGAATGATGCAATGCAATGCAAGAGAGAGAGAAGAGGGAGAGGATAAGAATGTACAAGGGAGCATAGCAAAGTCTCGTTTGACCTTAGTACTATAGGGAAAGTACAAAAAATACATGTATTGAAAAAATACAAGGTACACATATTAACATGGCAAAAATACAAGGTGCATGTGCAAACATGGCAAAGTGTGAGGTGCATGTGCAAACATGGCAAAGTGTGAGGTGCATGTGTAAATATGGCAAAGTGTGAGGTGTATGTGTAAACATGGCAAAGTGTGAGGTGCATGTGGAAAAATGGCAAACATCATGATGTAAACGAAAGTTAGACCCACTAAGTTTGAAAAAGTTCCAAAGCGGTCCCCAGCGGAGTCGCCACTGTGAATACGTGTGTTTGAATTTGAGATATTCTTTGCAACATTAAAATTATGAGAGTCGCCACGCAGTTTTAATTATAGCCAAAACTTTGAGAAAAAGCATGTTTAATGGGTTCGGGGGTCAAATTACAACAAGAGAAGAATATTCACGTTATCACTCCTATTGCCCGAATTGATCGGTCTTTCTATCATGATGCGGTGTATGTAGTGTGTTAGTGATTGAGACCGGATCCGAAGATTGCCTACGTTCCTCTCAATGTGAGAAGCTTAGGTCAGCGTAGTTCGAGAAGAATTTAGAATAGACAGGAAAATCGGGATCATGCATAATGAGGGGGGAATTACCTAAAGATTAGGGTTTAGAAGTAGTTCCTAGATTATTCTTGGGTTGATGAACCCTAGATCATCATTGGCTACCGTAACCCTAAATATAGCATAAATAAGGTTTTAACCTAAGAATATGATGAACATGCGAAGAACATATTATGAACATATGAATGTCATGAAGAAAATATGAATAAAGATGTTAGGAACATGAATATTATGAAGAACACATGAATAAACATATTAAGAATATGAATATTATGGATCTAAATTAATAATATGGCAAGAACATGAAGAAAAAGTTAGAAAACTTACCTTTGTTGGCAAGAAATAACCTTGGATCTTCTTGGGATTCTTGAGAGTGTTTTTGGAGGCTTGAATGACTTTATTTGGGAGCAAAATCGTCACTTGTGAGCTCTAAAATTCGGATCCTAAACCAATAGGCTGAGATTGGTTTATATAGTAAACAAAGGGGGAGATCCAACGGCTGAGATCTGAAGGAGCGAGGTTGGCCGCGTGGCCAAGATGGCTAGGTACGAAAGTGGCCGCGTGGCCAAGATGGCTAGGTACGAAAGTGGCCGCGTGGCCATCGTTGCGCGCTGGCGTGAAATTCAAGCTAGGGTTTTACTGTTCATACAAGGCAACCCTAAATGTCCATATTTAATGTTTTCTAGAACATTGAGCTATTTTTGGGAATCCGGGACAAGTCTTTGTAAGGTTTTTTAATTACTATAAAGTCCTCGTAATTTGGGAAAACCCTAATAAACTCATTTTCAGGATCGGGTACTAACAGGGCCCAAAGTAGGGCTTCCTACGTATCCCTTGCAGGAATCAAGCCTCCGTAGTTCTACTCAAGAAATCAAGCAAACACAATCATATGGTCAAACTCGGGAACCCGAGATTCCTACGTATCTCTTGCGAGAATCAGACCAATCGTAGTTCGGATAGATGGGGATGCATTGAGAAACCGTATTATCTTTGCTGGGAATTGGGGTAACATGATTATATTTGAAAGAACAGGCGACTGAGCTCTTATTCGAGCTGCCTACGTATCCCACATGGGAATCAAGTCGGGGCGTAGTTCTGAGGGAGGTCCAAACTGGCGCCAGAATGAACCAGGAGGTCTATAATTGGTGGCGAAATCTTCATTATCTCAAGCCAGCGAAGGTCGGTCTATAATTGGTGAAGGTGAGACCTAAATTATCTCAACCCTAAGGGTTATCTATAATTATTGGAAGGCGAGACCTAAATTATCTCAAGCCTAAGGGTTGTCTATAATTACCGGAAGGCGAGACCTAAATTATCTCAAGCCTACGGGTTGTCTATAATTAGCGGAAGGTGAGACCAAAATTATCTCAAGCCTAAGGGTTGTCTATAATAAGCGGAAGGCGAGACCTAAATTATCTCAAGCCTAAGGGTTGTCTATAATTAGCGGAAGGCGAGACCTAAATTATCTCAAGCCTAAGGGTTGTCTATAATTACTGGAAGGCGATACCTAAATTATATCAAGCCTAAGGGTTGTTTATAATTACAAGTAAGAGAAACCAAGAGATAGCATGCATATTTCAAGGATACGATGCAGCTTGTTGTTGATGATGAGTGGTTGGCATCTGGACTTTGCCATGAATGTTGCTGGAGAAGTGTTCGAATCGGCGTCTAGACTTTATTGATGTTGTTGATGAGATTTTTGATTCTTATGACTTGTCTTCAAGGAGAAACAATGATAATTGATCAGAGTACCTGCAAGAGACTTTTACAAGCAATGCAAGGTATATCTCGGCATTTAATCTTGGAAGTGTCATACACGCACAACAAGATAATTATGATTCAAAGAAATTGAGAGATAAGAGAACACATCTATTTATTTCGAAAAAAAATTGTTGTTGAATGAGCTTTGGATAATCCTTTTTTTTTAAATTGATATTGAAACTCAGAATCTTGTCGTTCTCTTTAAAGATGAAAACACCACTTTTTTTTTTCAAAATTTCTTTTGACTCGCTTGCATCTTCACCTTTGCTTGTTACGACTGAAAGCATAAAAGTGTAAAGAGTGAGTATGTGTCAAGAGGGAGAATCAAGAAATGAAACGAACTGTGCAAATTTTGGTGAGGTTTGAGAAATTAGCAAAAAAGAAAAGGTATATGGGAACGGAGAGCCTAGCGCGAGTACTCGAAAGGTCAATTCCCGGCACCCATTTGTTCAAGTCTTCTCAATGACGCCTCTCGGGATGAAACACTTCGATCAGCCCCAGATGTTAGTTATACAAGCCCCAGAAATTTAATTTACAGAAGCCCCATCTTCTCAAGAATCATCTCCATGTTCGAAAACTCATTTACTGAGGACCTCGCTGTTTGTAAGAGCAGGTATATGCGAAACCCCTATCCCAAGGAGCAGCATTGATTTAAGGCAGCTTCATGTCTTGCTGATTGACTACTTTGAAGCTTAACTGTCATTGAGAGTTGTTACAGATTTGATGTTCCGCTGTTGGGAGTAACTCCCACATTGCGATGGTTACATTCACATTCGATGTTTTGTTGGGGGAATCGACTGTCTTTGAGAGTTAGTCCATTATACACAGCCCCCAGTATTGTTAATGATTGATCTTTGTGACATGTGGCCCAAACCGTCGATCTGAAAAAATTTCCTCCGATGATTCTCTTGAGAGAGACCTAACCATCTGTGAGGGTTGTCTCACAAATTCTGATGATTGTTGAGGTTAAAAATTCAAATGACCAACTATCTATGAGAGTTGTCCTAATTCTGAACCATTCTGCATTATTGAGAAACCAACTTTCCATTTCTGAAACCTGACACGCAGCCCTAGTTCACATCTACTCATTTGATCATACTTCCTGATTTTGGATTTTGAGAATTAGAGGATCACATCCTTTCATCTCCATTGCTGTGACAAATTACAGGAATTGGATGGGGAAGGCACAAGGCCAATGTTTTTGGAAAGCAAAGAAAGATCCCGTGAGATCTTCGACATCGTGTTTGCACAGAAAAAAATGGCGGAAGGACGAGAGTAGGGGGAAGCCCCTAAACTCGAGGAAATTGCTCGCATTTTGAAATTAATGACTCGAGATTAGAATTCGCGTTAATGGTTAAGTGCTTCAAAATCAAATGGGCTTTCACAATCAGATTAATTTCAATTTCAGAAAAGTAAGTAATTTATTTGAACTCAAATTAGACCGTGACAAATCGAGATGAGAACACCATCAAACAACTGACATAATTAGCATCTCCTGTCGACCTCGTGGATGGGAGGTCCTTGTCGTTGTTTTTGCCGTTGCCGTCGTTTCTGTTGTCATCATTGTTTCGTTGTCGCACTTTTTCGTAATTGTAGATGTCGCCAGTTGCAATTGTTGATGACATTCAAATGAATCTTCAAAATCAAAATGTCCCTTCTCTTCTTCTTGTTTTTTTGGGATAATGCATGATACATATATGTAATAAAAAAGAAACATTAATCCACATCCTCTCCTTTTTTGCACTCATTCATTTTTTTTAATTTTTTTTTTTGCACACCCTCTCCTTTTTTGCACTCATTTTTTTTATTATATATATATCTATATATCTATATATGTATATATCTATATATATATATATATATATATATATATATATATATATATATATATATATATATATATATATTGAAATACATCGAACATAACAAAATTTTGCAAAGTATAAATTCATAACATTTGGAAATTTACAATGCATGATGTTTGAAAATAAAATAAAAAAGCAGAACATGACAGAAAGATTTACAATATTCGCATCGTAACTATGATCATTTCTCGCTCCTGATTCTTGGATGGCCACCTTGGATCTGCGCCAAATTGCCTTCGGAATCTCAGTTGATGGAGCGTTTTTGGGAACTCCATTGATCGCCTTTATGGACTTCGTTGATCGCCTTTGTGGACTTCATTGATCACCTTCGTGGATCTAGTTCTCATCTCAATTAATCACATTCTAAAATTAGTTCATTTTTATTATTGGCTTTTAATTAAGTGAGATTAATCTTTTGCGTGATTAAGAAGCACTTGATTATAACACGGATTAATTAACTGAAAACACATTTTATAAGACAAGCAAGCTAAAATAAGAACAAAAGATGACACGCGATTTTCGATTTGGAAACCAAAAGAAAGAGTGAGCATTTTTTAGAACGAGCCCGAGAACAAAAGGGATTAGAGTTGGGCAGTGAGCCCTATTCACAGCAAAAGAGGGAACACCTTCCTTGGGATTCGGTGAGCCCCTAGGATCACCATTTCAAACATCAAGTTTTTGGAGAAGGCTTCGGGATGATTTCACCGTCGATGAGATTCTGGATGGCATGTTGGAAATTGGAACAATTCTCTGTGTCGTGGCCCTTTGACTGATGAAATTCGCAATACGCCGAATCGTCCTATCGCTTTGGAAGTGGATTTGGTGGCACATAACCTTCCATAGGTTTTAATAAGACTTGAGCAAATAGAGCATGGATAATCGTAGTCATAGGTTCATACAACTCATCAAAATGCTTATCATGGCGGCTGAACCTTCTTCGTGAGCCACTAGATCGGTGGTCCCCTACGGCATTGACTGAACTTTCATACGTATCAGAAGAAGCCTTATGGTTTGATCTCCTCGGTGTCGATGGTTGAATAGCCCTGTAGACACCCCGCCTTGGACCGCTCACACCGATTGCACATTTGATTTTGTGTTTCTCCTTATTTTAAGTATTTCTCGTTAGTTTCTGTTACTTCCGTTAAGTTCCTGACTGACCTCGTTAAGTTCAGGGACCAAACTGAATAACAGTGCTGACTTTCTAGTCCATTCTGTCAAAAAGACCATCTCCAAGGCGCGCGCCTCCACCCTTTGGGGTCAGAAGCGCGCGCATCCTGCCACCAAGGCAGGAGGCGCGCGCACCTGGGCGTCAGTTACAGATTTCTGTCCAAGAATCCCTCCCTTGCTCCTTTTAACAGGATTTGCCCGGGAAACTGATCTTTATGACTTGGTTTTGGCACAAAAAACACATCTCTTTTACCTATAAAAACCCCTCTTCACCTCCATTTCAAAGGACTCTATCTTTTTGAACAAAAAGGACTTCTTTTCTAACACTCAAAAGGGATCTGTTTTTGGAACATAAGAAAGATATACAAAAATCACTTTAAAAGTATTCTCAAGGCATTTTCCTAAGAAGAACTTGGAGTCATTTTGAAGGATAGGTAAACAAGACTTTTCTTTCTCTCTTCTCTACTTCATATCTCTTCTTCTCTTTTTATTTCATCAAAAGTGAAATCACCCAAACATTTTGGGACATGACACCAAAGACTACTTCACTTCATTGAAGCTAGTCAAGGAGTTATCTCCCTACATTCCAAAAACCCCTTTTAAAACCCCCTTTTATTATAGTCAAGAATAGGAAGAACATTATTTAATTTATGTAGACTTCGATCAAGCAAGACCAACCCCACTACTTCTACACTAAGCGCCTCTTCTCAATGATCGCAAGCTCGCGACACTCCCGAAGATCTTTTGTTGACACAACTCAAGAAAACTCAAGCCAACATCTCCATTTGGGACCTCATTGCATCCTCAAAGAAGCACCGAGATCTTGTCATCAGTAATCTCGACGACACGTCAGTCTCCCCTGATACAACTCCCGAGGACCTTACTTCAATGATAGGCCATATTTATTTTGGCAATGTCATCACTTTTGCCGACATGGACCTTCCACCAATTGGGTCCGATCACAATGAGGCCATCTATCTCAAAGTAAGAGCAAGGGGGATACCTATTTCAAGAGTCTTGGTTGACGGTGGTTCCGCACTCAACCTAATGCCCAGCCGAATCATGGGCATAATGGGGCTTAAGAGTTCAAATTTAAAGCCTTCTACTCAAGTAATCCGAGGTTTTGACAACACTTGTCGGGCCCCAGACCCGTGGTCCTACTTGGCCCCACGCTCGGGACACGATTGGTAGACGTCATAAAACACTTTTGAAAATTTTTCAAAATATAATTTCATAAAGTTTAACAAAATCAACACTTGAAGTTCAAAGACTTCCATTTAACTTTCAAACGAACTTCACAAACGAAAGTACTTAGCTCGAAGGCTTACAAACTTTTATACAAATGTACATACACAACATTATCCAAAATATAGGTGTTACAAGATGATGACATCACGAAAACTCTACCCAAAAGGTTATACATCTATGTAATGTATCCTTTACAAAACAAATCCCAACTCTTACCACTTCAACATCCTCCCGTGCCAAGTGTCCTATCCCCTGGACTCGCCTTTATCTAAGGAAAACAAATAAACAAGGAACGGGGTGAGAATAAATCTCAGTAGGCTACTAAGAATGCAACTACGTTTCTTGCTAAAATGATAAACATAAAGAACAGTATCATAGCAATCACATAGCATATAATATGAGAGGCAAAGCCGACTCATCAAACAACAATAAATGCGGAAATAAACACTCATAAGTGGATACCAAGCCAAGGTTTACCGAAAGAACATAACTGTCTGAGAATACCATCTGAGAAAACCAGTTGAGTAGCATAAATAGCTGAAGCCGGGATCCCGAAAGCAAACCATAACCATAAGAACCAAAGTAACAACGGGGGGAATATGACACAAAGTCATAACCCAAATGCTCACACAAGGGAGCTAGTTCATCCCATCCAAGGCCAATCTGGACTGGGGAAAAAAGGCACTAGTGGAAGACCTTATTGTGAACTTGGCTCATGTGCCACGATAATCCCTTCCAATGCCTGACTCGATAACACAAAACCAGCTGGACTTTCAAACAAAGCACTGTAATGAATACTTGCTTAAACAACAACCGGGGGAAATGATTCCAAAGTAGGGAACCAAGCCAAACACATCACAAGATGCACACGAAATATGCACTCATAAAGAGTTCACAATCATCATGAAATAAAGTCACAACACATTCTTGTACACACTTGAACACGATCCTCAACAACCATGACAACATCCCAAAATACTCATTCAATTTCCCTATACCATCCCTTAATAGTTTGACAATTACTAACCTCTTACACTTGACTTGGAACAAACTATCAAACTCAGGGTAAATTGTGCGGCAACCCAAACTGGGTGTGCGGTCGCCCACTTGCTCTGTTTTCATGAACAAAACCAGTCTGATAGGATGTGCGGCCGCACGCCCATAGTAGGCGGCCGCCTACCACACTTTTCGCAGGCCAAAACCAAAATAAATTATACTCCTTTCGTTTCACCATCCCAAAAGTAATACCCAACTTCTATCTTACCAAATATAACTCAATACAACTGAGTTACACAACACTAAACTAGCTTCTTTACAACATAACATCAACTTTAATATCTTTTCAAATTTCTTAACAAATAATACAACAAAGAATTCATACATCACATATATCACATATATGACCATTGTAACATTTAAAAGGGGGATTAGTAACTTACCCACTTATGAAAATTACACCGCCTAAAATGATTTTTGTTCGGGTAGAAATGATCACCTACTCGAGCTCGACGATCGTGCGTTTAATTATTGAAATTATAGCTCGATAGAGATTTTTTTTCGTTGAACAAAACCCTCGTACGTTCGTCTCTTCCTCCTCTGTTTTGAAGACTGATAGATAAGTATGGCTAAAGTGTTGCTCAAATAATAATAAAGGCATTTTATATGCACAGAGAGAAAGGGAGAGTCGGTTAGTAGCTTTAGTCAAGCTTCCACGTAACCTAGCTAGTCACCCCAATTTGGACAAATTTTTGTAGGCTAAAATAATCAATAACTTACTTTATACTATAAACGAGTATTACAATTAAGTTTTCATCAACACATGCATCCCATGCCATGGTCTACTTAGAAAGAACCATCAGGTGAGGTGGCAATCGCATATTGTTTTATTAAACCAAAAGTCAAACTACTCAAACCAATTCAAATTTTCTATTGGCTGAAAATCAGGCCAATTTGACTGATCACCTGAAATATTAGACTAAGCCAAATTACACAATCAGGATGCCCTTTGAAATCTCTATAAGTCTAGTTCATCACGCAATTTTCGGTTCGTCAATCCGAATTTTCTACACAAAGTTATGCCCGTTTTAATGCAGACTAGTCGAGCTGCGAACAATTCCGAGTTTGACTATATTTCTATAATTTTCTGTGCTATTTTTCTTATTTAAAAGGTATATATAAAACACAGGAAATAATATACCAAAATCATAGACACTTCAAATAGTAGCAAATAGCATTGCTACCTAAATGACATGCAAGAATGATGTGAAGCCCGAAAAGAAAGTAGACGCTAACTAAGCTAAGCATGACCGCTCGCTAGGTTCTTACAAGAAAATTAGGGTGGGTTTTGGGGTCGTTACAATCACTCCCCCTTAAAGAAAAATTCGGCCTGAATTTTAGGGTTACTTATCTCGGCCCTCAAACAACCAAGGATATTTCCTCTCGATCTCCTCCCGAAGCTCCCAAGTCGACTCTTCCACATTGTGATTCCTGCATACAACTCGAAAAAGAGGAATACTCTTATTTCTCAATTCTTGGACCTTCTAATCAATCACTTTAGGTGAAACCATTAGAAACACGAAGTCACTCTTTTCAAACTCGAGGTCTCGCCTTCGGTGATCGGCATAGATTTTCTGTCTACTCTGAGCGGTACTCAAGCGATCCAGAATAAGTTTAATCTTCTCAACTGACTCATTAACCATCTGAACACCTCAAATCTTTGCTTCTCCCACTTCATCCCAACAAATCGGAGACTGACATTTCCTCCCATACAAGGCTTCATACAGAGCCATCCCAATACTGGACTGAAAACTGTTATTATAAGCAAATTCTACTAGAGGTAAATGGGAATCCCAAGAATCTGAGAAGTCAACAGAACAAGCTCTCAACATATCCTCAAGAATATGAATAGTTCTTTCTGACTGACCATCTGTCTGAGGATGAAAAGCTGTACAGAACCTTAATTCGGAACCCAAAGCCTTTTGAAACACTTTCCAAAACCGAGATATGAATCTAGGGTCACGATCAGATACAATGCTCACTGGGACTCCATGCAATCTCACAATCTCATGAATATACAAAGTCGCAAGCTTCTCCATCGAATAGCCAATATCAAGAGGTAAGAAATGAGCAGACTTGGTCAATCAATCCACGATTACCCAAATTGTAACAAATTTTCTTCGAGTACGAGGCAATCCTGTCACAAAATCCATAGTAACATGTTCCCACTTCCATTCCGGTATCTCTTAAGGTAATCCACTAATTACTGATGTTCTACTTTCAAATGTTGTCAACTCAAGAATTCAATTATATACACAAAATTTCACCGTTATCAGTTGTTCAATCAGATATGATTCTTCAAATTCATCTCAATACATTTTGTTTCTACTTGGATGGATAGTTTACTTGGTCTTGTGAATCTCTTTAAGTACTTGTAGTTGAATTCCACTATATGGGTTTAATTCCACTAAGTATTGACTACATACTCTGCTACAAAAAGTTAAAATTCCACCAATAGTAAAGGAAAAATCTTGTTGTCTATCATCGTTCATTCCACTAGAAATTTTCTATAGTTGAAATCATTCAATAGAGCTTCCATCATATGCTGGAGTAGAAACTTAAAGCTTTCACAATCGCAAAAATCACGATGCTTGATTCACAAGGGATCTAGTATGTCAAATCCTCTAACATTCTTGATACTACTAAAAGGGTTCCTGAAATAGAGGATGTGCCTATTGTTAAAGAATTTTCAGATGTATTTTCTTCTGAGTATGCTATGCCTCCCGATAGGGAAATCAAGTTTTGTATTGACATTGCTAGGGGATTTGACTAGTATTACTGTTATCTAGAAGATATGACCAGTGTTACTGTTTCTCGTGGATATGTCAAGTTTCACCATTTTAGTGGATATGATAAATTCATTATTCATAGTGATGCCTCCAAAGAGAGATTGGTAAGGTATTTGCCAATGCTTCGAGGAGATTGACTGCTTATGAGTAGAATTTTCTATCCACGATTTGTGAGTTGATTGTGATTACATTTACATTACATTAGTGGATAATCTATTTGTTTAGGACCGTGTTTGAAGTTTTCATTGACCACAAAGCTTGAAGTCTTTATTTCTTAAGAGTTAAACATGAGACAATGTAAGGGGATGGTGAAATCAAAGATCAAGACTGCATAATGAGGAAGACGAGTGTATTAGTGGAATCACTGAACTTAAAGACTTGTATTTTATTTTTGATAGAAACCACAATTCAATAACCATCTAGCCTTCACGTAAGAAATGATACGAATCTCTCTATCCCAGGGAATAGCCTCAAAAGTAAATTCAGGGACATTAGGGATAGAAAATGTGACCACCTTTTTAAAACAGTCAACAGATGCATAATATTTACTCAACCAATCCATACCCAAAATAATATCAAAATCTTGTAATGGCAGGATAAGTAATCAGCAGGTAAAACATGATCACGTATATGCACATCACAAGAATGCAACACCTTATTGGTCACCAAACACTCCCCTATAGGAGTAGACACCTCTAACACATAAGGTAGAGATTCAGGAGACAAATGCAATCGAGAAGCAAAGTGCATAGACACATAAGAATGCGAAGAGCCAGGGTCTATAAGTGCTCATGCCCTCAAACTAGACACAGAAATTATACCTCCTATCACATTAGAAGAATCTGAAGCCTGTTGTTGAGTAATGGCAAAGACACGAACCTGCATCTTAGGCTTCCCTGAAGAATCCCTTTTCTGGTCCTGAGAAGACCCAACTACACTTCCCGAAGACTGATTCTTTAGCCTGGGACAATCCCTTTGATAATGACCCAACTGACCACAGTTCACGCATTTACCTTGTTTCTTCCAACATTTTTCCTCAGAATGCCCCTCTTTCTGACAATAGTTACAAACCCTTTTGTTCTGACTCCCTAAAGTGTTACCTTGATTTCTGTTACCCGACTGTCCTTGAGAAGATCCCCTAAACTGTGAAGATGCACCTTGAGATCCTCTACTATCACCATGTTGTTGTTGTTGTTGTTGCTTCCCCTGTCCTCCTTGTCTTCCTCCACCCGTTGCCTCCATCTTCCTCTTATGTTCAACAATATCATGCTCCACCTGGTAAGCACGATCAATCGCATCCTGCAAATCTCTGTGTTCTGATAACCGTCTTCAATCCTTTCACGAACCTCATTGTCTTTCTTTCTTCAGTTGCCACCAAATATTGACAATACCTAGCCAATTCAGTGAACTTTGCAACATATTCAGCTACAGTCATCATATTTTGCTCTAGATTAAGGAATTCCACCTCTTTTCTGTCTTGGTCCACCTTAGGAATGAAATGATCTTTGAATCTCTTCACAAAAGTTTCCCAAGCTTATGGTACATGCGTCTCATCCCAATTATCCTTCACCACTTTCCACCAATACTCGGCCGCTCCAATCAGTTTATAAGTTGCAAATCGGACTTTATCCTCTTCCGTACATTGCAAAACATTAAAGATCTTTTCCATAGCTTCAATCCATCTCTCAGCTTTAGTAACATCGGGCTCTCCATCATATCCCATAGGCTTCATTTTCAAAAACTGTTCTAACCCATATCTTGGTGGTGCCTGTTCCCTCTCTTGCCTCTGATCATTGATTGTTTTCATTGCAGCTTCAAACAGGCCTTGGAACATTATTCGAGCCTCTTCTCAAGTATTATCTTGCTCCGAAGACCCGGACTGATCTCTTTCTGTTCCAACCATTTTCAATATGTACCTGCATAAGACACCCAACGTTACTCACCCTATACACTACTACCCTCCTAGGTCATTTAATCATTCTAGACAATCTACAACCTAGCTCTGATACCAACTGTCGCGCCCCAAACCCGTGGT
This sequence comes from Campanula takesimana, assembly GCA_026119855.1. NCBI lineage: Eukaryota > Viridiplantae > Streptophyta > Magnoliopsida > Asterales > Campanulaceae > Campanula > Campanula takesimana. The sequence continues at coordinate 863,366 of JAOWBW010000465.1, forward strand.
CCTACTTGGCCCCACGCTCGGGACACGATTGGAAGACGTCATAAAATACTTTTGAAATTTTTTCGAAATATACTTTCATAAAGTTTAACAAAATCAACACTTGAAGTTCAAAGACTTCCATTTAACTTTCAAACGAACTTCACAAACAACTTTCACAAAAGAAAGTACTTACACCAACATTATCCAAAATATAGATGTTACAAGATGATGACGTCACGGCAACTCTACCCAAAAGGTTATACACTATGTAATGTATCCTTTACAAAACAAATCCCAACTCTTACTACTTCAACGTCTTCCCGTGCCAAGTGTCATATCCCCTAGACTCGCCTTTATCTAAGGAAAACAAATAAACAAGGAACGGGGTAAGAATAAATCTCAGTAAGCTACTAAGAATGCAACTACGTTTCATGCTAAAATGATAATCATAAATAACAGTATCATAGCAATCACATAGCATATAATATGAGAGGCAAAGCCAACTCATCAAACAACACCAAATGCGGAAATAAACACTCATAAGTGGATACCAAGCCAAGGTTTACCGAAAGAACATAACCGTATGAGAATACCATCTGAGAAAACCAGTTGAGTAGCATAAATAGCTGAAGCCGGGATCCCGAAAACCAAACCATAACCATAAGAACCAAAGTAACAACGGGGGGAATATGACACAAAGTCATAACCCAAATGCTCACACAAGGGAGCTAGTTCATCCCATCCAAGGCCAATCTGGACTGGGGAAAAAAGTCACCAGTGGAAGACCTTATTCTGAACATGGCTCATGTGCCACGATAATCCCTTCCACCGCCTGACTCGATAACACAAAACCAGCTGGACTTTCAAACAAAGAACTGTAATGAATACTTGCTTAAACAACAACCGGGGGCAATGATTCCAAAGTAGGGAACCAAGCCAAACACATCACAAGATGCACATGAAAGAAGCACTCATAAAGAGTTCACAATCATCATGAAATAAAGTCACAACACATTCTTGCACACACTTGAACACGATCCTCAACAATCATGATAACATCCTAAAATACTCATCCAATTTCCCTAGACCATCCCTTAAGGTTTTGACAATTACTAACCTCTTACACTTGACTTGGAACAAACTATCAAACTCAGGGTAAAGTGTGCGGCCGCCCAAACTGGGTGTGCGGTCGCCCACTTGCTCTGTTTTCATGAACAAAACCAGTCTGATAGGATGTGCGGCCGCACGCCCTTAGTGGGCGGCCGCCCACCACACCTCGCAGGCCAAAACCAAAATAAATTATACTACCTTCGTTTCACCGTCCCAAAAGTACTACCCAACTTCTATCTTACCAAATATAACTCAATACAACTGAGTTACACAACACTAAACTAGCTTCTTTACAACATCAACTTTAATATCTTTTCAAATTTTTTTAACAAATAATACAACAAAGAGTTCATACATCACATATATCACATATATGACCATTTTAACATTTAAAAGGGGGATTAGTAACTTACCCACTTACGAAAATTACACCGCCTAAATTGATTTTTGTTCGGGTAGAAAAAATCACCTACTCGAGCTCGATGATCATGCGTTTAATTATTGAAATTATAGCTCGATAGAGAATTTTTTTCGTTGAACAAAACCCTCGTACGTTCGTCTCTTCCTCCTCTGTTTTGAAGACTGATAGATAAGTATGGCTAAAGTGTTGCTCAAATAATAATAAAGGCTTTTTATATGCACAGAGAGAAAGGTAGAGTCGGTTAGTAGCTTAAGTCAAGCTTCCACGTAACCTAGCTAGTCAGCCAATTTGGACAAATTTTTGTAGGCTAAAATAATCAATAACTTACTTTATACTATAAACGAGTATTACAATTAAGTTTTCATCAACTCATGCATCCCATGCCATGGTCTACTTAGAAAGAACCATCAGGTGAGGTGGCAATCGCATATTGTTTTATTAAACCAAAAGTGAAACTACTCAAACCAATTCAAATTTTCTATTGGCTGAAAATCAGGCCAATTTGACTGATCACCTGAAATATTCGACTCAGCCAAATTACACAACCAGGATGCCCTTTGAAAGCTCTATAAGTCTAGTTCGTCACATAATTTTCGGTTCGTCAATCCGAATTTTCTACACAAAGTTATGCTCGTCTTAATTCAGACTAGTCGAGCTGCGAACAATTCCGAGTTTGACTATATTTCTATAATTTTCTGTGCTATTTTGCTTATTTAAAATGTATATATAAAACACAGGAAATAATATACCAAAATCATAGACACACCAAATAGTAGCAAATGGAAATGCTACCTAATGTCATGCAAGAATGATGTGAAGCCCAAAAAGAAAGTAGACGCTAACTAAGCTAAGCATGACCGCTCGCTAGGTTCTTACAAGAAATTTAGGGTGGGTTTTGGGGTCGTTACAGCACTGCCCGCACAGTCATGGGTATGATGGAGATAGACATTGAATTTGGGAGCATGGTCATGTCCGTCCCGTTTCAAGTGCTCAATGTACCTTCTTCGTTCAACTTGCTCTTGGGCCGACCGTGGATACACAGTTCCAACGCCGTCCCTTCAACTCTCCATCAATGTGTCAAGTTTAGAAATGGAGATGAAATAGTGACCGTCATGGCAGAAAACGTCACTATCCACAGAAAAGGGGAACCCGTTCATCAAGTACAGCATGGGTTAGAAGACTCCACCCTCTCTGGCGTCTTAATCAACGCCATCGACGAACAAGGGGGAAACAGATCATGGACCCTCGGCAACCACAAAGTCCTTCGCATGATGAGGAATATGAATTACTTCCCTAGTTTAGGCCTAGGAAAATATCAACAAGGGAGATTGCAACCCGTATAAGTCCCATTTGTCAAAAACAAGTTCAGATTAGGGTACGAGCCTTCCAAAGATGACTTGAAGTACGAGCAAGCCGTCAAGAATGAAAAGGCTCGAGCTCGGAGGGAAGGCCGTCATTATGAGATTCCCAATTTGAGGCCTTATCGCAAGACACTGAATGGCTACTTTGTCCGTCAGGGGGAAGACGTCCCGTACGTGATCTTTCCCGAGCCATGGGTTAACAGCAAGGGCATCAGAAAGCCCGGTCTTGAAGTCTTTGCCGACTATGAGATTCAGAAATCCGAAGGGGAACCAACTTCCATGTCACCCCGAGAATGGTGGGGAACAAAGTGACCATAGAGTCCGAGACAGAAATTACCGTGGGGGAAGAATTGACGGATTTAGCCTCCATGTTCGAAGAATTGGTGTAATATCCCAAGATTTTTTGAAAATAATAATTAATAATATTATAAAGAGAAATCAATTTTCTGAATAAATAGAATGAAATTAGATTATATTTAGATTAGTAGTTGGGCCAAATAAATTTATAAAGATTATGACAACAATTGGGCTCATAAGCTTTGGGCTTCTTATGTACTCCCTCTGTACCAATAGAAGTGAGACTTCTTTCGTTTTTGGTCCGTCCAACCAAAAGTGAGACTGCCTAAAATGGAAATGTTTCAACCCCATTTATTTTCTCTCTTTATTTTCCATCACTCAATTTATTCAACCAACACTACTATTTACCCCACTCATTATCTCTCTTCATTTTCCACCACTCAATTTATTCAACTAACACTACTATTTACCCCACTCATTATCTCTCTTCATTTCCTATCACACACATACTAATTTTTTTTAAATATTGTGCACACTCCTCTAGTCCTACTTCTGCTGGGACGGAGGGAGTATATATAAAAATTGACCTAATATAAAATTAATAAAACAAAATAATAAATGAAGGAAATATAGAGACAATTACGGTGGAAGTGGAATCGAAAACGCGAAAAGGCTAAACGACTATGGCTAGATTAGGAGAAGTCGATAAGGAAACGTCGGCCATTATAGAGATGGGAGGTCGACCGACCAACAATGATACTGGGAACAAGTATAAAAGGCTGGGGATCTTAGTCTTCTGATTAGATTGAAGATTAAGAAGAAAGAAACAACAACTACTACTTTGTTCTAGTTTTTGGATCGGGAAGTTGAGTAAAACTGAGGTCAGAGACGAAGGTCAAAGAAGCAAAGGGAATTGTGCAGGAGGTTAGTGGACTTATTTATATGTGTTTGTTTACCAATTAATTCCCTAAATTGAAATTGTAATTTCTAAGTTAAACCACCAATGGATATAAATAAATTTAGGTTATGAGTATATCTTAGTGTAACTAGGCATAGTACTTGGTACTGATTATTTTTCAAATCGATTAACGTTGGTTTTCAACTGGGGAAACATAGCTTGCAGAATGAATTGGGAAAATTGGTGATGGAGGTAATGGTCATTTACAGAAAGCCCTGTTTATATGTTAATGTTTGCAACTAGACTCATTAGTTCATAGAATATCTATTAAACCCAAAAGATAAGTATTTATGTATTAAAAATCTGTAGATTTAGAAAGAACACGTTAAACATTTTCGTGTATTGCATATCATAATAAGGATACATTGTTTTTATGATTAGATATCGGGAAGCACAGTTGACGGTTTCATTTGTAATTGAGGACTAGCAGAACGCTCGATTGAGGTAAGGGATTATACCTCATTTTAGGTATTTGATTCTTGTTTCCTTTCAGTCAGTAGGCTTTCGCATATTTTATTGGTAATTCACGTTCTTTGATACGTTAAGACTGACCTTGTGTCAGTATTTGTTTTGACTCCCTTGGTTAACGTTCTTTGACAAATCTTGGTTATTGTTTTGTATACTCACGTATTTTTGTTCATCAATACGTGTAAATATTTGAGATTGTAATTGTTCGGATTTTTGTCCTATTTGATTATTTGATATGAGAATCATTTTGTATCCGTTCATGATCACTAAGTTAAACAACTCGTATTGACGAGGTACATTTGATATTTGGCCTTTTGAGGCAATTACACTACTGAGGATTAGTAGTGGGGTATTCCGGAATCACTGTTTAGCATTCGTGCTACTTGCGAGCTTTTGTGTTTGTAAAGGTCATTGAACCGCTTATGTGATCATTTTGTTATTCGTTTCGAAAGAATTTGAAATCATATTAGCAGTTAACATATTTCGTTTAAATCTGTAAATTCCTTTGTGATCATTTGCTTAGTTTGATCGTATTCATATTCGCTTACGTATTTATATCCATATTCATTAAAAATCATATTCTGAAACATTTCACTATTTTGGCGGTCACCTCTTCTTAGTAACCGGAGGGGTCCGTATATGAACTTACTGAGCATTGTTCGCTTACCCTTTCTTCTCTTCTTTTCCTTTCAGGTAAGCAGAAATGGGAAGACTAGATGAGATTGACTATTTTAGTTACGAGTTATTTAGTAAACTTATTACGTAGTTTATGTTTTGATTAATTTGCAAAGTGGCAGTTATGACGGTTGAGATGTAACCCTAGACGGTTAGGGTTTGAGATTTGTAATTTTGAAGTATTTAATGATCGTTTGAGGTTGTCTTAATGATACTTTGGTTTGGGAAGAGTTACGGGCTCGAGATTTGGGACCCACAAAAATGGACCTGGATTTCGGGGCGTTATAGAGTGGTATCAGAGCTTTGGGAATTAGATCTTGAAGGGAGATATGACTGTTTGAATTCAAGGATTATGAACATTTGGGTGTCAGACGCTTTTGAGTAATTGAGGATGTTGCCTTAGCTACTAAGTACCAAGTGTTTTTGAGATTGTTGGGTCTTGATTAACTGAGGAATTTGGTTAGTCTTTTGCAACTCTTTATGAAAGTGGTTCAATATTGTGACTTAAAAAGATTGGTTGAATTTGGTTAGACTTTTATTAAGTGACTAATATAATGCACCAAACGTAAGCTTGATTTGTGAGGGATAGTTTAGTTTCTCGGCAATCATGATGTCTTAGAAAAGATGGTTACATATTGGCTTGTTAAGAGTCCTTTATAATGAGGGAGCATTGGAAGCGTGAAGTATTATTTTGAGACTATAGGCTAATCGAAATTTGGTGGACCAAATCTATTTGTATGGGAGAGGATGTAATAACTCAGAATTTGTCTAAGGTTACTTTGAGGTTAATTAACTATTGGTAAGTAAGTGATAATATTGTTTACTATTACTTGGATTTATATTCATTAGTTAATGTTTGGATTTTTGTTGGGCTAATTTAACTTAAATGAAATTAGGAGATTTACTTGGGTTGGCCAGACAACCCATACAAGTTAACTGGTGGATTAGTTTTTAGGTATAAAATTAGGGCTTCTGACCTAATTTAGTATAATTTTGTCTATCCCAAGGTCATTTGATAAGTCGTATGCGGTATCTTCGCTAGTTGAATTGTTAAATCCTTTTCCTTTATCTGTTTAAGTCAAGAAAACTATTTTCCTTATCATTATTCATACATAAAGCATAATTCTAATTTTTTTTAAGAAGTATTTTGAACATTAAGATGTACGTTAAGCGTGATCATTAAAGGTATTATTAAATTGTATTTATAAATCCAAAGTTTGGACATCTAAATACTAGATTTTCAAAAGAAATCTCTTTATAACTTGTTTTCGTATTATCACCGTTTTGTGTTGTCTTTGTTTTTGTACTACCACCGTGCCATCGGCGCAGGCACGAATACTAGTTTAGCATAAGTGTTTATTGACATCAAGGCTTTGGAGAAGGAGAAAGACGGTGGTTATTTAAGGTACTTATTGTGCGACTATATTTTCGTCAATACAGAAAATAGTAGCATGGTTTCATTGTTGTTATTAGGGAATGTCAAATGGTTATTGTAAATCATATGGGGCATAGAAAAGTCAACGAATGAGAAAGTGGAATGGTGAAGTTGTGCATTTGTGAAAACTAGTGAAATTAAGAAAGAAAGAAAAGATACCGAATTGAGAGGAAGGGATGGATGGCATTAGCTTAGAAAATTATTTGTGGATTAGATTCCTTAAGCTTTCAGATTGTTATTGTAGTTGATCTATTGGTATTGAAAATTTCACTTGAATCCCCTTATTTTATTAAGGTCAGTTAAATAGTAAACTAAGAATGTCAGTGGGCAGCCGTGGAGATTTTTAAAATGTCTGTTTGACTATAAATGTCAGTTTGACTATAAATGAATCATGTCACTAATGTGCATTTTATTGTTAAAAGTTTAGTTGTGAATAGTATCAGTATGTAGCTCTCAATCTAATGAATGAGAGGGAGGGTTATCTATTATTTATATTATGGTATGATTATGTTAGTTGACTTGATATTAAGGCTATTACTTTTGATTCTAGAATTTTGAGGCAACGTTAAAAGCGTGCAATCATGTTAGAAACGCATATACGAGATAAGGGATTACGTTCCATTTGTCTTTTGAACTTCGTATTTGCAATGGCCATCCGTTCAGATTTTAAGATAAATTGTGTATACCCTCATTGTGGTTATTTTTATGAAAATGAACTTGATATTTTTTTTTTTATTTGACTCGTACGTTTGAACCTTCTCCTATATCTCATGGAACAAAATCAATTGTTACTCGAGTATCGTCGTTGCAATTGATTTTGATCAAAGGATTGTACCGCGTGGTACTTATTTGAAACGATTTTGAAATTTGATTAGTTGTACCTAATGGTACTGTATTTGAAAATAAATGGATATTTTATTTAACTGTAACAGTGGGTACCTTTTTGAGATTTTTATATGATCACTGAGTTTGAACAATCCTGTCGGTGAATTTGACATTACCTGTCGCGGGTGTATACGATATACAGTCACGGATTTATACGTGATACGTATCGCGGGTGTATACGCGTTACCGGTCATGGGTGTATACATTACAATGTCTTTGTGACACTTTGATTTTTGACACAGATTGTGGTTATTGATTTTCGAGACATACCTTTTGAGTCAGAAATTGAAGCATTGTTCAGAGCCCTATCGAAATTGATCTTTGACCGCTTAAGTGATCAAATGTTTTTAGAACTATAAGAACCTTTGATTTTGAAGCCGTGAGATGTTGATTTAATCTTTTTGTATAGAGTACATTTTTTTTTATATGTTGCACTTAGACAAACAATAGTGCCGAATCAGCAGAGCCCACAGGACCCTTTTGGAAAGTTTCTAAAAAATATAAAAAAATCTGGGGCGCCTGACATGGAGAAACTCGAGAATCGGATGGAGAGCATTGAGAAAAATATTTGGGAAAATGACTTGCACTGATGCACAAAGAGTTACTTTTGCTGCTTTTGTGCTTGAAGGTGAGGCAAATCTGTGGTGGAAGGCGGAGAAATGTTGAGTCGAGCAGGAGGGTACTCAAGAGTACACTTGGGATATGTTTGTTCAGGCATTCAACAAAAAGTATTGTCCTGCTAATGTCAAGGAAAGAAAATTGGTTGAGTTTTTGGAATTAGTACAAGGGGATATGAGCGTCGATGAGTATGACGCCAATTTTGTCGAATTGTGTCGTTATGTCGGGCGGACGCACGTTGGTGAGGGGGGGGGGGGGTTAATTTGACCCCCCTGAACTTTCCGTTTATACCTATTTTCACCCTTATAAAAATTTCAAATAATAACTTTAACCCCTCTCAAAAATTTCAATTGACCCCCCTCAAATCCCTACATATATATAGTAGACTTTTACCAAACTTACCCTAATTTATCAAATTTGTTTGCCGCAGGAGGGGAATTTGAGATCGACGAAGAATTGAAGAGAAGAAGCCGTGCCCGTCGCCGACTTCGACAAAATCGGTCGACACTCGCCGCCGCCGGTCTCCAATCGTCGCAGCCCGCACCGCACCGCCGCAGGTAATTTTCTCCCCTTTTTACTCTTCCGTCCTAATCTCAAATCCCTAAATTTTCCTAAAAATCATGTTTCGCCCTTTCTTCAATCGGATTCTGGAGGAAGGAGTCTCATGTTGCTCCCAAAGAGAGTAGAACTGGAATGTTATGTTCTGTCTTTTTTTTTTTTTTTTTTTTTTTGATTCTATGCCTTACATTACAGTGTTAATTTTGTCAATAGGTTTTTCTTTTTTAAGATTACAGGAATTTCAATTTGGGATTTATTTGTAATGCAAAAGGAAGTTGGGATTCTATGCTTTACAGTGTTAATATTTTTTTTCTTGAAATTCATTTGGGATTTCAACTCGAACTTATTTTTTTCTACAGAAAAAATGGCTCCTCCTCGAAGTTTGAAAAGATCATGTGGGTCGTCTACTTCTGACTCTAAATCGAATGAGGCTCCCCGTCCCGGAGGTTAGAAACTTAACTATAATCTTATTATGTGTTTGTGTGTGGCCAGTGGCCTTTTAGTTGTTGCGTGTTTATTGATGGCCAGTGGCCTTGTTGTGTCGTTGTTTACTTGTTTATGGCCAGTGGCCTTGTTGTTGTGGGCCAGTGGCCTTGTTGTGTGTTTGTTTATGGCCAGTGGCCTTGTTGTTGTGGGCGCCTTGTTGTTGTGGTTTGATGGCTAGTGGCCTTGTTGTGTGTTTGTTTATGGCCAGTGGCCTTGTTGTTGTGGGCGCCTTGTTGTTGTGGTTTGATGGCCAGTGGCCTTGTTGTGTGTTTGTTTATGGCCAGTGGCCTTGTTGTTGTGGGCGCCTTGTTGTGTGGTTGTTTACTTGTTTATGGCCAGTGGCCTTGTTGTTGTGGGCCAGTGGCCTTGTTGTGTGTTTGTAAATCCTGGATACGCCACTGTGGCCTGTGGTTTTGTTGATCTGTTTGTTAATTTGGTTTGTACGCATTTTGAAACAGTGCTCGAAAACTATTTCAAGAAATTGAAACATTCACAACGTAATGGAGAGCCTCAAGTTCAAGAGTCTAACGTCCTAGACCATAATACCCAAAATCCAAATTCTGAAGTGCCTGAAGCTCAAGAGCCTATCATCCCCGATGCTAGTGTCCCAAATCCAAATCCTGAAACGCCTAATACCTAAGAGCCTAATATTCCAACTTCTAATGTTCAAGAAGTAGATGGTATGTGTGAACTTGTGTTTGATCCCGGGATGCGGCCTTCGATTTACAGTCTTGCTCGTAATGGAAAAGAGTTAGAGAATATTCGAATGGCGTATTTGTTGAAGGGCCCATCTCAACCAAAGAATCATGAATTTAAGAAGACCGAAATTTCAGGAGCGTATTACAAATTCAGTGCAAAATGGTACGAAAAATTTGGTAGCTGGTTGGAATACAGTACAAGCAAAGATGCAGTATATTGCTTGCATTGTTATCTCTTCAAGATCGATTCTCAGAAGCAAGGGGGAGGTGGAACATTTGTTACCGAAGGATTTAGAAATTGGAAGAAGATTGCACAAAAGTTGAAGGACCATGTGGGAGATGTCAATAGTTCTCATAACAATTGTTACATTCTAGGTCGAGATTTACTGAAATCGAAGCAGCACATTGATCACACTTTAGCTAAAGTTTCTGATAGAGAAGCCAATGTTGCTCGCCTTCGTCTTATAACTTCTATTAGAGCCATTAGATACCTTTGTCGTCAAGGTTTGGATTTTCGTGGTCATAATGAGTCAAATAAATCGGGGAAAAGAGGAAATTTTCTTGAGCTATTGAATTCGTACGGGGAAACCACTTATGTAACTTTTTTCTTATTGTATTATCAAACTTTGAATTCGTTTGAAAAAAAGGCTTTATATGTGTGTTTTTTATTGTCATTTTTTAGTGTAATTTTTTTTTATCTTTTCTATATAATTTTTTGACCCCCCTGACTGTAAAACCTGGATACACCACTGCCCAAGCCTTCTTTGAAAACGAGAGTCAGAAAAAAAAACTCAGAAATTTGAGAGAGGGTTGAACTCAAGAATTGCACATCGTTTGATCACGTTAAAGTTGCCAACCTATCCTGAAGTTTTGGACCGAGCTCGACTGGTGGAGGATGAGTTAATCGGGGTAAAGAATAAGAGAGATGAAAAGAAAAGAAGCTTGGAGAATAGTTCTAGTAGTGATAACAATGGTAGTAAAAGAAGAGTGACTAATCTACATCAAAATAAAGAAACTAGCATCTTTGTCGTACTTGTGGGGATAGGCATGAGACAAGTCTTTGTTTTAATATCCCGGAGCATATTTTCACTGTAGAACAATACGACATCAGATCAAGAAGACAATTGTCTAAAGCGGTTTAAGGAACACTTCACTAGGGGGAAATCTTTTTTTTTTTTTTTTTTTTTTAGAAACCAGGGCGGCACCTGGGAAGATTTTATTAATTATAAAATATAAGTACAAGAGGGGGACAACCACCCGACTCATTGCCGGATATGGAGCCGGACCTCGAAATCCAAAAAATAAACCAACTCCTCAAAAGGTAAAACCATCTAAAAAATAAAAGCCTGAAAAAATTAAACCAAAGAACAATCCTAATAAATTCAAATGAGCCCAATGATCCATCAAAAGTCCAAAACACGGGCCCGTGTGCCTCTTTTACAACCGAAACGAGTCCGTATGCCTTCCTTGCACTCAAGAAACTATTCCACAAAACCAAACACCATAACCAAGCCGCAGCAAACACCAACAACATCAAATAATTATTGACGCTCAACATAGTATCCACTTTCATCAAAACGTAACGCGTCCAAGACACTCCGTGGAAGCTCCCTTGACGATCCATATGTCCAAACCGTTTTATGAATATGAGCTTCAAAAGCCAATCTATCCGCAACCCCATTTGCTTGACGAAGAACATGACGTAACTCATACCCTCCAATCAAACTTTCACATTCCCGCAATTCATACGTGTATTGCCACGGACACTTATTTCGCCCTTTTAAAATATTCACAGCTACTAAGGAATCTGAGTTTACGTGAACAGAAAGTAAACCCCAAGAATGACATAAGCGCAGGCCATCACGTAAAGCAAAGATCTCCGCCTTCATGTTGGTTCCATCTCCGTAGTAGTGTGAAAAGGCACAAACAAAAGCCCCCATAAAAAAAGTTTGGGTTGGGGGGTGCAACAAGAGGACTTCCCAGGGGGTCACCCATCCTAGTACTACTCTCGCCCAAGCACGCTTAACTGCGGAGTTCTGATGATGGCGAAAGATATGTTATGTTTGGAGGACCAAACTTTTTTTTAGGGGGGTAAGTATGTAATATCCCAAGATTTTTTGAAAATAATAATTAATAATATTATAAAGAGAAATCAATTTTCTGAATAAATAGAATGAAATTAGATTATATTTAGATTAGTAGTTGGGCCAAATAAATTTATAAAGATTATGACAACAATTGGGCTCATAAAGTTAAGCTTTGGGCTTCTTATGTATATATAAAAATTGACCTAATATAAAATTAATAAAACAAAATAATAAATGAAGGAAATATAGAGACAATTACGGTGGAAGTGGAATCGAAAACGCGAAAAGGCTAAACGACTATGGCTAGATTAGGAGAAGTCGATAAGGAAACGTCGGCCATTATAGAGATGGGAGGTCGACCGACCAACAATGATACTGGGACAAGTATAAAAGTCTGGGGATCTTAGTCTTCTGATTAGATTGAAGATTAAGAAGAAAGAAACAACAACTACTACTTTGTTCTAGTTTTTGGATCGGGAAGTTGAGTAAAACTGAGGTCAGAGACGAAGGTCAAAGCAGCAAAGGGAATTGTGCAGGAGGTTAGTTGACGTATTTATATGTGTTTGTTTACCAATTAATTCCCTAAATTGAAATTGTAATTTCTAAGTTAAACCACCAATGGATATAAATAAATTTAGGTTATGAGTATATCTTAGTGTAACTAGGCATAGTACTTGGTACTGATTATTTTTCAAATCGATTAACGTTGGTTTTCAACTGGGGAAACATAGCTTGCAGAATGAATTGGGAAAATTGGTGATGGAGGTAATGGTCATTTACAGGAACCCTTGTTTATATGTTAATGTTTGCAAATAGACTCATTAGTTCATAGAATATCTATTAAACCCAAAAGATAAGTATTTATGTATTAAAAATCTGTAGATTTAGAAAGAACACCTTAAACATTTTCGTGTATTGCATATCATAATAAGGATACGTTGTTTTTATGATTAGATATCGGGAAGCACAGTTGACGGTTTCATTTTTAATTGAGGACGAGCAGAACGCTCGATTGAGGTAAGGGATTATACCTCATTTTAGGTATTTGATTCATGTTTCCTTTTAGTCAGTAGGCTTTCGCATATTTTATTGGCAATTCACGTTCTTTGATACGTTAAGACTGACCTTGTGTCAGTATTTGTTTTTGACTCCCTTGGTTAACGTTCTTTGACAAATCTTGGTTATTGTTTCGTATTCTCACGTATTTTTGTTCATCAATACGTGTAAATATTTGAGATTGTAATTGTTCGTATTTTTGTCCTATTTGATTATTTGATTTGAGAATCATTTTGTTATCTCTATAACAATGAAGCTATGATATAACGCATAGGCCTTTCTCAAGGGCCTAGGGCATAATATCCAACAATTTCCCACTTGCACTAGGCCCAATCAACGCGTATCCAATATCCATTGAGCTTAGTTATGATCTCCATCATAATTGCAAACGAGCTTATGTAGGATTATTATCCTTGTTATTATCATAAGGTATTTTGCATATTTTGACATCTCCTATCTTTGACAATTTCTCGAGTAAGATAGAAACGTCTGAGTATATATTTAGATAAGATAATAGTCCCTTGATTTGTGTAATAACGATTATTGACACAATGAAGGTACATTAAATTAGTTACACTAGAAATGATTTCTAGTTTACTAATTAGAATCTTAATCTCAACCCTTATGTAGAATAGTAATGGTCCATTTAGAACTCTTCTAATACCATTATTAGACGTAAACATGTATTTATACTGCAATATTTATCTTTCTTGGTTTATAAGAATGCATCTATGTAACTATTTACAAGATCATCTTTCATTCCATCAAAGATCAAGAACGCATCCTTTAGTTCCTTTTAGAGAACATAAGAGCGTTTCTCAACTAGTGACTTTCACTAGGATCCGATTGGTATTATCTCATCATACTCCAAGTATATGAGACATCCGGTCTTAGTACATTAACATGGCTTACATGATAGATCCAATTGCCGAAGCATATGGAATCCTATTCATGTACTCTTGCTCATTAGACTTTCACAAGTAACCTCTCCAAGAGTCTTGCATAGTGAACTTTTCACTATCTTGTCTTTACTAGTACTTTGACTTTAACCAAACAACATTTTAGACTTATCTTCATAAAGCTAAATTCCAATGATATAGGTGGCTTTTATCCAAGTCTTTCATTTAGAAACTCTTTCAGAATGAATTATATGTCAACCACATATATATGACTAGGAATAATATTACTCTCCCACTAAATTTATTGTAATTACAAGTCTCATCTTTGATGAATTCAAACTCTTTGAATACTTCATCAAAATGAAATTTCACTCCAAGTAGTTTGCTTCAATCCATCTCATGAATTTCTGCAACTTGCTGTGAATACCCCTTTCCGATGAAGCGACACATGGGAAGTATCTTGTGATTATGTTTATTATTAAAGGGAATATTCATTATGACATTAAAATTTATGAGAGTCGCCACGCCGTTTTAATTAAAGCCAAAAACATTGAAAAAAGCATTTTAGTGGGTTCGGGGGTCAAATTACAACAAGAGAAGAATATTGAACGTAATCACTCCTATTGCCCGAATTGATCGGTCTTTCTATCATGATGCGGTGTATGTAGTGTGTTAGTGATTTAAACCGGATCCGAAGATTGCCTACGTTCCTCTCAATGTGAGAAGCTCAAGTCAGCGTAGTTCGCACATAATTAGAATGTGGAGAGAGAATAGGGATCATGCATAATGAAGAGGGAGGAGAAAGAAACATGCAGGATGATCACATCCTAGAATAATGACTATGCCATCAATGAGATCTCGATGAACATTCATCACATTCATCATGGGAGGATTATTGAACATGGGAGTAATTACCTAAAGTTTAGGGTTTAGAAATAGTTCCTAGATCATCCTTGGGTTGATGAACCCTAAATCATCATCGGCTATGAAATAACATGCAAACATGAAGATCGCAACCCTAAATATAGCATAAATAAGGTTTTAATCTATGAACACGAAGAACATGCGAAGAACATATTATGAACATATGAATGAACATGCAAGGAATATGAAGAAACTATGAATAACATGAAAGAACATGAATATTAAAGATCTACATTAAAAATGATGCAAGAACATGAAGAAAAAGTTAGAAAACTTACCTATGTTGGCAAGAAATAAACCTTGATCTCCTTGAGTGTTTGAATGCTTAATTAGGGAGCAAAATTGTGTTTAAGAACTCTAAAATTCGGACTTAAAGTTCTCAAAATCGGGATCCTTAACGAATGGGATGGAATGGATTTATATAGTAAACTGAGGGGAAGATCTGACGGTCAGGATCATCCGGAGCAAGGTTGGCCGCCTGGCCATGATTGAAGACGGCGACAAGAGTGGCCGCGTGGCCATGGTCGGAGGCGCAGCAAGGTTGGCCGCGTGGCCAAGGTTGCGGGCTGACGTGATTCCTAAGCTAGGGTTTCTGCATGGTTTAAGGAAACCATATTTTGACCATATTTAGGGTGTTCTAAAATAATGAGACATATTTTGGGAATCCGGGACAAGTCTTTGCAAGGTTTCTAATTCCTATAAAGTCCTTGTATATTTGGGAAAGCCCTAATAAACTCATTTTCAGATCGGGTACTAACAGTAGCCCCTCGGCGACGCTTCTTGCAAGGCAATGGAGGGTCGATGATAAAAGAACGATCCGTTCTGGAACATGAGTTTCAAAACAGATGAAAGGATCGATGGAACGGCTGAACCTTGGAGGCGACCTATGTATCCACAGGGGAATCAAGCCAAACGTAGTTCAGATCTGATGGGAAATTGGGAATGATTGTCCACTGGTGGGGAGCAACATCTTTTGCTAGGGAGAAGTCTGATCTGTGGGAAAATGCATCTTCCGGGGAAAATGCAACTGCAGGGGATGAGAGATGACCATGTCGGTCGGGTGGCTGAACCTTTTCAGGTTTCCTACGTATCCTTGGAGGAATCAAGCCGGTCGTAGTTCAGAGCTTTGGGGATAAAACGAGACATCGAACTTCTGCTGCGGATAACAAACCTACGGACCCTATCCTGTATGAAGACTGAACATTCGTTAGGGAAATGAGACATCAGACTCCTGCTGGGGATAACAATCCTATGGATACTATCTTGTATGAAGAACGAACATTCGTAAGCAATGAAGTCATTTGGGAAAAGGAGGTAAGAGGGATAATGGGACAATAAAGACTACGGCGTCTAAATACTCCCAAGATGGAAATAATAAATGCTGGAACTTTCGCAACGGCCGCGATCGTTCTAGGATGCACATGACGTAGAGGCTGACGGGTTTCTACAATCATATGAATCCTAAGCAAATATTGGGGGATAATGAGACAATAAAGACTACGGAGTCTAAATGGCCTCAAGGTGGAAGTGGTAACTACCGGGGTAAACGCAATCAGAAACGGATGGGTTCCTACCGATCGCGCTAAAATAATAGATGCTGGATCTCTCGCAATTAGAGACGAACGGGTCTCTGCCAATCACGATCGATCTAGGATGCGCATGACATAGAGGCGAATGAGTCTCTACAATCATGTGAATCCTAAGCAAATATTTGGGGCACACACGAGGTAGAAACGGACGGGTTCCGACCATCGTGGTGAAGATGGGAAAGAAAATGGAAATTTTAAGGTCAAAATTTCAAGGTCAAAATAGGCTAGGGGCGCCTAAAATGAACAAAGAGAAAAAGATTAGGGGTAAAAATGAGATTTTGTCTGAAAGGACAAGGTTGGCCGCGTGGCCAAGGTCACTGAATTGCAATAGTGGCCGCGTGGCCAAGGACGCTGAGTGGTCAGATCTCCTTCACGCGGATCGCTGATCTGACGGCTGGGATTGCGAAGGCAGAAGTGGCCGCGTGGCCAAGGTCGCCGTCGGGCTGACTCCTTGGTCACCGCGCCAGAAACCCTCCCTCTTCTCCTTCTTTTCTTCTTCCTTCTTCTTCCTTCCACCATTGTTGAGTTAGAGAGAGAAAATTCGAGCTTTAGAGAGAGAAAGCTTGGATCCAGTAATTTTTTGAGGATTTTACTTTGAATACTTTAGACAACATGACGGATTGGATTAACGAAGCCTTGTTTAGGGATTTTCCGGGCCAAGGTGGATATGTGCCTCCACAACAAGAACAAGGACAGTGGCATGGCGATCCTCAAGGTGAGGGAAATGTAGGGGCTGGCCCAGGAGCGGGTTTTGAAGCGGGGCCCTTGATACCATGGGGCGGTTTGAGACCACGAGCGGCGACTCGGAACTTTCGTGACGGCCTTTTTGGGTCAACATTTGATCAAGACTACGATTTCTACATCGACTCGGAGCGTCACTGGTCGATGGGCCTTCCGGAGACACGAGAGGTAAATTTCAAATTTTCGCTCCTCTCATTTTCACATTTTTCGCAATTTTGTACAAAATATAGATTGCTAGAATTGTGAATTGCTAGAAACGTAAGTTGCTAGAAAATGTAAATTGCTAGAAATGTAACATACCTGTGCTGTGTTTACCTGCAGAGGATCAAGGCTCGCGGGTCCACAGTGACTGTGGGCAAACTGTGGGCGTCTCTGCCGGAGGTACCGGGCGGTTTGCGTGCTCGGATAGAGGCTATGGGGTTTGGCCCATTCTTTGACAGTGTCCGCACGGTTGGGGGCACTCTGAAGGTGGCGGCAGTGATAGAGGTGTGCAGGGAGTTCTGGTGGGACACCACCCATACTTTTCACTTTATTTGGGGAGAGATTACCATCACGCCGACGGATTTTGCGGCTATCACGGGGTTGAGGTTCACTGCTACCCATTTGCCTTTTGATGAGAGCTTGGCGGAGCGGCGGGACTATAGGCAGGCTCTGTTGGGAGTTGACACTGATCTAGGAGGAGATGTCAAGGGTTATGGAGTGGAGGCCGGGAAGGTGAACCGTTTGGTGGAGATGGCCATTGAGGCCTTCGGTAGGGGAGAGTATGACTTGGATTGCTTGGTCCGGCTGTTCTTATGGTACAGCTTTTCAGAGATCTTGTTTCCCAGTGGGGCTACTATCTACAGGTACTCACTGCTAGGGGCTTTTGTGGACTTGGACCAAGTCGGTGGGATTTCTTGGGGCGGAGCTGGTTTGGCTGAGATTTACCGGGCATTGGACCATTGCTCGAGGGCTAGCTCGTCGGCCTTTGATGGGTTTAAGTTCGCATTTGAGGTATGCTCTTGACTGCCCTTCTTTTCATTGTATGCACAGGCTTGGGTGTACGAGATCTTTGGTGTCGCCCCTTTTCAGTTGGTGATGAGTGCCAACAAGGTCGTCCCCGTCATGTCGTACTGGTGCAAGAGCAACAGGGCTCCTCCCCACAGAAACTGGGATAGGAAGACGGTGGATGCTGCCAATCTGAGGAGGGCTTTTGCAATGTCTGAGCCTGTCGGGGTCAGGTTTTACCCATAGAGTCCGGCTAATGAGGCTTCGGTGGGTCCCTATGTAGTGGAGTTGATCGCTTCTAGGGTTCTGCTTGTGGGTCTCACCGGGGAGGCCATGTATCTCGGAGAGAGGGTGGTTCGTCAGCATAGGGCTGGTGCGTTACTGTGGGCTCCTTATGACCCTCCTCGGGATATGCTCCGTCCTGCGAGGTTGGCAACTTTCTTGGCTCCCACTCCGGCAGAGCATTACAGAGGGAGTGACAACTACGCCAGCTATGTGCGGACTCAGTTGATCAGCCCTCAGGTTCGGGCTAGGATGTTATCGGGAGAGGGATCGAGCTCGGCCCGGTATGTAGGTAGGAGTCGGCCTTTGGTGGACATGCCCCTTCGCTCGAGTAGCGTGAGAGTGATGAGGGGCGGCCGGGAGGTGGAGATTAGCTTGGAGCCGACGGCCGCAGATGTTGTCGAGGAGACTTTTGTTCCTCCACCTGACGCTGGGGTATGACCTTATGATTTATCTCAGTTATGCACACACACACTTGTTATTTCTGCATTGTAATCATTGCCTTAGTTTCCCTTTCAGGTGACTCAGGGGGCGTACGTTCGTTCTGTTCAGCGGGAGAACGTACTGATGCGCCTATTGAGAGAGGCATATCATTCTTTCACTTGCCAGCGGGATGATGCCGTGTCTCCCCAGCGTCGCGAACAGTCTCCGAATGGTGCGGGCTCTTCTCACACTGGTGGTCGAGCGGTCCGGGGACGGAGTTCGGGTGCGGTAGCTCTCGAGCTTTAGCGCGGCGTGGAGACGCCATGGAGGAGGATTCTTATTAGGCGGGGCCCATCTTTCCATCTTTATTTCCTACACTGTTAGCTAGTAGAGACAGATATGTACTGGACAAACATTTAACATGCATGTAAATATATTTATGAACTAAAATGAGAATGATTTTGTGACAACCTATCTGTACAAACTAATTATTTTACAATGCTCCTAATTTTTATACAATATATGAGCCTTGGGGAGGGACAGGTACGTTGTTTACATGGATCCGTTGCGGAGTGGGAGTAACGATCTGCGATTTCTGCATGGGGGCAAGAGTGGCCGCGTGGCCAAGGCAAAGTCGACCGCCTGGCCAAGAGCAATAGTGGCCGCGTGGCCGAGGACGATTGTGGCCGCGTGGCCAAGTCTGCCGCCGACTCCGGTTTTCCTTTTCCTGGCAAGAATTGGAGTTTGTGTACTATTTAAGGGGAGTTTGTCTTGCCTTAGAATTCGTACCAGCCACTTTTTTGAGAAATTTAGAGTTCCAATCACCAATTTGCTTGCTCTTTGCCATGGATCATGAGGCTAGGATCACAAGTCTTGAGAAAAAAGTCTTTATAACCTCTTTGGAGAAGTGGGTTGCCAAACTTTCTGGTTCTAGTCGTAGGAAACTTGATGAACGGTATGGGATAAAGTGTCTTTGGTCACTTTTGCACATGAACTCCAATACCAACCTTTTGCAAGCCTGTGGGAAATTTTGGAATGATACCCTCCATGTCTTCAACTTTTCATTCAACGAGATGACACCCACTTATGAGGATATCGCGGCACTATGTGGCTACGAAGGGAAGGGTAAAGTTGCCTTGCCTTTTGACTTTGTTTGCTTGAGGGACAAGTTGATGACCTTTGGCGTGTCCGTGGAGGACTTTGATAGGTATGCTAGGGGCGGCTATGTTGACCTTTCTTGGATGCCACAACACTTTATGCACATGGACGTGGCTTCTGACCGTTCTTTGGACCATCTTGCACTATGCTTGT
Source organism: Campanula takesimana (assembly GCA_026119855.1). Taxonomy (NCBI): domain Eukaryota; kingdom Viridiplantae; phylum Streptophyta; class Magnoliopsida; order Asterales; family Campanulaceae; genus Campanula; species Campanula takesimana. Next base: position 883,614 of record JAOWBW010000465.1, read on the forward strand.
TTGCCTCTATTCTCTTCCCCTCTGAGGTTGGGTTTGCCAGTGAAGGGTGCTTGGGCATGGTAAATTCCGCTCGTCTAGGCTATGACATTGTGTCGGCTATCCTTGGAGAGATGCTCTGTGGGATTCCCCATCTCGCGGCTTATGGTGGAATGCCCTGTGGTAGTGATAGGCTCTTGACTATGTGGTTGCAAGAGAGGCTTCGCGTCAACAAACCGACGGCTTCTCTGAAGGTGGCTCCATGGATGCACCGTATTAGGGGGATGGCGGAGAGGTTTGAGGGCATGACTCTCAAAGGTTGGGAACAGTATTTGGCAGAGATGGTGACTGATGACATTCAATGGGTGGTGCCCCATTGGCACATTCATTCTGTGAGGGAGAAGCAAGTAGGACTTCACATGATCAAAGTTCCGACACTCTCTGGGACTACCTTTTACTACCCCGCTAGAGTGCTCCGTCAGTATGGCTTAGTGCAGACTACCCCGGAGGGTTGGGACAAGGAGAGAGATGATTTTCCTTTTGGGATACTTCAGTTGGATGACAATACTTCGGTCCTTCTCTCTCAGATGTGGGGCGAGGCTGGTTTTAGTCATAGGACCTTCATCACCCCCTCTAGCAACACCTACCTGTCACGAGAGTACTTGGATTGGTATATGGGGAGACTTGGGCATGCGGAGCAGACTCTAGAGACCCTAAGGGGCACTATTTTGGGATCCTGTGCTCCAAGTTTTTCATTGAGAGTGAAAGAGGTTGTGGCTTATAAGAGGAAGATGAGCAAAAGCGTGGCCAACGGGAATGGAGATGGAGTGGGGGCATCCAAGAAGAGGAAAAGCGAAGAGGTTCCTATCGGCAAGGCTAAAGGTGTTAGTGAATTTGAAAGGAGATTTTGTGAGAAACCTAAGAAGAAGAAGGTTCTCCGTGGATAAAGCAAGAAGAAGGAGACCGAGGGCACAAGTGGCTCTAAGGGGTAGTTCCGAGCATTCTTCCATAGTCATTGCAGACACATTAGTTTAATTTATGTCTTATTTTACGTTTTAGTCTAAATTTCAGAATAGGTTATTTATTCAAAAAGTATGTCAAGCTTAGACTCATCAAATAAGTGTTAACATGCAATGACTATGGAAATAAAAGCTTTTGCTTTCAGAAAATACAACTTCTATCTTTATTGCTTTGTGACAGGATTTGGATGTTTATTTGTTTTTTAGACCGCACTTTTTGAAAGGCTGCCTACGTTCCCCTTTTACAAATAGGACTAAGGGGCTCAGGTCACCGTAGTTCACTCCAGTCGGACTAGAATGATTTTAGAGAAAGGGAAGATAGAAGGGGGAAATGCTCTAACTTTTGCCTAGACCGCCCTCGCGGGTTTTCGATCTAGCGAGCTTTGTACGCACCCTTATTTTGCATAGACCGCCCTTTGCGGGTTTTCAATCTATCGGGCTTCTTTTTGCGATTTTTTTTTTGTTTGTAGAAAAGGAGTCTAGTCATAGTAGCGTCTGAGCTTGCTGAGGTTGACTGGTTCCTTGAACGGGTTGCCATCCAAATCTGCCATTCTGACCGCTCCTCCGGAGAAGATCTTTTGTACTACAAACGGACCTACCCAAGTGGGGGCCCACTTCCCGAGGGGGTTGAACTTGTTGGGCAAGCGTGCTTTGAGCACCAAGTCTCCCTCCTTTATGTCAACAGGCTTGACTTTTTTATTGAAGGCTTTCGTCGTTCTCCTTTGATAGGCTCGGATATGTTCCATGGCCTTCAATATGCGTTCATCGAGCATTGCCGACTGATCATAGCGACTCCGGAGCCATTCTACTTCATTCACTTGGTTTTCGAGTAAGATCCTCAATGATGGCACTTCCAATTCTATAGGGAGTACCGCCTCCATGCCGTATGTCAAGGCGTAGGGGGTCTCTCCAGTAGCAGTGCGGACTGACGTTCTGTATCCCCAAAGTGCTAATGGTAACTTCTCGGGCCAATCCCGTCCTTGCAGGGTGGTGCTTGTTGGTAGTGGTGCCCTAGGCACGTTTAATAAACGTTGTAATTGTTATCATTTATTTCAAATCAATAAAGAGATGTTTTGATTATTATTGTTGTTCATGTTTACTTATAATAATCCCCGTCCCTAGTACTTGTTAAGCACTAGTATAAAGGCTAAATGATCATGAGATGATCATGTTAGATTTATGGGTACTTGTTTGGAACAAAGTACTGGACATGACCCGCTCTATGAGATTTATGTCATGGTCTATGTCATACATATATCTCATATTAGTTATGTCATTTGAATCCTTAGACATGAAGTTATTATAGTCTTCCACTTGATGAACATTATGTTTGACATATTCAAACGCTACTTTTAACCGAGTAGTTATAAAGGGTATGATTGGCATAATCGGATTCACGTAGGGAATAATAATAAGCTAAATGGATTTGTCCCTCCTCGGAGAGATGTCAAGCTTGGGCCTCTCGTAGGAATGATGTTGATGAAATGTTCGGCCGGACTCAAATGAATTGATTGGATCAATGTCATTTGGATTATCAACATATTCAGAATCGAGAAAGTATTGAACAAAACAAGTTGACGCTTTGACCATGACTTGTGTTCAATGACATCGTGGACAAAAGGATTATGACATATTCTAAAGGAATGCGAACTTGTATCTAGTTATACTATTTGGGTAGGTATGACGGTTTGCTAGAACCTAATCATATCTCATGGGATCATGTTTGAACCCATTGCCAACTTAGTATAATCCTAGAGGGTCACACACAATAGAACGAATCTTAAATAAAAGGACTGTATTGGAATTTAGGGTCGAAGGACCTCAAGGGAATTTTTGGAATTATTCTGGGCCTCCTGGTCAACCAAGCGGGCGCTTGGGTTGAACCAGGCGGGCGCCTGAATAAGCCGGAAAAGGCCTTGACCTTTTGCCCAAACAAGCGGGCACCTGGGTAGGACCAGGCGGGCGCCCGGTATGCCGATTGGAAATTTCCTAATTCGATTAGGAATGGTTTTTGACACAAGTTACCTATTTGGAATAGGTATTTGATAAATGACAATTTTATAGTCATTTTTGGTCTAAAAATATAGTTTATTAGCTTTTATTCCACTTATATTACTTATTTTCTACTATTTATTTGATATAATGCACTTGGAGAATGTTTCTATGATGCAAACAGGTTTTTAGTACATTCTTGAGGAAAAAGGGAGCTAAGGCATCATCTTTGTGAAGGAAGAACGCTTGGAAAAGAAGGAAATAAGCTAGCCCATTAAAAGTCAAAAGTTCAGTCAAAGCAAGGTCTGCTCGGCCGAGCAGTACCCTTGACTCGGCCGAGCATAGGGAATCAGAAAGGGCAGATTTATTTTCGAAGGCTTGCTCGGCCGAGCACTTTTCCTTGACTCGGCCGAGCACCCCCTGAATCAGCAAAAGGTGCCTTTTCAAATGAAGACCTCTCCAAGCACACATCCGGGAAAGATTGCCTCCCCTCCTCCAAGGCTTATAAATAGAAGTAAAAATCAGTAGTTTAGATATCTAGAAACATTGTAAACTTACTATAGTGAAATTTGTACTCTTAAACATCAAATAATTCTCAGAATTTGTGAAAGATATTCATCATTTCTTGAACAAACTTCTGAGTTTCTCAAGCAATAATATCAAGAGATTATTTTCAAGTCTTTGTCTCCATTTCAAGTTCAGAATAAGTATCTCTATTCTTTTATCTCATCTTCATCTTATTCTTCTCTTTTCACAAATGGCTTGTGAGTAATCCCCCTATTTCTTGGGATTGGAAACTCAACAAATACTTGTATTTACTAATATTCATGCTCTAAATTTACTTTCTTCATCTTAAACAATTTTACTATATCAAACTTTAACGCCTACAACCATGATGACGTCCATGGCTCGTATGAATCTTAGTTAATCAAGGGAAGTACTGATCGGAGAACCTTGATTAGCGGATCCATATAGTCAGAACTAAGTTCATTACTCACGAGAGTAGTGTAATGGCTTAGGGATGCTCCTTGAGTGGAAAGTATGCTGATTTTCATAAAGAAAACTTAATGGATTCTTACTAATTATGGGCCATCGAGAGATAGGGCATAATTAGTATGAGAATACAAACGCTACTTGCTTGATCGTGAGAAGTAGTGTAGGCCAAGCATACCATCCTTGTTTTAAAATGAAACTTTAATCTAAATAGAGCATGGATAGTTGATGAATACAATGTTGTTTGTGTCCCAATCCCGAGAATTCCTTAATCATAAGAGTTTTCAATCTAAGCTATAGTTTTTATTATTACTTTCTAGTCGTGACAAACAATTTTATAACCCCCAATCATTTTCTTTTCTTTATTTTCTTATCCTAAGCAAAAATATTTTGTAAGTAAAGTTGTCCTCGTGGGATCGACTCGCTCTTGCACTTTCTATACTATATACACCCGTGCACTTGCGGAATAAACAACTAACAAGTTTTTGGCACCGTTGCCGGGGACAACGGTTTACTTTCAAAAATTTTCTTTTGCTTTCTATTTTTAGTTTTTAGTTTAATAATTTTTTAATTTTTGTTAATTATCTAACATCCCGTCAAAGAATTTGTGTCTTTAATTTTATATTCCATTTAGGTACTCTCGGAGTATATGAAAAGAGCCCGGAAGCCTCTTGAAGAGTTTGATCCGGAGCCAGAAAGGACCTTTCACGAAAGGTTAAGAAAATTCAGAGAATTCAGAGAATTCCTAGAAGCAGAAATGGCACAAAATGGTGACCAAAATAGAGACGGTGATGGAATACCTGCCACGCCACCACCTAGAACCCTTCGGGAGTTTGTTAACCCAAGTACCCCGGGAACTAGGACACCAATCGTGGTGGCAAATGCCGACGCAGCCCACTTTGAGATCAAGCCACAACTTTTGCATATGGTTATGAATAACCAATTCGGTGGCTCGGCACTGGAAGATCCCCACCTTCACATCCAATCCTTCTTGGAATATTGTGACACCACCCGAATCATAGGTGTCACTCCGGAAGCTATTCGGATGCGCCTTTTCCCATTCTCACTAAGGGATAAGGCGAAACAATGGTTGAACGCGGTCCCCCACAATTAATTAACAACATGGGACCAAGTTCAAGAAGCCTTTCTTGGACGCTTCTTCCCACCATCCAAGACCGCTCAGATCCGGACCAAGATAACAAATTTCAGTCAAAATGGAGATGAGTCGTTATATGATGCTTGGGAGCGCTTCAAGGAGCTTTTAAGGATGTGTCCACACCACGGGCTTGAAAAGTGGTTGATAGTGCACACCTTCTACAATGGTCTCACGTTCAAGACTAGAGAGACCATCGATGCTGCTGCGGGAGGAGCATTAATGAACAAAGGAGTGGATGAGGCATATGACTTGATCGAGAGCATCGCCTTGAACCACTACCAATGGTCTAATGAAAGGGACCAACCGCAAGGAACAGCAGGTAAGTTTAATGTTGATGTTGTTACTCTTCTTTCTTCGAAATTTGATATGCTTTTTAAGAAGATTGATAACTTGAATACAAATTCCGTGGCTAACGTTAACGTTATTTGTGAACTATGTGGGTCAAACTCACATAGTAGCGAAAGTTGTGATTTGCTTGACACTAATTCTAGTGAGCAAGTCAATTTTGTTAATTCTAATGGACAAAGAGGGGGTATGTATTCTAACACATACAATTCCGAATGGAAGAATCACCCCAATTTTTCCTATAGAAGTAATAATATTTTAAACCCACAACCTTCCTCACAACCACCGGGATTTATACCCAAGAATTTCAAAAATAATTCTTTCCCTCCCCCTAAATCTAAATTAGATCTTCTTATAGACTATATGGTCGAAAATAATAAAAATCAGGAAAAGATTAATAATGAATTTAGGGAAAACTTTAAAGTTTTGACAGGTTTGATAACCTAGCAGCGCATAATAAGATGCTTGAAAATCAGCAAGCTCAACAGGCCAGCACATCGCATAGACCACAAGGGAGTCTTCCCGGTCAACCTCAAAGGCCAAATGAGCATGCAAATGTAATAGTCTCGCTAATTAAGGAAAAAGAGAACAATAGTCCAACCCCACTAGAAGTTGAGACTAAGAATGGTAAAAGCGAGATTAGTTACAATAAATACTTTGAACCACCGATACCCTATCCTCAAAGATTAATCAAGAAAGGGGTTAATGATCAATATGCTGAGTTTTTGAAAATTTTGAAGTCTTTAAATGTTAGAGTTCCTTATTCCGATGATGTAAAAGAAATACCTTCTTATGCAAAACCTTTAAAAGAAATGCTCTTTAAGAAGAAGTCTTTAGAAGAATTTGAGAACTTTACTTTAGCGGAAGACGTTAGTGCAATTTTACAAAAGAAACTTCCCCCAAAACTCAAAGACCCCGGCATTTTTTCTATCCCTTGTAGTATCGGTAGGTGCAACGTGGAAAACGCTATGCTTGACTTAGGGGCTAGTGTAAGTATAATGCCTTTTTCGGTAAGTGTGAGATTAGGTGTAGGGGAACTCAAGCCCACTACCATATCTCTCCAATTGGCAGACCGATCCATACAATACCCGATTGGTATTATGGAAAATTTGCCCTGTCGTATAGGGAGCTTAATCATCCCTGTCGACTTTGCGATCCTCGAAATAGAGGAGGATAAAGACATTCCAGTCATCCTTGGTAGGCCTTTCCTTGCCACGGCAGGAGCTATTATAGATGTTAAAAAGGGTACGCTTACTCTAAATGTAGGAAATAAGACAGAAGAATTCTGGAAGCAAAACCCAACTATAGAAAACTCTTGTCGAAAAAATGAAGTCTTTGACAATAATCATGAGGAAATAAATGTCATTCAATCTATGGATCCAAAAAAGGATCATATAGACAAACTAAATACTTACGAAAAATATGTCAAAGGAATTAAGGAGTCAAGGGCCAATGATAAAAATATAGACTGGAAAAGAATGCTACATGACGAAGATGAAGGGGATGATATCATAGAGAGGTCAAAAGAAGTAGCACCCAAGAAAACAACGGGATTTCGAGCATGTGAAGACTATCGTAAATTAATCCCGTCAAAGAAAAAGAATGGATGGCGCATGTGCATCGATCATAAGGCCTCAATCAAACCAACGGATATGCGATGGAAAATTGTCAAGGACAATAGGCCATCTCAATACCATGCCATGCCCATTTTCATTAAAAGAAAGGCGTCGAGCTAATAACGTTAAACAAGCATCATCGGGATGGTAACCGGTGGATTATTATCTATTTATTGATTTATTTATTTATTTTATTTATTTTATTTATTTTTTATTATTATTATTGCTATTATTTCCATCTAATGTTTATTTTGTAGGTATATATGTATATATATATAAAAAAAAATAAAAAAAAAATAATAATAAATTTTTCAGGAACGCTCGGCCGAGCACCATACAAGACACGGCCGAGCAGAAGAGGATCAGAAAGTAGTACATTCAAAGGAGGAACGCTCGGCCGAGTCAAGGAATTATGCTCGGCCGAGCACATCGCATTGACTGGTGATTTTGGTCAAAAGTCGGGAATCTTGAAGATTTTTTCCCATTTTTCTTCATCTTCTTCAACTCTTCTTCTCTCTAAACCCTCTCTACCCGAAACCCACACATCCTACCCTCCAAATTCCGGCGAAAACTCCATCCTCTCCGGCCAAATATCCCATCCCTAACCTCCCTTCACCTCCCAAACACCATATCCACAATCAAAACCCACCAAATCACCCCAAAATCTCCCAAAAATCGAAAATAACCCAAGATTGCCAAACCCATAAAAATCATCAATCAAACCCACAATTCTCATCAAAAAAACATCTCCATTTCACCTCTAAAACATCTAACCCACCTCAAAACATCCAATTTCTGTCCAATTCACCCGAAATCAAAACCCTAGGTTTTGCCCCAAAATTCAAAATCCGGGTTTAGTTGAAATTGAAGGTCAAAGTTCATTCTTTTGGGAATTTTGAAGCTATTGGAGGAGGAAGAACAAAGATTGAAGCTCATTAACATTCGGGTAACAAAAATTTTCACTCTTTCTCTCTCTAGAATCATTTGGGTTATCTTGCTCTGTTCTGATTATTGTTGTAATGGAGAGTCGTGGAAAGAGGGCAACTTCTAAGGCATCTAAAGCCTCTGGGAGTGGGACTAAGAAATCAAAGAAGGGTGAGGGTTCAAGTTCGAATTTAGTTCCTACTCTAAACAATTTGGGAATCCAATTTAAATCTAATCCCGAGCTAAAAAGATTTGAAAGGTTAGCAGGAAAAGATGTTAAGCCAACTCAATTCCCAAATTTTGATGCTATGGGGTCATTAGGTATTCAAGGAAATATTTGGAATTTGCACATAGGATTAGAAGCGCAAGATTTCTTGCGATCGCAGGCAAAAACTTACGAAAGCATCACCCTCGAATTCCTAAGCACAGTGTCAAAAACAACAAGGGATAGGATAGACATAGCATCGGGAGAGCAATTTGAAGATATTAGACTAACATTTCGTCTCTTGAATAATTCCTATAAGCTTGATTTGGAAGAAATAAATGAAATCCTTGGTTGGCCTTCCCCTAGAAATCTAACAAATGAATTCCCTCCAGAATTTAATGCGGACCTCTTTTGGCTACAAATCACTGGGCAAACACCTTTTCTTCCTAGAACCGCTAAGGCTTCCTTAATTGTCCATCCCGTTCTCCGCTACATCCATAGAATGTATGCGTGCACTATCTTTGCAAGAGAGGATAAGGGAACAATAAATAGGCCTGAGTTGTTTCTCCTGTGGGCTTTCGTGACTGGATATAGGGGAATTAATCTAGGGAAATGGTTAGTAGACCGTCTTTTGGACCATGTTTCCCCTAATTTCCCTGGAGATATTCATATTGGGGGAATGATAACATTATTTGCTGAATATGTGCACATTGAGATACCTGAGGAAGGACCAAACGCTTGGGAACCAGTTCGAGGTTCAAGGGCATTGGACATAGCTGCCCTTAAAGTGATGAATATGATTTCTGAAAATGAGGAAGGAAGCTATACAATGTATGTTGGAGGAGGAGCAAATAGAAGACCATACACCCGCTTGCCCAACAACCAATTGCCCATCATCACCTTAAACCAACCTCAAACTTGGATTTTTCCAAGTAATCAAGGACCCAATATTGAACAAAATGAGCCAATGGGAGAGCAACAAGAAGAACCGCAACAACACCCTTTCCAAAACCAAATGCCTCCCGATTTTTAAGACCAATTCAACCAACTGTTCATCCAGCAAAACCAAATGTACCAACAAAATACCCAAATCCTTAACCGACTCGATCAATATTCCACCAATTTTGATCAATTTCGAACCAACATGGAGGATCGGGTCAACCATATTCAGGGAAGAGTTGATTACATTTACAACTATGGAATTGGAAATTGGATGAATTTCAGGCCTCCAAATCAGTAACCACCGCCACCACCGCCACCATTCTAGTCGGTACCTCTTTCTCCCTCTCCTTTACATTACTCTTGTCCCAATTTTCATTTCTTCTTTTCAAACATTAGGGACAATGTTTCATTTAAGTGTGGGGGGGTAGTACCTATCTTATCTATCTTTTTCTTATTTCTTTTTTTTTTTTAATTTCTTTTTCTTCTTTTTATGTTTTTCTTTTTCAAAGAAAATGTAAGGGCAATATTCCTTATTTTCAAAAAAAAAATAAAAAAATAAAAAATAAAAATTAGCCAATGCTCCTGTTGATGAGAATGTTATCTTTATTATCATTTGCCTACGTAAAACTTTTTCCTTCTAACTTTTACTTCTTAAGAAATTTGATAATACCAACATAGGATTGTATTGGATTATAAATGGAAAATTTTCAAAATTAATATGAACTTTAAAATCCTATTGAATAGAAGCATTACATTATTAGTGAGTTTGTGGGCATTAAGTTTGGATACTACATACTTGTGAAACTTTTAAAACATTTTTTGTATATGCATCTCAAAAACTTTCATTTCTACTCTTTTTCAAAGATTTTTCATCCTTGTTATGCTTATGAATCACAAAAATTTTCGCTTTAATCCATCTTTCCATTCCCACTTTTAAGAGGCTAATTAATTAATATATTCTTCTTTTGATTGTCCATTCAAATATCTAAATGAATATATCATTATAGAGTGTTACAATTTAGAAGCAAGAAACTCAATTGCCACGTCTAATTAATTAAATCTCGAACCTTATTCCACTACCATCCTTCACCTTTCATCAATTTTTGTGATTCAAAATGCATAACGACATATGGACATCTTTGTTAAAGAATAAAGATCATAGTTTAAGAACTGTATATTCAAGCATGAAAAATTTATTCACAAAGCACTCTAAAATAGTGAATATAATTCTTAATTCATACTTATGACCCACAAATTCATTTGGTTATTTCTATATGCTCTTATTCAATGGTATTTATTCATGTTATATTAACATTCAAACTTTTCTATTTGCACTTCAATATCATCCTACCTTCTTCTTTACAAATCTCTTAAGATGAAAAACTTAAAAGGAAGAAATTTTATAAAAGCAATATTATATAACAAAATTCTGAGGGAGCATTGAAGACCTTTCTTGTTTTTTCTACTAGTGTCATTTGCACTCCTCTCTTTTTGAAGGTTTAACTTGCTCGAGGACAAGCAAGATTCTAGTGTGGGGGAGTTTGATAAATGACTATTTTATAGTCATTTAAGGTCTAAAAATATAGTTTATTAGCTTTTATTCCACTTAAATTACTTATTTTCTACTATTTATTTGATATAATGCACTTGGAGAATGTTTCTATGATGCAAACAGGTTTTTAGTACATTCTTGAGGAAAAAGGGAGCTAAGGCATCATCTTTGTGAAGGAAGAACGCTTGGAAAAGAAGGAAATAAGCTAGCCCATTAAAAGTCAAAAGTTCAGTCAAAGCAAGGTCTGCTCGGCCGAGCAGTACCCTTGACTCGGCCGAGCATAGGGAATCAGAAAGGGCAGATTTATTTTCGAAGGCTTGCTCGGCCGAGCACTTTTCCTTGACTCGGCCGAGCTCCAAGCACACATCCGGGAAAGATTGCCTCCCCTCCTCCAAGGCTTATAAATAGAAGTAAAAATCAGTAGTTTAGATATCTAGAAACATTGTAAACTTACTATAGTGAAATTTGTACTCTTAAACATCAAATAATTCTCAGAATTTGTGAAAGATATTCATCATTTCTTGAACAAACTTCTGAGTTTCTCAAGCAATAATATCAAGAGATTATTTTCAAGTCTTTGTCTCCATTTCAAGTTCAGAATAAGTATCTCTATTCTTTTATCTCATCTTCATCTTATTCTTCTCTTTTCACAAATGGCTTGTGAGTAATCCCCCTATTTCTTGGGATTGGAAACTCAACAAATACTTGTATTTACTAATATTCATGCTCTAAATTTACTTTCTTCATCTTAAACAATTCTACTAAATCAAACTTTAACGCCTACAACCATGATGACGTCCATGGCTCGTATGAATCTTAGTTAATCAGTATTAATTTTGTATAAAAACACAAATTCGGCCAGACCATATTTACTAGTGCTTTTGTGAGTCTCAAAGAGTTTGAGAGAAATTTTATTTTGTTCTAAGATATCATTGATTGAGGAACAAAATAATTCACAAATAAATTCCATATAGTTCTTTATTGTATTGTGAAAGTGTGTTTCATAATATTTGGTCTAGCAACCTAGATCAAAGAAGCTCCTTTGATATTCGTTCGAAGTGTGGATACCGCTAGAGGGTGAAAATCATCATCTTCAAAGTTCGTGTTCAAGCTTTGTGATCGTGATCAAGTCTTCAAGTTTCTCCACCAAAGATCAAGAGAAAATTCATAGCCATCAAGGGTTAGTTATTCCTCTATTCATCTTGTTGTATTTGATTTAATCATATGAACGGATCCATGGCTTTGGGTTTTCTTAAAATTTTAATTGCTATATTCCGCTGCGCATGTTACTTGGAAACCCAACAGTGGTATCAGAGCCCCGTTCATGTTGATTAATTCAATACTTGGATCATGTTGTGTGTATATAAAATTTTTATGTGCCAAGTATGATATGAATATTGGATTATATGATGTTTATGTGTTTTGTGATTTTATGTGGTTTATTGTTTTTCCAACTTTAATCGCACGATTCAATCGCAATAAAAATTATGGTGGATTCTGAATTATTTCGATTATTGATTTTTGATTGGATCAAAGTTTTAATAATCGGGGAAAAATAATTTTGAGACAAAATTTTCGAACTTTAAAATTCTATACTATTCTGGCCATTCAAGCGGGCACCTGGTCCTTTGCAGGAGGGCGCTCGGTGGTCAAGATTTGTTCTGATTTTGGTTAAAATCTGAATATGAAATTTTTGATAAATTCGACAAAACCAGTAACAGAACCAGTCCAGACTTGTTGATCTGGAATGGGTTTTGGGTAGTTGGTTTGTGTGTGGATTTTGGGGTTTGATTTTCCTATTTGTTTTAGTCTTGTGATTCCTAGATTGGTTCAAGTTTTGGATGGCTAATCTACGTTCATCGAGATTGTGTTTCCCAAAATTGATCGAAATCAAAGTTTCAAAGATAAAACGAAGTTAGAATTACGAAGAGTTCATAATTGCTAAAATTGAGAAACAAAGTTCTTGATTCAATGATTGGAGATCCATGTGGAATTGTGAATGCAATTGGCCTACGTTCATCGAGACTATCTATTGCTTAGTTTCGGCCACATGGACTACTTTCTTGATTTCTTGAATTAGTGCGGGATTGTGGTTGCCTAATGGCTTAGTTCGACCGCACTTCTTGTTGTCTTGATTTGGAGATAATAACCGAAGTTGAAATAGTCTCATCCTCATAATTATAGAGAAACTAATGACACATAAATATCATGCTTAAATTAATGGGATTAATTTAGTGGCTAAACTTGTGTGTAACATGTTTATATTATGTGCTCATAAATGTGTTATATGCTATATGTAATGAACCTTCAAAGAAAGTTTTAAGTCCTTCTTTGCCATGCCATGATTAAAACACTTGTTTATATATGGGTGATTTTGATGTGGGTTCGCCTCCACGAAGTGCATTGATTTTATTCATGTATGAGCAAGATGAGGTTCATTAATTTAATGTGGGCTTGCCTCCGCAAGGTGCATTAAATTGAATGGTTCCTATGCGTTTAAAATGGTTGGACTTAATTAGGCGTCAAAACAGTTTTGGGCCTAGGCAAAAGATGAGATTAAACATGCTTTTTGAAATTGGATTTCTCAAAGAATCTCATAAAAGGATCTAAGAATCATATGGGATATGATTGACATGATTGTCTACCTAATTAATTTAGTTTTTGAGCAGTCCGCCTCCGTGGACTCAAAAGTTAAATTAAAGTTGGATCTTAGCCCAATTAAATTATATTATACATTGGATGTATATGAAGGTTATATAATTTAGTGGGAGTATTTTGTTTAAAATACATTATTTATCTCTTTAATGAAAATCGGTACTTATTAAATTTTGGAAATTTTGCATATTTGTAGATAATGACTAATAACACTCAATCAATGTCGTTGCGATCGATCCTTGAGAAGGATAAGCTCGAAGAGAATGGTACGAACTTTATGGATTAGATCCGTAGCATAAGAATCGTTCTTAGGCAAGAAGATAAGTTGTACATTCTCGATGGGCCTCTCCCTGCTGAACCACTGCCTACTGCCCCTAGGGTAGAAAGAGACAATTACAAGAAACATCGTAATGATTCTAGAGATGTAAGTTGTCTCTTGCTTGCTGCTATGTGTTCAAAACTCCAACAAAGTTTGGAACATTTGGAAGCCTATGAGATAGGCGTGGAGTTGAGAACCATGTTTCAAGAGCAAGCTAGGCAAGAGAGGTACAAGACCATTGTTGCATTCACTACTAGTAAAATGAATGAAGGGCAACAAGTGAGTCCTCACTTTCTTAAAATGAAAGGTTATGTAGAGCACCTTGAGAAACTTGGATATCCAATCCCATTGGAGATAGCCACGGATCTCATTCTTAATTCATTGCCTAAAAGTTATAATCAGTTTGTGATGAATTATAACATGCATGGAATGGATAAGAATCTCTCTGAGTTGCATGGGATGCTCAAAACTGCAGAGATGAAAATTGTGGAGAAAGGTTCTCCCGTGCTCTTGGTTCATGATGGGAAGAAGCCTAGTGCCAAAGGAAAGGGTAAGGCAAAAGTTGTCAAACCCAAGATAAGCAAGGCAAAGGTTGCCAAGGCTTCTGAGGCAAAACCCGATACACAAAAGGATGCAATTTGTTTCCATTGTCAAGAAATTGGTCATTGGAAACGTAATTGCAAGGCTTTCTTGGAAGAGCAAAAGAAGAAGAAGGGCAGCAAGGCTGCGTCGACTTCAGGTATCTATATGATAGATATTCTCCTTTCTACCACTGATTCTTGGGTATTGGATACCGGATGTGGTTCTCACATTTGTCTAAATGTGCAGGGACTAAACAATAGGAGACTGCTTAAAGAAGGTGAAGTAGATCTACGCGTGGGAAATGGAGCAAGAGTTACTGCATTAGCCGTAGGGACTTATGAAGTCACTTTACCTTCCGGATTAATTCTTGTTTTGAACAATTGTTATTATGTTCCGGATTTAAGCAGAAATATTATTTCAATTTCTTGTTTGGATAATGAAGGTTTTAAGTTTCTTATTGAGAATAAGAAATTTTCTATTTATTTAAATGATGTGCTTTATGGTATTGCTAATTCATTTAATGGCCTTTATATCTTGGATGTCAAGAATGAAAATAATGACAATGTCTATCATGTAAATAAGAAATCTAAACCTAATGATGTAAATCATACCTATTTATGGCATTTCCGTCTTGGTCATATTAATGAGAAGCGTATCTCAAAACTCCATGGGGACGGACTTTTAGGTTCATGTGACCTCGAGTCATATGATACTTGTGAGTCGTGTCTTCTTGGAAAAATGACTAAGACACCTTTTTCCAAGTTGGGTGAAAGGGCAAGCGACTTATTGGGGTTGATACATTCCGATGTATGCGGACCATTAAGTAGCAATGCAAGGGGAGGATTTCAATACTTCATAACCTTCACTGATGATTATAGTAGATTTGGGTATGTTTACCTAATGAAACATAAGAGTGAAGCGTTTGAGATATTTAGAATATTTCAAAATGAAGTAGAAAAACAACTTGGCAAAAGTATAAAAGCACTTCGATCAGATCGAGGTAGAGAATACTTAAGTCAAGAATTTGATGATCATCTAAAGAATTGTGGAATAGTTTCACAATTGACTCCACCTGGAACACCACAATGGAATGGTGTGTCCGAGAGGAGGAATCGGACTTTGTTAGACATGGTTGGATCAATGATGAGTCAAGTTGATCTTCCAATATCCTTTTGGGGTTACGCCCTAGAAACCGCTGCTTTCACACTAAATCGTGTTTCAACTAAATCGGTTCAAAAGACTCCATATGAGATGTGGAGCGGAAAGAAGCCTTGTCTGTCTTTCATGAAGATTTGGGGTTGCGAAGCTTTTGTCAAAAGACTTGTCTCAGACAAACTTGCACACAAATCTGATAAATGTATTTTCGTGGGATATCCTAAGGAAACTAGAGGATATTACTTTTACAACCGTGAGGACAACAAAGTGTTTGTTGCCCGAACTGGTATCTTTCTAGAGAAAGAGTTTCTCTCCAAAGAAATCAGTGGGAGTAAAATAAATCTTGAAGAAATTCGAGACCCAGAAAATAACATTGAACCAATAGTGGAACAAGAACAAGAACCACAAGGAGTTGTGGAAACTGTTCAGAATACACAAGCGGGTGCATATCTCTCGGGCCCAAGACCGCGATCTGGACCTTGGGTTGAACCAGGCGGGCGCCTGAATAAGCTGGAAAAGGCCTTGACCTTCTGCCCAAACAAGCGGGTGCCTGGGTAGGACCAGGCGGGCGCCCGGTATGCCGATTGGAAATTTCCTAATTCGATTAGGAATGGTTTTTGACACAAGTTACCTATTTGGAATAGGTCTTAATTGTGTATAAAAACACAAATTCGGCCAGACCATATTTACTAGTGCTTTTGTGAGTCTCAAAGAGTTTGAGAGAAATTTTATTTTGTTCTAAGATATCATTGATTGAGGAACAAAATAATTCACAAATAAATTCCATATAGTTCTTTATTGTATTGTGAAAGTGTGTTTCATAATATTTGGTCTAGCAACCAAGATCAAAGAAGCTCCTTTGATATTCGTTCGAAGTGTGGATACCGCTAGAGGGTGAAAATCATCATCTTCAAAGTTCGTGTTCAAGCTTTGTGATCGTAATCAAGTCTTCAAGTTTCTCCACCAAAGATCAAGAGAAAATTCATAGCCATCAAGGGTTAGTTATTCCTCTATTCATCTTGTTGTATTTGATTTAATCATATGAACGGATCCATGGCTTTGGGTTTTCTTAAAATTTTAATTGCTATATTCCGCTGCGCATGTTACTTGGAAACCCAACAGTGCTTGTTCTACCCTCGGACCTTGATCATGTATGGCCTTCATGGCCGCCTCGAACATGCCTTGAAACATGGCACGTGCTTCTTCCCTTGTGTCATTCTGATTCTGTGCCCCACTAGTACCTCCTCTGTTTCTTCTTCCAGACATTGCGAGTAATTACCTGCATAAGGCATCAACCGTTACTCACTCCGAACACAACTACCCACCTAGGTCATACTAGTCCACCTAGACTTATACTTAGAGCCAAACCATAGGCTCTGATACCAACTGTCGCGACCCCGAACCCCGCGGGCCCGAGACCGCGATCTGGACGTCGACTTAAACAATAAACTCTAAAATAATGGAGATAAAAATTTCCTTTTATACCCAAAAGATGATAACACAAGGTTTTGTAAATCAACTTGAACAACAAAGTAAAACTAGTATAAACTCCATAAGCTTATACACCAAAGTTACAAAATACACAAATCCTAGTGACGTCAATGTTTGGTACAAATATCCCCAAAAGGTTACACATTGATATAATGTAAACCAACCTAAAACAACTTTCCCCAAAAGAATGTATCCACACTCGACGTCCTCTTTCTCGTGATCAGTGAGGCTAATCCTTAGCACCTGGGGGGGTTAAGGAAAAACAAAGATAAAAGAAAGGGGTGAGATAAATCTCAATAAGTTACTAATGCAACTACATGACATGCTATGATGCAATATACAGTAATAAATCATAGTTAGAACATAGCATTTATCACATAACAGATAGCAGCGGAAATAAACACATAACAAAGGATATTAGCCAAGGTTTCCAAACCGGTACATCCAAATAAAGGATCGCTGCGCAGCTTCAATAATCAACAAATCACATCTTCATAATAGCATGAAAGCCGAAGAGAAACCCCCGGTACCGGAACAAATAACCATAAGAGTGTCACAAAGGACAAGAGCCATGCCACAAAGTCATGCTCGGTAGCTAGATACATTCACAAAGGAAGCTAACTTGTCTTTTCCAAGGCCAATCTGGAAAAGGGGTATAGAAGGGGGCAAAACAATGGTCAAAATTATAATGGACTTGGCTTTGCCATTATAATCTTTCCCATCGCCCGATGCAACAAATATGCCAGCTGGGCTTCCAAATAAATGCTACGTAATAATATTTTAGCACGATAAACAACAAAGGTTCCAAAGTAGGGAATCATACCAAGAAGTCACCAAGAAAGTGAAATGTACCCACAACGCACAATTAAAGTGTTCCAATAATCTCAATTAACACTTAATTAATTTCAAACACAAATTTGATCACAAAGGACCCAATTCTATCACTAGAGTGTACTACAATGATCACTAAGGTCAACTAGAAGGACACCCAAGACTTAGACCAAAACGCATTCTTCAATCACACGAAATAACAAATGAAAACTTTCAGAGGTTCTGTGCGGCCACCCAAAAGGACTGTGCGGTCGCCCAAAAAGCCCTCAAACAAGAACAAAAGCTTTCAGATAGATGTGCGGTCGCCCAGACATTTTTGGGCGGTCGCCCAATCTTCTGAACTGCTGGAATTCGGGAAGAACAAACTGGGTTCTTCCATTTTCATACCAAAACACATTTCAACCAAAATCCAACCCTCTAACTAGCATACTAATGTACCAAAACAACCTATAAGTCCAAAAAGACTCATACAACAACATCTAACAACCAATATCAAGATCAAATCCCAACATTCATACAATCACCATTTTTAACCAAAAACCCAAATAAATTCCAAATAAATTGCAACCTCATCCAAACTTCAAATATAACAACAAAAGTATTATATGAACATGATATGAACATCTTAACATCAAAATGGGGGAAAAGTAACTTACTTGAAAATTCTCAAAGATGACGGAATTCAATTCTTTTTGGTTCTACGCGATCCTATCGACGATCTAAACACATTTCACGTTTTAAGAAATGAGAGATTATGAGAGGAAGAGGAAGAAAATGAAGAGAGAAGGAAAGAGAGAAACTTACCCTTATTTCTTCTTTGGAGAGAGAGAGGGGAATGGGCTGGGAAATGGGGTGAGTGAGGGAGAAAAGGAGGAGTAGGGAGGGAGTAGGGGAAATAATTTAAAGAATTTACACTTAGGCCCCCTCCCCAACTACTAACACAAATACTTACACTCCCTACTAACAATTAAGACCAAATAATACTACACTAGCATAAATGACCTAAATAAAATGCTAGGCATAATTATTATAACACATAAATATTTAAATAAATAATAATTTAAATAAATAGATAGGCAATTAATTAAACAATAATCATTTATTACTAATAAAATAGAGCCTATATTTCGGGTCGTGACATAACTATTAAGGGAAAGGCGGTATGGTCGCATCTCAGGCTTTTTATGAGAAAGCCCCACTTTCTTAAGGAACTCTATCCTTTTCTGTTCTGCTTTGTCTTCGGGAGTGAGAGTATACCCAAGACCGAACAATCCTCGGTGATCAATCTCTTTAACCAGACTTGTGGGACCTTTCAAGCACGTACCTAGCCCCAGCCCCGGTATGAAGCCCATATTACGCAGTATCTTGACAACAGGTGCCACTTTATCCGTTGTTTTGGTGAGGTCGCTGGTGCAGATCTGTGCTTGAGCGACTATTTCGAAGCCATTGAAGAGTCGGAGGCTCTCTTCCCTATGCTGTATTTGTAAGACAGGAACGCCCTTGGTGTCCGTCCCTTGGGCAGTTACGAGATCACTGTAGATGATGGTCACTTCATTACCAGATTAAAACTTCACACACTGGTGCAGGGAAGATGGGACAGCGCCCGACTGATGTAACCATGGCCGGCCAAGGAGGAGTGAGAAGGTTGCGAAGATGTCTATGACGTGGAAGTCGGTCGGTAGGATCTTTGTTCCGATGGTAATGGGCAAGGTGGCTTCGCCTATCACGGCGCGGCATGTAGAGTCATAAGCTTTGATGGTTTTCTTGGATGGGCGTAAATCAACACCATGAACTCCAACCACATCCATCATCCTTAAAGGCAGGATATTAATAGCAGAACCATTATCAATGAATACACGGGGAATTTTCTTGCCATTTACCTCGACAGTGATGTATAAAGGCTCATTATGATCAACTCCGAATATTGGCTTGTCTAGCTCTGAGAATGTGATGATGTTCCCGTAGTGGATATTACCGATCATGTGGGTGACGTCCTCCGGGGTAATAGTGGATGGTACCATGGTGGCGGCGAGGTTGAGCATGAGGCGATGGGCTAGGGAGGAGGTGAGTATGGACCATAGTGAAATATGGGCTTGGGTTTGTTTGAGTTGAGTGAGGATAGGGTCTTCTTTGTCTAGGTCGGCTTGCTCGGGTTCCTTCCTAAAGATTTTCTTTGCACCTTTTGGGTCGGATTGGTACACTTGACCGGATCTTGTAAGGAGACAAACTTCTGCACGTAGCTCCTCCAAAGACAATAGCGTGTCACGACAAGGGGGCGAAACTTCGGTCTTTTCGGCCTCCTCGAAGATTTCGGCCTAAGAAAGAGGTTGAGAGGGTTTGGGACTCTCTTCCTCTAGAGATTCGACTTCACTAACTAGTTCTTCTAAAGACAACAAGTAGCAAGAAGGTTCTTTATTATTAATCATTGAAATACAACCCATCTCATCACAGTCCGCCACAACAGGCTTGGCCGGATCAGTGATCTCACTAAGTTCTACCATGAGTACATTGCTAGCTACATAATCTCTAGGGTCTTCGACAACTCCCTTGTGGATGAGCTCTTGCATGGCTTTCTTGAGTTCAAAGCATTCTTCGGTAGTGTGACCGGTGCACTTGTGGTAGTGGCAAAACTTTGACAAGTCGCAACCAAAGCGGGGGAGGTGTCCTTCTAATGGTTCGAGAATTTCTAACGTCACCAATGCCATGAAGATATCCACCATCGTGAGCCCTATCTTGTCAAAGGCATCCATGAGCTCTAGGATACTGATCTCCCATGTTTGCACCATATTCACCCCACCATTATTAGGAAGGGGGTTATTCACCACATTAGGACCCTTCGGCTTCTCAATCTTCTTGTCATTGATCAACCCTTGAACTACGCGCTTCAATTGGATACACCCATCCATCGTGTGCCCAATGTACTTGTGGTATTTGCAGAATTTGGATGCATCTAAGTCAGTCCTTGGGTTGGCGGGTTGGTAATTCTCTAGCGGCTTAATGAGACCTCTCTTGACTAACACGTCAAAGACCTTCCCCATGGGCATACCAAAATCATCAAAATACTCCCTCTGTTGTGGAGCCCCATTCCTTGTTACGGCTTGGACATCTAGCGGGACCTCATTTTGGACCATATTTACTTGGCCGACGACCTCCTTTCCACCCCTAGGAGGCGCAGGCGCAGTAGGAGCCTTGTAGCGGAAGGAGTTGTTGTTGTTGGTCTTTGGACTTTCCTTTGGCGGCACAATCCCAGTGAACCCTGCTTCGTACCTTACTCCGGCGTCAACCACTTCCCACAAATCAGGGAAGTAACCATTACCTATAGCTGCTTTCATCTCCGGTAGCAAGCATTTGTAGAAAATCTTCTTCTGTTCCTTTGCTTTTGGTGGGTATTGGACCTCGCACAACCGATGATTCCACCTCTTGTAAAAATCATAAATAGCCTCGCCGGGCTTTTGCATAGTGTTCTCAAGATCCGTTCGATTCACATGCCAATCCAAGTTAGCTTGATACTTCTCACAGAAAACGACACTAATTTGATCCCAAGTCTGCCTCTCGCCTGGTTCTAGCCCCAAGAACCAACGCAGAGCTATACCATCCAAAGTGCTATGGAATACGCGAGCCATTTGTTCGTTGGTGCAGTCACGAGCCCTCATGGCCAACACATAACTATCCAAATGAGTCTTAGGACACGAGTCACCATGAAACATCGCCACTTTAGGCATCTTGAAATCTTTAGGGAGAGCCCCCACTTGGCTAGGGTTGATTGTCTTGGTAGTCGGTGCACTTTGCTTATCCACGGTCTCGATCAACTTGCGCATTTGCTCTTGCATGGCCGTGACCACAGGTTGATTGGAGATGTCGGGGATAGATTCTGATAGAATGACGGGAGGAGTAGTGGAAGTAGTAGCAGCGGCCATCCCAATACTCAGAGGCAATGAGGGTGCGGGTAGTTTGCTAGCAGAGAGGTAGCCACCAAGCAGTTCAGGGGAAGGTTCATAGACAACCTTGTTTTTGCTCATGGTGGTGAAACCTTGTTGGGTGTAGAGAGAAGGAGGTGGAGCATTGCGGTAGCTTGGGAGTGGGAAGGTAGTGGCATTGGAGTTGGAGGGACAGTTGGTATTGACCTCTTCATTCTCGACATAAATGAAATTCTTACCATCGGGCACCATCCTAGTCCCCTTTTGCTGAATGTGGTCCTTCAACAGTTGGTTCTGGTCTTCCAAAATCTTGTTGCTTTCCTCGAGATTCTTGATCTTGGCTTCGAGACCGGCGAGGAAGTTTTGGAGGCTTGGGGGAACACAATTGAGAGTAGCCTCAGTATTGAGTTCGGCGGCACTAGTAGGAGGGACAGGGACTGAAGAGGAAGCGGGAGTTGACATTGCTGATGACGAGACTGAGAACGTGGACGGAGTAGAAGCTTCACGTTGTAGTCGACCACCCGAACGGATCCAAACTTGCTTTGCTGAAAGGTTGAAGGGCAATGAAGTTTTAGGAGAGGGGGAAGGCTCATGCAAATTATATTTTAATTTACAAAAACATACATTATTTACATCTTAATTGGTTGGAAGGGGTACCCCTTTTTTGCAACTAGTTAGAAGACTACGATTAGTGGAGGCCATCACTACGTCTATAGACCCCTCGTTTTTCACCTGCATTGCACACCCCCAAACGGACAATTTGGGTGAGGGTCCTATAGGGCAAGCGGCTTCCACCAACCATCGGATTCCTACGACTAACCCTTCCTTAAAGGCATTTATCGTGGTGGCTAGGTTACATCCTACACAAGTTAATGATGAGCGGAGATCTTGACAACAAACACTCATCTTACTATGGCACGTCCCTTGTAGGGAAATCAATTTTTTGTGCACTTCCTCTCAAAAGATCTCGATTCATCATTGACTTGGGGATGACTGACATGGACAGCACGTTAATTGACTATTAAGGAAAAGCTAGCCAAACCAACCAGTCAAAACCTAGGTGTGTTACCTACACTAGTGTGGGTTGATATGGGTTAGGTAAAAGGTTCCCACCGTATACGGTGAGTGGAATAGACGAGTGACTCGAAAAGAGTGCGATAGTAGCGCACAAATTCCTGAACATTGAATACTCCGGGTAATGGGGACCTGTGCAGTGCTGACACGGACTAGTGGTAGTGTGTGGCAAGAAATAATTCTTTTTTTAGGGAGAAAAGAGAGAAGTTTTTAATGTTAGGATGATGCAATGCAATGGATGAGAGAGAGAGAGAGAGAGAGAGAGAGAGATAATGTACAAGGGAGCATAGCAGAGTTTTGTTTGACCCTAATACTAAAGCGAAGATAACAAGGGTACATGGTACAAGGTACAAGTATTAACATGGCGGAGTGCGCGGGTGCATGTGTAAACATGGCTTAACTGTAGGGGGCACGTGAAAACATGGCAAGTGTGCATGTGTAAACATGGCAGGTGTGTGCATGTGTAAACATGGCAGGTATTTGCATGTGTAAACATGGAAAGTGTGCATGTGTAAACATGGCAGGCGTGTGCATGTGTAAACATGGCAGGCGTGTGCATGTGTAAACATGGCAAGCATCATGATGTGACGAAAGTTAGACCCACTAAGTTTGAAAAAGTTTCAAAGCAGTCCCCAGCAGAGTCACCACTATGAATACCCCTTTCCGATGAAGCGACGCATGGGAAGTATCTTCTGATTATGTTTATTATTAAAGGGAATATTCATAACGACATTAAAATTTATGAGAGTCGCCACGCCGTTTTAATTAAATCCAAAACATTGAAAAAAGCATTTTAGTGGGTTCGGGGGTCAAATTACAACAAGAGAAGAATATTGAACGTTATCACTCCTATTGCCCGAATTGATCGGTCTTTCTATCATGATGCGGTGTATGTAGTGTGTTAGTGATTTAGACCGGATCCGAAGATTGCCTACGTTCCTCTCAATGTGAGAAGCTCAGGTCAGCGTAGTTCGCACATAATTAGAATGTGGAGAGAGAATAGGGATCATGCATAATGAAGAGGGAGGAGAAAGAAACATGCAGGATGATCACATCCTAGAATAATGACTATGCCATCAATGAGATCTCGATGAACATTCATCACATTCATCATGGGAGGATTATTGAACATGGGAGTAATTACCTAAAGTTTAGGGTTTAGAAATAGTTCCTAGATCATCCTTGGGTTGATGAACCCTAAATCATCATCGGCTATGAAATAACATGCAAACATGAAGATCGCAACCCTAAATATAGCATAAATAAGGTTTTAATCTATGAACACGAAGAACATGCGAAGAACATATTATGAACATATGAACGAACATGCAAGGAATATGAAGAAACTATGAATAACATGAAAGAACATGAATATTAAAGATCTACATTAAAAATGATGCAAGAACATGAAGAAAAAGTTAGAAAACTTACCTATGTTGGCAAGAAATAAACCTTGATCTCCTTGAGTGTTTGAATGCTTAATTAGGGAGCAAAATTGTGTTTAAGAACTCTAAAATTCGGACTTAAAGTTCTCAAAATCGGGATCCTTAACGAATGGGATGGAATGGATTTATATAGTAAACTGAGGGGAAGATCTGACGGTCAGGATCATCCGGAGAAAGGTTGGCCGCCTGGCCATGATTGAAGACGGCGACAAGAGTGGCCGCGTGGCCATGGTCGGAGGCGCAGCAAGGTTGGCCGCGTGGCCAAGGTTGCGGGCTGACGTGATTCCTAAGCTATGGTTTCTGCATGGTTTAAGGAAACCATATTTTGATCATATTTAGGGTGTTCTAAAATAATGAGACATATTTTGGGAATCCGGGACAAGTCTTTGCAAGGTTTCTAATTCCTATAAAGTCCTTGTATATTTGGGAAAGCCCTAATAAACTCATTTTCAGATCGGGGACTAACACTTGCATATTTTATTAGAATCTTATGGATCAATCAAAACTTTAGGTTGTATAAACACATCCTAATATAAGTTCCTGTTAAGGTATATAGTTTTGACATCCATCTGTCATATTACATATTCAAAATATGAAGTCATGACAATAAGAATTCTAATAATATTAAGCATGACTACAGGTGATAAAGTTTCATCATAATCGACATTATGAATTAACTTTTCTCAATTAGTCTTGCTTGATCAATATACACTTTTAGATTTTATGACTCCAAATCATTGATCTAAATCCGGAGCGGACTTTGTATCTTGATAGGTAATAGGTCAATCATTCGCAATGATATCTTCCCTATTACTTTCTATTACGAGAAATCAATATTTCTTGTTATAGATAGTATCGTATCAGTTATGCAATTTTCTTGTGTATACTTGAAAAATTTCCACAACTCCTTGTGAAACATTATTCAACTTCCATCTTAGGTTCCATGTCATTTTTTGGGTCTCGAACTCTTCGAGATACATTTTACTCCAACTAGTTCTTTAGAGATAAACGATTTATCTAGAAAGTGCTATTTAGAGTGACAAACGATTTGTAATCTAAAGGGTGTAAAATTAATATCATTAAGATATCCCATAAAATACATTTATAAGATTTAAGTGTGATTTTTTCCCAGACAACACTTTTCTCAAAAGCATCACATCATAAATCTTTATGAAATACAAACCAAGTTTTCTTTCATTCCATACCTCATATGGCATCAGTCGAACCACCTTAGATGAATCTCAATTTAGTGTAAGCGCAGCTGTTTCCAGCACATAATCCAGAGGGTTAATTAAAGACCAGTTTGACTTATCATGAGGCGAAAAACTGCATTTTACAGACAATCTGTAAACTTCTGGAACATCATCCATACGGCTGCTGTTTCCAGATTCCGTTTTTCTTAAATTGCAGACTTTCTGCAGAATTCTCATCGAGTCCAAGGATCAAATATTCATTACTTTGATCTAATCAGAGTACATCAATACTTTTGCCATGAGGTGTTGAAATCCTTTCTAGCATTGTTACTTTAATAAACTACATACATCAAAATGTATAAGTTCAAAAGAGTACTTCCTCTTACTACTATTAGTAAAAGATATCTTGATCAATTTCTAAGATTCACATCTTTCACATGATTCGAAATCATATGAATTTAAAAGTCCGTCCCATGGAATTTTAGATATGTGTTTCTTATCATTTGATATAGACATTAATGCTTTTTAAGAATGTAACGATTACATCCTTATATTCAGATTTCCATTATTTACGTTATGCTCATTATTTTGTTCTTCCAAGATAAGGATATTAAGTCCCATTATATGATTAGCAATACAATAAGGCAAATCATATTTAATGGAACACTTTCTTATTCGAAATAAGAAATATCCATAATCTTCTAATGAAGAAACCAAAATAATATTTCTACTTAAAATAAGAACATAGCACCATTTGTTCAAAACAAATATGAACTTATTAGGTAAAGACACTTCGCAAGTTCCTATGATTAATGTTGCTACCATTGCATCATTATTGCCACATAGGTTAATCTTTACCCTTACAAGTAGAAATTTTAACATAAATACTTGAAGTGGTAGTCCAACTACCATTCCTTTTGATCTTTTAATTCAAATTGTAATTTCACCGACGGTCAATCCTATTGCCAAGGTACAAATTACATTCTTTGGATTTTAGGTTTTGCTACAAATATTTCCTTTTAGGCTTGACAACTTTTATCTTGCCTTTATCTTAAATCCTTATCCTTATTAACCTTTAGAGTTTGAGAATGCTTCCATTTGATATTAATACATAGCATTTTAAACATCAAATGTCGCTTATGAATTGATATCAAATCCGTTTGTTAGTTCCAAACTAACATGATAACCAAGCCAACTAAGGTAATTAATATGTTTCTCTATGTTCAAAACATGAGAACTTATTAACATAACTTTCATTCATCACATGAATGTTAGGCTTTAATCAATCTCAAACTTTATTTGCCTCTCTTGCTTGTAGGAACGTTTCCTACGAGATTGCTTATCGCATAAGCATTCATATGTTTTAGATACTTCTAAAGTTCCAAACACATGATGGCAAGTCTTAGGACGATTGACATCTATAGAATCATCCACATGTTTCTAATCAATGTCTTTGTCCACCCTTAAGGCATTAGGTTTCTTAGGAATATGATTTATTAAGAATTCATAACTTCCGATCTTGCTTTAGAACAATTCTTAAGCTCATGACTAGGTCATGGAAGTTAATCTTATTCTTCTTAAAGTGGGGTCAATCGCAGTAATTATACATGATTATAGTTTAAGACATTCTACGAAATATGTAAATAAATATACACATATATTTCATACCATTATCATTTAGAGACATTTAATGTATTTCATAAATACTCCCACTAAATTATACACCTTCAAATACAACAATTGTATAATATAATTTAAGTAGGCTAAGATCCAACTTTAATTTAATTTCAAGTCCGCTTTGGTGATACTGCTCAAAATTAAATTAATTAGGTAGACAACTCTTTGTCAATCATATCATATATGATTCTTAGATCCTTTATGAGATTTGTTAGATATCTTATGTCAGACATGTTTTAATCTCATCTTGTGCCTTAGGCCCAAAACTTTGTCTTTTGATAGCCTAATTAAGTCAAACCACGTTAAACGTATAGGAAATTCACATTCCTCATCTTGCTCATACACTGATAGAATTAATGCACCTCGCTTTAGCAGAGCCCACATAAAAATACCCAGTGTACGCACAAGTGTTTTAATAATGGATTGGCACACGACTTAAGTTTTAAGAAGGTTTATTTGCTTAGAGATATGCATCATATATTTAATTATGTCCTAATAGTCTTTGCATAATCAAGGTTAACTAATCAAATTAATTAACAGAAGCAAAATCTTGTGATTCAATTATGAAGCAACATTGTGGGGACGGAATCTAAATTATCTGTAAACGATTTACAGATTGGATATTTCATTCGTATTCCCAGAAACAAGGCGTAAGCCTGCCATTGGTCCATGCAATGAATTAATCCAAATATAGTTTCCTTCTCTGCAAACAATTTGCACTTTGTATAGGGGTAATTCTGAAACATTGAGATTACGCCAATCTTAAAATCCTTTAAGATTTTGATCTCATTAACAGTTTGGACTTCTGAACTTAAATATGTTTTAGGAAACACGGTTTCCAAAACTAGCCATCTAAAAAAGATTAGAATCAGAATTTTCGAAACCGGTCACCACATAGCATCTTGAAATTGAAAGCACAAATCGCACGGCCGAAACTAAGCCAAAAGGCATCCACATTTCTGTGCTAAGATCAAGAAACCAAGAAACTTCTCTATGCGGTCGAAACTAAGCTAAAAGGCATCCACATTCCCGTATAGATTGGATACTTGTTTCAAGATCTTTCATTGTCTCTTAATCTCACAGATTACAGCAGTTCTAAACTCTTTTGAACTCTGATTTCTGCAATTCCTTTTTAATTTTTCGGCCGAAAACTGTTTCAGGAAACACGGTTTCGAAAACAAGCCGTCTGAAAGCAGTTTCCAGTTTCCAGATTCGAATTCTGTAAACAATTTACAGAATTATCTGAAAACCAGAAAACAAAATCAAATCTGAGAATTTCCAAAATAGCCGTACGGATCATTTTGGCATCATCCAAACCATCCGTACGGATCCATTGGTTGGATCCCAGATTTCCAGGTTTTTCAGAATTTCAGAAATTCGACCAAATCCAATATCATGTTTGTACATAATCAGATTACAGAAACATGAATTTATAGATTACGAATTTAATTAGATCTAATCAATATCATGAATAAACAATTTATTATATATATAAATTAGATCTAAATTATCAATACACATAATCAAATTATTTATTGATAACCCAAACATGCAATTATTCATATGGATCAAATCAATACAATAATTATATAATCCCCATATTCATGCTCATAAATTTTATATCTTATATATAAAACTCAAATCACACATTCATCTTATTTTCATGTAGATATTATATAATCGAATTAAACAATTTCAACATGATATACTAAAATAATCAACATTGAACGGGGCTCTGATACCACTGTTGGGTTTTGATGCATCATGCGCAGCGGAATAAACAGATAAAATCAAACACCCAAGAGCCCGGATCCATACATGTTGATTAAATTAAATACAAGATGAAAGAAACATACCCTTGAAGATCGAATCCATGAACACGGACTTTAAGGTGTTAAAGCAAACACCCTCTATCAGTATCCACACGTCAAACGGATATCAAGAACACTTCTTGATCTGGATTGCTAGACCCAAGGCTTGATGAAGAAACGATTTCTTCGTAAGAATTATTTTGCTTCAATGATTATTTAGTTATGATGATTCTCAATCTCAAAACTAATAATCCCCTCTATATGTGTGTAATTGTTTCTCAAACAACATGTTATGATTTCTAAAATCAACCATTTGGTTTTTCAAACCCGACTGCACACATATATAATAGGGTATAAACCTAATTCCTTTTGGGATCAGAATTCCTTGTCAAACAAGAGATCTGAACAAACTGTTTTTCGTCTGGACAAACCATCCGTACGGATCCTTCCAGTAGGATCCAGTTTTTCCCATTTTTTGTGCCTTATTCAATCCGTTCTGTTGTGTGTGACCCAATAGGATTATACTAAGTTGGCAACGAGTCCAAACGAGTCAGAACCCGTAAGTCATAAGCGGACTCTAGCAAGCCATTATGACTACCCAATTAGTATAATTTTGAAAGCCCAAAGTAACCTTATATAACATATCACAATCCCTTTGTCACGCGATATCATATTGGACATAAGTCATGGTCCACGTCAACTTATGTTGTCCAATGCTTCCTCGATCCCGAGTAGATTGATATGAGCAAATAACATTGAACACTTCAATTCATTTGGGTACGGCCGTACACTATTATCAATCTCACTCATCGAGTGGCCAAGCAGATATCTCTCTTGAGAAAGGGACAAATCCCATCTTGACTTATCATTCCTCCCTACAGGAATCCGGTTATGCCAATCGTAGCTTTTATAACCACCCAGTTAGGGGTAGCGTTTGAGTACGTCAAACATAATGTTCATCATGTGGAAGACTATGATAATCTCAGGTCTAAGGATAAATGATATAACTATTATGAGATTTAATTATGACATTTGACCATGACATAAATCTCATAACGGGTCTATCCAGTACTTGTTCTCCAACATGTACCCACAAGTTTAATCCGCATCCTATGCGCTATAACCATCATATGATTATCCATTAAACTCATGCTAGCCCTTCATAAGTGCTAGGGACAATGATTATTATAATAAACATGCAAAAGATATAATAATCAGGTTTGTTATCTCTATAACAATGAAGCTATGATATAACGCATAGGCCTTTCTCAAGGGCCTAGGGCATAATATCCAACAAATTCTTCATCAAAGCCACAACAATCTCTAACCTCGAACACACAGTTGGGCACACGTTAATTTGGTCCGACCTTAAGGCACGTCTGAATCAAAGTAAGATAGAAACTCCCACTAAAAGTAGGATGTCTCTCTCTCTCTCTCTCTCACACACACACACACACAAAAGTCAAAGTTAACCTCGACATCATCCTCTCTAAAGGGAAAACATTCTTTTGGTCCGCAGTCAAATGTGCCCGCCCCTCGTAAAAGTCAACTTCAAGTGCGACTCCAAGCAGAATGCGTCAGAATACAGCTTCAAACAGTAATTTGGTCTGCGGTGAACCACTGAAATCACCACCTCATCAGCAAAGTCTACCCAACAAATTCGCATTCATCTCTAGTCCCCTACACGGACTCCAAATCAGCAGGCAAACTTTTGAGTCCCTCCAAATCAGCAGGCAGACTTTCGAGTCCCTCCAAATCAGCAGGCAGACTTTTGAGTCCCTCCAAATCAGCAGGCGGACTTTTGAGTCCCTCCAAATCAGCAGGCGGACTTTCGAGTCCCTCCAAATCAGCAGGCGGACTTTTGAGTCCCTCCAAATCAGCAGGCAGACTTTCGAGTCCCTCTAAATCAGTAGGCAGACTTTCGAGTCCCTCTAAATCAGAAGGCAGACTCTCGAGTCCCTCTAAATCAGCAGGCAGACTCTCGAGTCCCTCCAAATCACCAGGTAGACTTTCTAGTCCCTCTAAATCAGAAGGCAGACTCTCGAGTCCCTCCAAATCAGCAGGCAGACTCTCGAGTCCCTCCGGTCCCCTATACGAACTCTAAATATTGGTCGCAGTGGGCCGATTTCTATCACCGCACCCCTTCTATCAGCAAAAGTCGCTCACACAGGGAGCACACTTTTATCTCATGTAATTTCAAGATTCTTGTTTTCATCGAGTCTGTGCTTTTTTTTTTGGTGATGTCCTCGGCGGATGTTTTGTTTTTTATTCGACGCGTTTTTCTTTACAATCAAAGTCGCTGAGGGGCTCTGTAGACACCCCGCCATGCACCGCTCACCCCGATTGCATATTTGATTTTGTGTTTCTCATTATTTTAAGTATTTCTCGTTAGTTTTTGTTACTTCCATTAAGTTCCTCACTGACCTCGTTAAATTCAGGGACCAAACTGAATAACAGTGCTGACTTTCTAGTCCGTTATGTCAAAAAGGCCATCTCCAAGGCGCGCGCCTCCACCCTTTGGGGTTAGAAGCGCGCGCATCCCGCCACCAAGGCAGGAGGCGCGTGCACCTGGGCGTCAGTTATAGATTTCTGTCAAAGAATCCCTCCCTTGCTCCTTTTAACAGGATTTTCTCTGGAAACAGATCGTTGTGACTTGGTTTTGGCACCAAAAACACATCTCTTTTACCTATAAAACCCCCTCTTCACCTCTATTTCAAAGGACTCTCTCTTTTTGAACAAAAAAGACTTCTTTTCTAACACTCAAAAGGGCTCTCTTTTTGGAACATAAGAAAGATATACAAAAATCACTTTAAAAGTATTCTCAAGGCATTTTCCTAAGAAGAACTTGGAGTCATTTTGAAGGATAGGTAAACAAGACTTTTCTTTCTCTTTTCTCTACTTTATCTCTCTTCTTCTCTTTTTATTTCATCAAAAGTTCAATCACCCAAATATTTTGGGACATGACACCAAAGACTACTTCACTTCATTGAAGCTAGTTAAGGAGTTATCTCCCTACATTCCAAAAACCCCTTTTAAAACCCCCTTTTATTATAGTCAAGAATATGAAGAACATTATTTTATTTATGTAGACTTTGATCAAGCAGGACCAATATTAGTTGGGCGAGATGGGTGTTTAAGTACTTCCCATCTCGTAACCTAACCCCCGAACCTCATAACAAGAGTCTCTGTTTTCGTAATCAAACTTAGGCTAAATATTAGGTTTTTCTTATGTTACTCTAAAACATAGGTGGCGACTCTAACAAATTAAAATACAGAATAAACATCCTAGGATAACTCGCGCGCTCTAGCCAAGCCGTGGCCTCCCGGGGTATCTACAAACCCCAGTACGGATATCCTCATCAATTCTGAGTCCCACCCCACAAATGGAGGAAAAGTTAGTGAATGGCATGTATCGCATCTTATCATGATAGAATGGTTGGAGATTCTTCAGAAAGATACGAATTTGATCAGTCTCATATGGACGGAGGAGGCTGTGGAATGTCATTGTTAAGGGCATCTGTTGGTGGAATATTGAAACCTCGGTCTTGAGAAGCCCCTTGATCGGGAAAATCCCCAGTGGGGTATACACTATTAGGATGGAGGGTTTGCATATACTGAAGGTAGGCATTATAGTTTGGAGGGAACTGAGATGGGTCGATTGTGATGTTCGGTTTTGTAGCGATGAAATTTTGGACAGTGACTTGTGGTTCATGTTGTTGGGAAGTTTAGCCTGGATCGGTGGTATTCACCTCATTCTCATTCCGTCCCTGACGGTTCTGTGTCTCATGATCCCCGTGTGTTTCAACCCAAGTAGCTAAAAACGCATCTAGCTGAACCCTCATCCGTTCCATCAATTTCTCAGTGTGAACTTTCAAATTCCGATCTAACCATGCTTGAAGCCCTGCTGCCGGCACAAACCCCTGATCATTCCCTTCTCGGCCATGATGATTCGAGAGACGTCGAAGTAGAGCTTGAACAAAGTAGTGCTTGGAAGGGACTTTGAATGTCGCGCTAGAAGATGAATAAGATTCTCCCTCTACAAGAATGGATTAAAAAATAATGTTTAAAATTTTTGAAATGAGTTTTCTTTTAGGTACAAGAATAAAAGAACAAAGAGAAGAAAAGTATACATCTTTGAAACAAAATCATTTTCGAGAAAGGTTGAAGCGCAAGCAACGCACAAAAACCTAAGAAGCCGGACAAGCACCTCGCTTTGTTTTGACGCATTCGATGATTCAATCCTGGAACAGTGGATACCGTCTCCAAAGTATAGGACCAACATTTTTCACCTGTACTAATGGCCGTCCGAAGCCCCTAGCGAAGGGGCTATACTCTTTCGGGGATCCACCATTCGGGTTATGATCTATGTGAAGGTCTTGACAATTTCAAGTCAATCCAAGCATTTCAATCGATATCCACATTTAGGTTCTCTAAAACAATTTTCTTGGAAATGCATAGGATTGAAAGGAAATTGCTAGACAAAAACCGGCTTAAAGTCAAGGACGTGTCATTTTTGAAAATTCGGACATCGAGGCTTTTGATGGTTGGCTTGTATGTGGCTTACACCCGCAGCGACGACTAGTAGCCGTGCTTTGGGGCAGAAATGTCAACCGGGAGCCCTATCGGGGAATCGGTGACTCCCCTTCACTTGCCGGGCTACATTCCTTAAGGTTTGTACGGTTGCTAAGTCGAATGTTCGAAAACGTGAATGTGTGTGAAGTCTCTAATTTTGAAAAATGATTTTTTGAGAAAAAGAAAGAAAAACACATATTTTTTGTTTTCTTTTTATTTACACAAATATAAAAAAAAACTGCAAAACAAAGTTAGGACATGTAT
Source organism: Campanula takesimana (assembly GCA_026119855.1). Classification (NCBI taxonomy): domain Eukaryota; kingdom Viridiplantae; phylum Streptophyta; class Magnoliopsida; order Asterales; family Campanulaceae; genus Campanula; species Campanula takesimana. The sequence continues at coordinate 917,320 of JAOWBW010000465.1, forward strand.
ATACAAGGCAAAAGCAAATAATGGCGGAAAACACACATTTGAGTCTAGCCCACTTTTTGAAAAATGTCCCCAGCAGAGTCGCCACTGTGAGAGCCCGCGCTCGGAACCTAACCCTCGCTCGAATCCTCATAATGGTTTCCCTACTTGAGTTTTGAAAATAAGAGTCGCCACATCATTTTATTTAAGGAAAATAGAGATAAAACCTTTTGTCTTGAAGAGAGAAGTGGGTTCGGGGGCTATGTTACGAGAGGAGAAGGTGTTAGGCACTCCGCTCGCCATTTCGGTCTCTAGCATGCTTCCGCCTACGCTAGATTTTAGTTTACCCTTTGAAAATGCCTTTTATGCCCTAACTTTGAAAATATATTTGTGTTTATCCTAATCTAGGTCGGTTCATTTGATCGCAACCGGGAAACGGTTTGGATGAATTCCCGATTGGTTTTGAAAATGGTTTTGAATCACATTTAGAAAAGGAAAACATGTAAGGGGGAGAGGGGGTTATCTACAAATTATACAAATTATACAAAAAATGGGAGACAAATCCCATAACAAATGAATGTCCAAGCAAGGGGGTGTTGTTGAGATTCGAGGACTGCAGCGGATTATCATGGTAATGTACCTATCCAAAACTAATCCAAATCCAGAAACAAAACTTGGGATTTACTCCCAACACGTTATAGAACAAATAGGAATTTTCGTGGAATTTATGGATTATTATTTCATGCTCAAATCATGGAAATAACACAAGAGTCAAATCTACCCAGAGCTAAAAAACTGAGCACATCTCATTTTGATTCGAAATTTACATCATCAATACATGTAAATATGGAGAAACTATAAACATTAAAGTTTAAGATAACATGTCAAATATGAATCATGAGAAGTTTCAAGTCCATAAAACAAGATTAGAGGTTTCAAAACACTTCTGACATATAATGTCATAAACAGTACAGCTTCAGTTCTGGGTGCATGCACTTGAATAAAAAAATGGAAAAGGGTCTTTCCTTAGGTCACAATATTATTTTAAAGGAATTACGGGTTTCCTTATCATGTTAGGAATAAATTTCGTTTTATTACTCAAACCCAGAAATCAAGTTTGATGCATGTTTATTGCATGGAAAGATAGAGTGGTCAGGAACAGAGTACACTGAACAGCAGACATAGAGCATGGAAACAAGTTTCAAATCATGATTTAAGCATGGAATTAGATCTTGAAACTGAGCATGCATGTACTGTAACATGTTATTAACATTATAAAGAGGCTATTTATAAACAAGTGTGGACCAAAACTTAGATAATCATGAAAAAGCAAGAAGTGGACAGATTGTAAGCATTTTGAAAGAAGTTTCATTTGCATGCTTGAAACCTTTATTTAAAACTTAGAGATGAACATGAGATGAACATATAACATATATACATAACATGGACCAGAAATTCAACCATTCATAACTTATTTGCATGAAGATTTACAAACTAGAACATGGATTTACATAGAGAAAATGGGAGTCTAGCCATTGTAATGGCTAGACTCTAAATCTAACACATAAAAGTCTACATTTTTACAACTTACCACTTACATAGGGAGAGTCTTACCTAGTTTAGGTTGGTGAAGGTGTGGTTCCTTTGTCTACCCAAGGGAAGACTTCTTTTTGTTTGATTTGAGTTGTTGTTGTTGAAGTTGAGTGGATGGAGATTGTTGCTTATTGTTTGCTTGAGTTTGCTACTGTTTGAGGGTTTTTTTTTTTTTTTTTTTTTTTTTTGTGTTTGGATGGTGGTTTTGTGGTGGAGTAGTGATGGTGTAGTGGTGGTGTCTTGGTGGTAGCAAGAACAAAAGAGGAATGAGAGAAAGTGGTGTAGGATGAGAATGTAGCGAAAATGAATTAAATGTGCAGCTCTCTTCCAAATGGGTTGAATGGAGGGTACTATGGAGGAGGGAGGTGATTATATAGGACAAAAATGCCCCTAAGGTGAGTGGGAGGGAGGTGGCCATCAGCTTCCTTCGTCATGAAGGTGGTAGTGGAGGTAATAGTGGCCAACATGTAAGAAAACCAAGGGAGAAGACAAGCTGGTGCTGGAACTGGAGGACCAGCCGGACGGCTCATCCAGAGCCGTATGCCTGGGATGAAGCCGTACGATGGCTGAGTAAAAATGCTGAGTCATTGTTGGTTGCCATGTGTCGTCTGCTGGTTGGTCCAATCGAAATGACTCATCCTATTGAAGGTCTAGCAGATGGCCACGTCTGGGAAGCCATGCAAGGTGTGTTTACAATGTTTCCGGCTCCGTTTTCTCATTCCGTAATGGCCCGAACTGCTCCGGTGTGTGCATAACGGTGATCCGGTTGCTCTTGCCTCCAACACGAAAGTTGCTCCTTATAATTTTCTGGTCACAATGATATATATGAAATATGTTAACAAGTAAAGGATAATATAAATTTATTTTAAATGCAAAGGATGACCGATAAAAGGCTCTCTAGGGGTGCGGGGCCCGCCGTAGGGTCCCGACGCTCGATTTTCGGAGAATACGCCTATTTGCTCGGTTTTATGTCCTGATCACAAATCTGGACTCAGTTTTAGCATCCAATGCACCGATAAGACGCTCGGTAGTCCTAAACCTCCAAATTAAGGGTTCTAGGTCAATTATCGAGCTTAGACCGGTTTAGGGTTTGATTGAAGGGGTGCGAGATCGGGGTGTCTACAGTCCCATATAAATTTAATTAATTCGATCAACATTTACTTTTATTCTAAAGTCACTAAACTGCATACAAATTCATTTAATTAGTTGATACTTTTACTATGCTCCCTGCGTCCCGTACCTTCATCATGAGTCAACAATTATCAGTTCACAATATCCCTTGGTTGACTTATAAAATATTAAGAAGTTAATTCTAACTATAATGATCCTTCCACCCAAATCATGCATATGAAACTAAATCCCATATTCACATGTATGTAACAATTAAACCACCTAACACTATTAACCCAACGCAATTAAGATTGTAAACAACAAAAATACATGACCTCAAAACATACTATGCAATGCCCCGTCACCTCCCTTCTCCGCATCTCGGCTTCTTTTTAATTTTTGTTTCTGATTATAGGTTATTTACAGGCATTTAAATTGTTAGTACCCGGCCTAAAAAATAGCTTAAACACCTTCTTAGGACCTTCCAGAGACTTTTTAGATGTTTAAGAGTATCCAAGGACCTTTCTGGAATTTCCCCCAAAGCCCTCCAAGGACCTTAGAAGAAACTTAAAGAGCAAGACACGACATTGGGTCCGTACGGCTTGTAGAGGGCCATACGGCTTGGACCTAGCCGTACGGTCATTGTCTCCAAATCCATTTTCTCCTATAAATTCAGCCCTCCTCAACCTCACTAAAGGACATCTTTCACACACGGGAAAACAGTAGCAGCTACGACTTCCAGCCTGCTTCTCTCCCTCTAAAATCCCTCAAAAACCCTCTCTTTCATCTCTTTGATCACCAAAGAGATCCAACACCACCACCAACCAAACTTGGTTCAAGGAGTGAAGATCCAACCTTCGAAGCCTCCATACCGATCTTGGTAACATGTTCTTATTACTTCATTTCTTAGATCTAGTTTACTTGCATAACTATATTATTAGATCCAGGGTCTGTTCATATATTTTTTCTAGACCTATGATGATTTAGGGTTTCCTACAAAACCTTTACTAGATCTAGGTCACATATTATTTACATCTCATAATCATGCACTACTTATTTGATGTCCCATGATCATACACATCTCTAATGATGAACGGCGATGAATCCCCCCAATCATGTCAGTGGTTAATCATTGTTGCTAGGATGATTTGATCATATTTGCATGATTCATTCTCCTCCCCTTTCCTTATGCATGATCCCGCTTCATCTCTCTATTCTAAATTATCAATGAACTACGCTGACCTGAGCTTCTCACATTGAGAAGAACATAGGCAATCCTCGGATTCAGTCTCAAACACTAAACACACACACACACATTGATCATGATAGAAAGACCGATTCGTCGGGCAATAGGAGTGATCACATTAATCTTTTTTCTTCTATTGTAAATTAACCCCCGAACCCAATTATTCTCATAATTAGTTTTTTCAATGTTTTAACTACAAATAAAACGGTGTGGTGACTCCTAATTTTAATCACGCGTATTCACAATGGAGACTCTGTTGGGGAATTGTTTTCTAAATCTTTTTTCAAAACTTGAGAGGGTCTAAATTTCGTTTACTGCATGATTTTGTGTGTGTTTTTACTGCCCCGAGCATATCTTTTTCTTTAAAAATACAAACCTGCTGTTTTCTAGCGTTTCTGGAACTTGATCCTCACGCCTGATAGTGGCCCGTCCTCCTAGGTCTAAGCCGTACGGCTCCCCTTTTCTAGAAATCTGAACGTGTGCGATTTTCTGCAATTTTAGTATTCATAGCATGCTTTAAACATTCGATATTTGTTCTGTTGTGCTTGTTTCATACTTAGATACTATTACTCTGAATTGTCATTCTATTATGATTCTCTCATGCATTGCATTTCATCATAAAAATCGTATTCAAATCGCAAACTACCACTAGTCCGTGTCACACTGCACACCCTACTTCGGATAATCCGTCGAGGACACAGATATTTACGATCCTATCGCCTCTTCCTTCGTGGCACCCATGTTATCTAACTCACCATGTACGCTTGCGAGAGGTTGAGGTTTAACCTTGTCCGTGTCTAAACTATGGACCTTGATCGAGTTTAAGAACACTTGCCAAAACGGTTATCTTAATCATCCTAACTATCATCATTCATCATGTTGCATGAGTCTACCTTAAACCAACCTTTGTCAACCCTCGACCCGTTTAGGTAAATTGTTGACCAACCTAGGTCAAACTACCTAACATTGACCTTTTTAGGTCGATTGACTTACCGCCGTCCCACCTAGTCAGCCCTGGTTGACCCATCTCTGGGTCTACTTATGTCATACCTTGCCTACTTAAGTCAAAGACCGTCTTATGTAGGGTTTCCACGCCTATACTTAACCAAGGACCGAGTCATCTCCCCTTTTCTTTTGACCTTCAAGGTCTTCTTTCACTTACAATTTTCATAATTCACTAGCTGACCTCTTGCGGTCACTATCTCACTCCTTTTTGTTTTACTTAACTGGAACTACGATGACCTGAGCCTCTCATTATGTGGGACTTCTCCTTCATAGTAAGGGGAACGTAGGCAGCTCCAGCCTGGTCAAACTTTTAGTCGTTTCATTCAAAATGCATTTCAAAAATACGGAGACCGACTCCTTTCATAAAACTATTTTATAACGATGCCTTGTCATTGATTACAAATTTAATTCAAATACTTAATTCTTACGTATCATACTTCCTTTCCATTACAATTTTAACGAAAACACTAACTTTTTCATCCTAACTCTTAACATCTTAGATTAAGAATCAATACCTGTCACGCCCCGGAAATCTTACAAATCCATAAGTATAAAATTTTTATAATATACATCTCCAAAATGTAATATACCAAACGGGGCGCGTGAATTCAACTATAAACCAATACCATCAAACAACACCTCAACGAGATTATAACTCGGAGACTCGAAACAAATGCGGAAGCAAGAACAACTATTAAAAAAATACCCAAAGTACAACCGTATATACAACACACTGAACGACTACGAACCCACAATAAAATACATAAAGGCTCCGAAGAGCAACTATCTCAAATACGATCAACCTGCTCAGAAGATTCCCGCTACAACGGACCTCAGAACGCTACCACTTGCTTTCCTGGGGGGGGGGGTTAAGGAAAAACAATTTGAAACAAGAAACGGGGTGAGATAAAATCTCAGTAAGTTACTAAATGCATCTACATGGCATAATATCATGCAAATCAACGATAACTGAACAAGTAAATCACGTAACAACAAATGAGAAAGCTCCCTATCGCCAACTGTCCCATACCAGTTGGAAATAACGACTAACTCATCATGCAGCACATAAGACTGAAATAAACACGTAGGAAAGGATACTTAGCCAAGGATTCACCAAACTGATAGAACAATCGCTGCGCAGCTTCAACCGATCAACCAAGCAACAACAGCAGTATAACCACCGAATAGAACCCCGGTCATAACCAACCAATCAATCAATCAACCCATCAAGCCATCTTCATAGTAGCATAAAAGCTGAAGAGAAAATCCCCGGTACCGGAACAATAACCATAAGAGTGTCACAAAGGACAAGAGCCATGCCACAAAGTCATGCTCGGTAGCTAGATACATTCCCAAAGGAAGCTAACTTATCTCTTCCAAGGCCAATCTGGAAAAGGGGTAAATAATGGGCAAAACAATGGTCAACATTATAATGGACTTGGCTTTGCCATTATAATCTTTCCCATCGCCCGATGCAACAAATATGCCAGCTGGGCTTCTAAATAAATGCTAAGTAATAATATATTAGCATGAATAAACATCTTACGATTCCAAAGTAGGGAACCATACCAATTAATCACCATAAAAGATGCAAACGATTACTCAAGAAGAGTTCAACAACAATAGCACAAGGAGTTTCTCATAAAAGAGTCCAACAACATTGACCATTAAAACATAATGATTCCAAGATAAGGCACGTACCAAATACATCCTAAATATGATACCCACAAGTTAATCATAAAGAGCACAACCCAAACGGTCGCTCACAAATGGCCCAATGACTATTACCAAAATGACCCTAAACATTTACTCATAAAGATATACTAGGACTATGAATCCAACCATATCATCACACCTGGAATTCCAAAGTAGGAAATCAGAACGAATACACCTTAAGGTTAATCAAACCGTAAGTACCCAATTGCCAATTCACGCTTTACCTCCGTCCATAACGAACCAATTCTAAACACCCCAAACGAATCAAAAAGGTTACCCTTATTAGAACATGATCACGACCGGACCAAACCCTACACATTGGTGTTCAATAACAACCCTCTAGGTACTATAGGACATCGCCTAAAACCTAGACCAAGTCTTACTCGAAAATCAATTCGATTGAACAATCACGAACACATCATAAGATGCCCAAACATTCCCAAACAATACTTGATCAAATTACATAACACCATTGTTCACAAAGGAACTAATTTTAATTACTAAGGTGTTCCACGGTGCCCAACTGTGTCAACTGGAAAAGTACTATGGAACCTAGACCGAGACTACACCTTGATCTTATACCTCAACAATAAGACAAACATTCTGATCTGGATCCATACGGCCAGTAGAACCATTGCGTAGTACTCGAAAAGATCTTTCCAACGATAGTTTACACGTCTAAAACGGAGTCCGGACCAAGAAGTTATGGTCTCCGGAAGATTGAACGTAAAACGGACAATTTTTATAAAGTGTTCGGCCGGACATTATGAAAAATCCCCGTTTTAGCTCCGAATTTCACTCCTTTCGTTCTAAAACTTAGGAGTACCTATATATACTTCTATCCTAACATTTAAAGACAAGAAAACTCAAGTCAAGTGCCTCTAAAACCCAAATAACCCCAAAATTATTAAAGAACATAAAACTAAATTTCACAACACAAACTCAATCACAAAGGACCCAATTCTATCACTAGAGTGTACTACAATGTTCACTAAGGTCAACTAGAAGGACACCCAAGACTTAGACCAAAACGCACTCTTCAATCACACAAAATAACTAATGAAAGCCTTCAGAGGTTCTGTGCGGCCGCCCACTCGGGTATGTGCGGTCGCACAAAAAGCCATCAAACAAGAACAAAACCTTTCAGATAGATGTGCGGTCGCCCACCATTATTTGGGCGGTCGCCCAACCCCCCTGGTCTGCCGGAAATCGGGAGGGATGAACTGAGTTCTCCCATTTTCAACCCAAACCAAAACTAAACCATAATCCAACACTCCTAACTAGCATACTAAGGTACTAGAGCAACTTATAGGTCTAAAAGAACTCATATAACAACCAAAATCAATATTTAATCCCAACATTCAACAAAATCACCATTTTTATTCAAAACCCAAAATAAATTCAAAATAAATTCTAAACTCAACCAAACATCAAATATAACACATCAAGCATTATATAAACATGATATGAACATTTTAGCATAAAAATAGGGGAAAAGCAACTTACTTGAATTTTCTCAAAGCTGCCGGAACTCGAATATTTTTAGCCCTCTACGATCCTAACGACGATCTAAACAAGTTTCATGTTTTAAGAAATGAGAAATAATGAGAGGAAGATGGCTAAAAAGAAGAGAGAATGAGGAGAGAAATCTTACCTTTTCTACCCAACAATGGAGGAGAGAGAGAGAGAAATGTAAATGTGAGGTGAGGGAGGAGGGAGGAGGAAGGAGGATGATTATTAAAACAAAATGTTACACCTAGGCCCTTCTACTACTACCAAGAACAATTAAACCCATACTCCTCACCATTAACTAAGACTTACTAACTTTACACTAGCACAAATGATCGATTAAAATGCTAGGCATAAAATATTATGACACACAAAATGCACACATAATTATTTAAATAAATAAATAATTTAAATAAATAAATAAGCAATAAATAAATAATTAAATATTTATTACTAAGAAAATAGAGGCGGGTTTTCGGGTCGTTACAATCTACCCTCCTTAAAAAGAATTCGCCCGCGAATTCACTCATTAAAATCACAATGCGCGGTCATAATAAGGCGACAAAATATCAATTCGCATAAAGCACTCATAACCTCTACCAAGTACCAATTAAATATATCATACATCGTCCCCACGACTCAAATAAACCGACACATTTGAACACATACGCATCTCAAGTATACTCGTATCAAACATTCTAAAGTTAACTTCCTCTTTCATCCCGAATTTCAGATTCTCAAGACTATCACTTGTTCACCAATTCTAAGACATAGCTGATTCGATCCTGATTAGCATCACGCTCTCCATCAACCTTTAAATCATCAACATCCATAAGTTTTACTTTTCCGGTTCATCTACACGCATTGACGATCTATACATCATCCCATAATCATGCTACTACCCGAACAAATAAGAGAAGGAATAGAGTTAACAATTACTGTCACCCAATGACTCAATGATATACTCAAAATTTACTGTTATCAACTATCCGATTGAATGGGATTCCACTACCACACTCACTTTCCTTATGAGATAAAACATAATACAACCAAAATCTTGAATTTCTCAAACTACTTACATTACCTCATACTTAGTTTTCTAAGGAATTATATCCATTAACTCTTGGTAGTCTGCTATCATAACGTTTCAACTTGGTCCCAAAATAGAATAAAATATATAGTCCGCTATGGCAATATCAATAAAATCACCATCAATTCCAAGTAATAGATAGTTCTATTTATTAGGTGCTAACCCTCGAAACATATACAAATACTTTATCACTCAAAATCGTTACATACCTCCATCTCCCTTTGAAAACATCATTATCGATAACGGGTTGATCACTTTTCACAAAAATGGAAAACCTGACTTATCTCCAAGAAAACATAACACTGGTTATACCTTGCAAGATATCAGTGATACTAGTTAAATCCACAAAACAATATAAATACTGAAATTATCATCAATTTTTATATTAACAATCGAAAGCTGATTTCACACTTATCGGTTCTTACTAAAGCCAAGAAATCCCAAAATACGTGTATCTCATTTTACATATTTGTCTACACTTGCAGAGATCAATTAAAACCTGAAGAACCCCATTACAAAACAATAAATCCTCTAACTCATGCTAAAACTTGTGAACCCTTGCTTCTTCCAAAAAATTTTAAATAAAATCCAAAATAGGTATTAATTCTCAGCCTACAACTTGGTGTGTATCAATATAACCTTAAGTCATTCACTCCCACAATCAAGTTATGATTTAAAAATAATAATCTTTGATAACACTATGCCATTTATCCATCTAAATGATATAACCAAGAATTCATATTAAACAAACCCAATAATAGAATTTACCTTCGCTATTTCCTCATATTCGACCTTTGACTAACAATAGTCACTTATCAATCAAACTCTGATTAAACCACTGATCCACTTCAGGAATTTACTAATTCACCAATATAAGATAACAAGTACTAATTTATCATAATGGCCTATTTGAACTCTCCGAAAATATCCAGAAATACTCACCACCAATCAGTGGCAACCCAAAGATACGAGACACATAGAAAGCTAAACCACACCACTTATCACATCAATAACCCGAATAGGTGACACAACTAAATCCACTTATAGCTTATAGAGTGCTATCGCTCATAATTCTCCCGGGTTTCTTATGTATACTCGTAACAATCCCGAAGTCTCATATCCGAGAATATTCCTCATAATTCACGGAATGAGGACCAACATGCGTACATCGCACGAAACATTATACACTCTATAAAATATAAACTCCTAAGTCCTCAAAGACTCGCACTCTCTATTCTCAAACCACTAATCCCAATGGAACCAACACTATTGACACCAATCCTATACTTGATATACCACAAGAGAAGGAACACTCGACGTCAATATCACGACTTATAACTCAACCAATTTCTACCTTAACCTTATCTTCCAAGAAAACTTAGTTTCTAAACCGCTCAAAGTTATAACACCCAAGTATTGAAACCTATTCAATATCAGAGTTCTTATTCTCCTTCAAGATCTAAAACCATTGCTCTGATACCAATTGTCACGCCCCGGAAATCTTACAAATCCATAAATATAAAATTTTTATAATATACATCTCCAAAATGTAATATACCAAACCGGGCGCGTGAATTCAACTATAAACCAATACCATCAAACAACACCTCAACGAGATTATAACTCGGAGACTAGAAACAAATGCGGAAGCAAGAACAACTATTAACAAAACTACCCAAAGTACAACCGTATATACAACACACTGAACGACTACGAACCCACAATAAAATACATAAAGGCTCCGAAGAGCAACTATCTCAAATACGATCAACCTGCTCAGAAGATTCCCGCTACAACGGACCTCACAACGCTACCACTTGCTTTCCTGGGGGGGGGTTAAGGAAAAACAATTTGAAACAAGAAACGGGGTGAGATAAAATCTCAGTAAGTTACTAAATGCATCTACATGGCATAATATCATGCAAATCAACGATAACTGAACAAGTAAATCACGTAACAACAAATGAGAAAGCTCCCTATCGCCAACTGTCCCATACCAGTTGGAAATAACGACTAACTCATCATGCAGCACATAAGACTGAAATAAACACGTAACAAAGGATACTTAGCCAAGGTTTCACCAAACTGATAGAACAATCGCTGCGCAGCTTCAACCGATCAACCAAGCAACAACAGCAGTATAACCACCGAATAGAACCCCGGTCATAACCGACCAATCAATCAATCAACCCATCAAGCCATCTTCATAGTAGCATAAAAGCTGAAGAGAAAACCCCCGGTACCGGAACAATAACCATAAGAGTGTCACAAAGGACAAGAGCCATGCCACAAAGTCATGCTCGGTAGCTAGATACATTCCCAAAGGAAGCTAACTTATCTCTTCTAAGGCCAATCTGGAAAAGGTGTAAATAATGGGCAAAACAATGGTCAACATTATAATGGACTTGGCTTTGCCATTATAATCTTTCCCATCGCCCGATGCAACAAATATGCCAGCTGGGCTTCCAAATAAATGCTAAGTAATAATATATTAGCATGAATAAACATCTTACAATTCCAAAGTAGGGAACCATACCAATTAATCACCATAAAAGATGCAAACGATTACTCAAGAAGAGTTCAACAACAATAGCACAAGGAGTTTCTCATAAAAGAGTCCAACAACATTGACCATTAAAACATAATGATTCCAAGATAAGGCACGTACCAAATACATCCTAAATATGATACCCACAAGTTAATCATAAAGAGCACAACCCAAACGGTCGCTCACAAATGGCCCAATGACTATTACCAAAATGACCCTAAACATTTACTCATAAAGATATACTAGGACTATGAACCCAACCATATCATCACACCTGGAATTCTAAAGTAGGAAATCAGAACGAATACACCTTAAGGTTAATCAAACCATAAGTACCCAATTGCCAATTCACGCTTTACCTCCGTCCATAACGAACCAATTCTAAACACCCCAAACGAATCCAAAAGGCTACCCTTATTAGAACATGATCACGACCGGACCAAACCCTACACTTTGGTGTTCAATAACAACCCTCTAGGTGTTGGTGTTGGTGCCCTAGGCACGGTTGTTAAACGTTGTATAAGTTATCATTTTATTCATAATGATAAAGAGATAATATGATTATTATTGTTGCTCATGTTTGCTTATAATAATCTCCGTCCCTAGAGCTTGTTAAGCACTAGTATAAAGGCTAAATGATCATGGGATGATCATGTTAGATTTATGGGTACTTGTTTGGAACAAGGTACTGGACATGACCCGCGGTATGAGATTTATGTCATGGTCGATGTCATATATAAATCTCATATTAGTTATGTCATTTGAATCCTTAGACATGAAGTTATTATAGTCTTCCACTTGATGAACATTATGTTTGACATATTCAAACGCTGCCTTAACACGGTAGTTATAAAGGGTATGATTGTTATGATTGGATTCACGTAGGGAAGAATAATAAGCCAAATGGATTTGTCCCTCTTCGGAGAGATGTCAAGCTTGGGCCCCTCGAAGGAATGATGTTGGTGAAATGTTTGGCCAAACTCAAATGGATTGATTGGATCAATGTCATTTGGATTATCAACATATTCGGGATCGAGAAAAGTATTGAACAATACAAGTTGACTTGTTGACCATGACTTGTGTTCAATGACATCGTGGACAAAGGGATTATGACATGTTCTAAAAGGAATGCGAACTTGTATCTAGTTACACTATTTGGGTAGGTATGACGGTTTGCTAGAACCTAATCATATCTTATGGGTTCATGTTTGAACCCATTGCCAACTTAGTGTAATCCTAGAGGGTCACACACAAATAGAACGAATCGTAAAGGACTAAATGGGAATTATAGAAAAATATCCGTGTTTGGCTCTGGCACGGTCGTGCGCCTTAAAATGGCACGGTCGTGCCATAAATCCAAACCAAGGCAAACCTGTCGACATGATTGGCACGACCGTGCCAAATTACCAAGCACGACCGTGCCGAAAATGGGCGGCTGGGGAATTCGTGCGGACTAGATGGCACGACCGTGCCAGATTGTAGGGCACGACCGTGCCAGTCAAGTCGGCCAGAATTCCTTGTTGCCTAATTTGGTGACGGGATTTAGGTTTCCTAAGTCCTTAAGGGTTAAGGATTAGGACCTATTTAAGGACCCTTTTTACAGCCATTAGACACGTTGTTGTGAGTGCCTCCATAAGGTTTTGAGAGGTTATTTTATTGTTCTAAGATCCAAAAGGTTAAGAACAAGAATATTCATAATTCCATATAGTTCTTACAATTGTGAAAGCGTGTTTCATAATTTGGTCTAGCAACCAAGATCAAGTGTTCTTGATATTCGTTCGTGGTGTGGATACCGCTAGAGGGTGAAACTTATCATCTTCATAAGTTCGTGATTCTTGCTTTGTTCGTTATCAAGATTTCAAGCCTCCATCGAATTCAAGGTTGCAAAATCAAAGGCATTAAGGGTTAGTATTCTAGTATTCATTATGTTGTATTTGACTTAATCATATGAATGGATCTATGGGCTTTGGGTTTCATAAATTTTAAATGCTTAATTCCGCTGCGCATGTTACTACGAAACCCAACAGTGGTATCAGAGCCCCGTTCATGTTGATTATTTCAATACATAATCATGTTGTGTGTATATAAATTGTTTATGTGCCTAGCATGATTTGAATATTGGGATTAGGATGTTTATGTGGTCTATGCGTTTTATGTGGTTTATTGTTTTATAAACTTTAATCGCACTGTTCAATCGCAATTAAAATTATGGTGGATTTAAAATTGTTTGGATTATCAATTTTTGATTGGATCAAAGTTTTGATATTCTAAGGATTCAAGAATAAATCGTTTATTCAAGGTTTTGATGATCATGGTGACTGGATCACCAAGAACACCAAATCCTAATTGAATCGGGAAAAACAATTTTGAGATAAAATTTGGATTTTTCGCAAGGGGTCCGACCGGACCCAAGCCTTGACCCGGCCGGACCTAGGGTTTGGCGCGGGGGTAGGGTTTGGGTTTTGGGTGTGGATCTTGGGTTTAAATCTCCTATTTGTTTTAGTCTTGTGATTCTAAGATTAGTTCAAGGTTTGGATGGCTAATCTACGTTCATCGAGATTGTGTTTCCCAAACTTGATCGCAATCAAGGTTTCAAAGATAAAACGAAATTAGAATTATGAAGAGTTCATAATTGCTAAAATTGAGAAACAAAGTTCTTGATTCAATGATTGGAGATCCATGTGGAATTGTGAATGCAATTGGCCTACGTTCATCGAGACCATCTATTGCTTAGTTTCGGCATCATGGACTACTTTCTTTGTTTCTTGAATTAGTGCGGAATTGTGGTTGCCAATGGCTTAGTTCGGCCGCACTTCTTCTTGTCTTGATTTGGAGATGATGACCAAAGTTCAAATAATCTCATCCTCATAATAATAGAGAAACTAATGACACATAAATATTATGCTTAAATTAATGGAGATTAATTTAGTGGCTAAACTTGATGCGTAACATGTTTATCTTGTGTGCTCATAAATATGTTGTATGGTATATGTGATGAACCTTCAAAGAAAGTTTTAAGTCCTCTTGCCATGCCATGATTAAAACACTTGTTAGTGCATGGGTGATTTTAATGTGGGTTCGCCCTAGCGAGGTGCATTAACTTTATCTATATATGAGCAAGATGGATGATGTGGGCACGCCCTAGCGAGGCACATCAACCATGCGTTTAAAATGGTTGGACTTAATAAGGCGTCAAAACAGTTTTGGGCCTAGGCAAAAGATGAGATTAAACATGCTTTTGAAATTAGATCACTAAGAATCATATTGGATATGATTGACAAGAAATTGTCTACCTAATTAATTTGATTTTGAGCGGTCCGCCTCCGTGGACTCAAGATTAAATTAAGGTTGGATCTTAGCCCAATTTAAAAGAGTCTCATGAAAGGATCTAAGAGTCATATGGGATATGATTGACAGGGTTGTCTACCTAATTAATTTGATTTTGTGTAATCCGCTATAGCGGACTTAGAATTAAATTAAAGTTGGATCTTAGCCCATTTAAATTATATTATACATTGGATGTATATGAAGGTTATATAATTTAGTTGGAGTATTTTTGGAAAATACATTATTTATCTCTTTAATGAGGCTGGTACTTGTAAAATTTTGGAAATTTTGCATAAGTTGTAGATGATAACTAAAATCGTTGCGATTAATCCTTGTTAAGGATAAAGCTTCAAAAGAATGGTACAAACTTCATGGATTGGATCCTGAGCCTAAGAATGGTTCTAAGGCAGGAAGATGGGTTATACATTCTTGATGGGCCTATTCCTAAAGAACCCAAAGCCGGAATAGACAATCACAAGAATCATGAGTATGATTCTAGGAATGCGAGTTGTCTCAAGCTCACGATTATGTTCTTAAAACTTCAACAAAGTTTGAAACTTTGGAAGCCTATTAGATAGGCGTGGAGTTGAGTTACATGTTTCAAAGAGCAATCTAGGCAAGAAAGGTATAAAACCATTATTGCATTCACTTCATGCAAAAGGAGTAAAAGGCAATAAGTGGAACCTCACATGCTTAAGATAAAGGCTACGTAGAGCATCTTGAGAAACTTGGTTGTCCAATTGGATTGGAGCAAGCCATGGATCTCATTCTTGATTCATTGTTTAAGTGTTATGATCACTTAGTGATGGACTATAACATGCTTAAAATGAATAAGAATTTCTTCGAGTTGCATTAACATGCTGAGAAACTGCGAAGATGAAGATATTGGAGAATGGTTCTCCAGAGCTCATGGTTCATAATGGAAAAGGGTCAAATGCCAAAAGAAAGGTAAGACAAGGGTTGTCAAAACCTAAAACTATAATTGATGCAATTTGGAAAAATGGCAATTGGATTGACCATTTAAAATTGTAGTCAAAAGGTAAGACAAGAGTTGTCAAACCTAAAGGAAATAATTATGGTTATAATAATAACTCTAAATTGATGCAATTTGGTAATGTGGCAATTGGATTGACCATTTAGAATTGTAGTCAAAATTTTGGGTGATCAATAAAAGGAATGGTAGTGGGACTACCACTCGGAATATTTATGTTATAAATTATTCTTTCTAAATTTAATTATTGGGTATTGGATACCAGAATAATTAGTAAGATGAAAGACTACTTATAGTAAAGTTTTATCTACAAACAGTAATGATGCAATGGTTGCAACATTGTTCGTAGAACACTTGTAAAGTGACTTTACAGATGAAGTAGAAAACATTATTTTGCTATAAGATAATGAAGGATATTAATTTCTTATTTGGAATAAGAAAAGTGCTTTATTTATTATGATTTACTTTATTGTGTTATCATATAAATAAATCTTATATCCTAAAACTTGAAGAACAAAATAATAAAGACTACAACATAAATAATTAAAATTCTTTATGCATTATTGTTTTGATCAAATAAATGAGAAATGCATATCTAAAATTCCATGGGAGGGAGTTTTAAGTCATATGATTTGGAATCACATGATTTATGCATATCTTATTTACTTGGATCAAGACATCTTTTACTATGATTGGTTAAAAGGATAATGTCTTAATTGACCCAATACATTTCGATGTGTATGGTGCATTAAGAAGAAATGCTAAAAGAGAATTTTGGTTATACTTGGTAAAACTATTCAAAAATTATGATTGGATCATGATGATGAATAATTAAACCAAGAATTTGACAGTCATCATTAAAGTTGTGAAATGGTTTCACAAAATTAACTTCACTAAGAATATCATTCTAAATGATATGTCTGCGTGGAAGTATAAGAACCTTATTGGATACGGTTCGTTGGATGACAAAGTCAAAGTGATCTTCCATTATTTATTTTGGGGTTATGTATTTAAAACCGCTATGATTATACTAATCTGAATTCCATCAAGAGAGGTTAAATGGTGAAAGAAAACTCGGTTTGTCTTTCATAAAGATTTAAGATGGTGAGACCCTTTTGGAAAGGAATTGTCTGGGACACACTCACATTTAAATCTAATAAATATATTTTCATGGGATATCCTAAGGAAACTTGAGGACAAAATTTTACTCATGAGAAACAAATGGTTTGTTGCTTATGATGATACTTTTCTAGATAAAAGGTTTATCTCTAAAAGAATCAGTGGGAGTAAAATGTATCTCGAATGGTTCGAGACCTAGAAAATATATTTTAACCTAAGATGGAAGTGGAACAAGTTTTCACAAGGAGTCGTGAAAAGTCTGTTCAAGATATACAAATACTTGCAATACATGATAGGATACAATCTATTAGTAGAAATATTGGATATTTCGAAATAGAAAGTATTGAGGTAAAGTTCATTTAGAATGAAGTATTTACCACCTATCAAAGATGCAGTATCAACTCCACATTTAGATTAATGGCTTGGAGTCATAAAATCTAAAAGGCAATCCATGTATAATAATCAAGTTTGGAACTTGATCATTCTAACCTAAGGTGTAAAAACCAAAGGAGATGAATGACTTTTCTTGGAGAAAAATGTTACATAGGTAGCAAGAAACTTATTAGAATTTTCATAGTCACATGTTCATATTTGGAATATGAAATTTGACAAAATGATGTCAAAACAAGCGTTCCTCAACGGGAACTCACTTAAGGATGTATTGGATATAAATTAAAGGTTTTGATAGTCAAGAAAATTCTAAAAGGTATGAAAGTTGCGAAGATTCATTGGATGGATTGAAGCAAGCTTTTTGGAGTTGGGATCTCCGTTTTGATAAGTCATAGAGCTTGGCTTGATCAAGAACGAAGATGAATCTTGTATATACAATAAGGTTAGTGGGAGCATGTGCTATTCCTTATCTAATATGTGGATGACATATTGCTCATTGGAAACGACATTCCTACACTTTAATCTGTAAAGATTTGGTTAAGAAAGTGTTTCGCAATAAAGAATATGGATGAAGCCACATAAGTCATTGGCATTAAGATCTATAGAGATAGATCAAGGAAGCTAAATGGTTTAAAGCCAATGTACATACATTGACAAAGTCATAAGAAGATTCTGCAAGGAAAATTCTAAGAGAGGACATTTGTCAGTGTTACATGGAGTTTCTCTAAGCAAGACTCAATGTCCTAAAGACAAAAGATGAGCATGAGAAAATGAATGAGATGCCATTTGCTTCGGCAATTGGATCCATGATGCCATGATAAGTACTAAGCCGGATATATCTAATGCTTGGAGCATGACGAGTAGATATCAATCTGACAACCGGTGAGAGTCACTGGATGGCTGTGAAACAATTCTTAAAGCACTTTAGAAGGACTAAAGATTTGTTTTGATCTATGGAGGGATTGAAGATGATCTCGTCGTATATGGGTACACGGATGCATACTTCCAAACTGACAAAGATAATAGAAAAATCGCAATCGAGTTTTATAATAAATAGTGGAACTGTAAGTTGGAATGGTTCCAATCAGAGTACAGTCACTAATTCTATGACTAAAACTAAGTATATCGCTGCATAGGATGCTGCAAAGGAAGTTGTTTGGATTAAGAAGTTCATTGGTGAACTTAAGATGGTTCCTAGTATTGCTAATCCAATAGACCATATTAGTGATAATAGTGGTGCTATTGATCAAGCAAAGGAACCAAGAGCACATCCCAAATCCAAACACATACTTAGGCGTTCTCTTATCGTTCGAGAAATTGTTGATAAGGGAGACGTACATATATGCAAAGTACCTACTAATGATAACGTTACAGACACACTAAACAATGGGACTTCCATAAGCTAAGACATGATGGTCATGTTGGGTCCATGGGTATTGGATACCTAGGGAATTGGGCCTAGGGCAAGTGGGAGATTGTTGGTGTTGGTGCCCTAGGCACGGTTGTTAAACGTTGTATAAGTTATCATTTTATTCATAATGATAAAGAGATAATAAGATTATTATTGTTGCTCATGTTTGCTTATAATAATCTCCGTCCCTAGAGCTTGTTAAGCACTAGTATAAAGGCTAAATGATCATGGGATGATCATGTTAGATTTATGGGTACTTGTTTGGAACAAGGTACTGGACATGACCCGCAGTATGAGATTTATGTCATGGTCGATGTCATATATAAATCTCATATTAGTTATGTCATTTGAATCCTTAGACATGAAGTTATTATAGTCTTCCACTTGATGAACATTATGTTTGACATATTCAAACGCTGCCTTAACACGGTAGTTATAAAGGGTATGATTGTTATGATTGGATTCACGTAAGGAAGAATAATAAGCCAAATGGATTTGTCCCTCTTCGGAGAGATGTCAAGCTTGGGCCCCTCGAAGGAATGATGTTGGTGAAATGTTTGGCCAAACTCAAATGGATTGATTGGATCAATGTCATTTGGATTATCAACATATTCGGGATCGAGAAAAGTATTGAACAATACAAGTTGACTTGTTGACCATGACTTGTGTTCAATGACATCGTGGATAAAGGGATTATGATATGTTCTAAAAGGAATGCGAACTTGTATCTAGTTACACTATTTGGGTAGGTATGACGGTTTGCTAGAACCTAATCATATCTTATGGGTTCATGTTTGAACCCATTGTCAACTTAGTGTAATCCTAGAGGGTCACACACAAATAGAACGAATCGTAAAGGACTAAATGAGAATTATGGAAAAATATCCGTGTTTGGCTCTGGCACGGTCGTGCGCCTTAAAATGGCACGGTCATGCCATAAATCCAAACCAAGGCAAACCTGTCGACATGATTGGCACGACCGTGCCAAATTACCAAGCACGACCGTGCTGAAAATGGGCGGCTGGGGAATTCGCGCGGACTAGATGGCACGACCGTGCCAGTCAAGTCGGCCAGAATTCCTTGTTGCCTAATTTGGTGACGGGATTTAGGTTTCCTAAGTCCTTAAGGGTTAAGGATTAGGACCTATTTAAGGACCCTTTTTACAGCCATTAGACACGTTGTTGTGAGTGCCTCCATAAGGTTTTGAGAGGTTATTTTATTGTTCTAAGATCCAAAAGGTGAAGAACAAGAATATTCATAATTCCATATAGTTCTTACAATTGTGAAAGCGTGTTTCATAATTTGGTCTAGCAACCAAGATCAAGTGTTCTTGATATTCGTTCGTGGTGTGGATACCGCTAGAGGGTGAAACTTATCATCTTCATAAGTTCGTGATTCTTGCTTTGTTCGTTATCAAGATTTCAAGCCTCCATCGAATTCAAGGTTGCAATATCAAAGGCATTAAGGGTTAGTATTCTAGTATTCATTATGTTGTATTTGACTTAATCATATGAATGGATCTATGGGCTTTGGGTTTCATAAATTTTAAATGCTGAATTCCGCTGCGCATGTTACTATGAAACCCAACACTAGGTACTATAGGACATCGCATAAAACCTAGACCAAGTCTTACTCGAAAATCAATTCGATTGGAACAATCACGAACACATCATAAGATGCCCAAACATTCCCAAACAATACTTGATCAAATTACATAACACCATTGTTCACAAAGGAACCAATTTTAATTACTAAGGTGTTCCACGGTGCCCAACTGAGTCAACTGGAAAAGTACTATGGAACCTAGACCGAGACTACACCTTGATCTTATACCTCAACAATAAGACAACCATTCTGATCTGGAACCATGCGGTCAGTAGAACCATTGCGTAGTACTCGAAAAGAGCTTTTCAACGATAGTTTACACGTCTAAAACGGAGTCCGGACGAAGAAGTTATGGTCTCCGGAAGACTGAACGTAAAACGGACAATTTTTATAAAGTGTTCGGCCGGACATTATGAAAAATCCCCGTTTTAGCTCCGAATTTCACTCCTTTCGTTCTAAAACTTAGGAGTACCTATATATACTTCTATCCTAACATTTAAAGACAAGAAAACTCAAGTCAAGTGCCTCTAAAACCCAAATAACCCCAAAATTATTAAAGAAAATAAAATTAAATTTCACAACACAAACTCAATCACAAAGGACCCAATTCTATCACTAGAGTGTACTACAATGTTCACTAAGGTCAACTAGAAGGACACCCAAGACTTAGACCAAAACGCACTCTTCAATCACACAAAATAACTAATGAAAGCCTTCAGAGGTTCTGTGCGGCCGCCCACTCGGGTATGTGCGGTCGCACAAAAAGCCATCAAACAAGAACAAAACCTTTCAGATAGATGTGCGGTCGCCCACCATTATTTGGGCGGTCGCCCAACCCCCCTGGTCTGCCGGAAATCGGGAGGGATGGACTGAGTTCTCCCATTTTCAACCCAAACCAAAACTAAACCAAAATCCAACACTCCTAACTAGCATACTAAGGTACTAGAGCAACTTATAGGTCTAAAAGAACTCATATAACAACCAAAATCAAGATTTAATCCCAACATTCAACAAAATCACCATTTTTATTCAAAACCCAAAATAAATTCAAAATAAATTCTAAACTCAACCAAACTTCAAATATAACACATCAAGCATTATATAAACATGATATGAACATTTTAGCATAAAAATGGGGGAAAAGCAACTTACTTGAATTTTCTCAAAGTTGCCGGAACTCGAATATTTTTAGCCCTCTACGATCCTAACGACGATCTAAACAAGTTTCATGTTTTAAGAAATGAGAAATAATGAGAGGAAGATGGCTAAAAAGAAGAGAGAATGAGGAGAGAAATCTTACCTTTTCTACCCAACAATGGAGGAGAGAGAGAGAGAGAAACGAAAATGTGAGGTGAGGGAGGAGGGAGGAGGAAGGAGGATGATTATTAAAACAAAATGTTACACCTAGGCCCTTCTACTACTACCAAGAACAATTAAACCCATACTCCTCACCATTAACTAAGACTTACTAACTTTACACTAGCACAAATGATCGATTAAAATGCTAGGCATAAAATATTATGACACACAAAATGCACACATAATTATTTAAATAAATAAATAATTTAAATAAATAAATAAGCAATAAATAAATAATTAAATATTTATTACTAAGAAAATAGAGGCGGGTTTTCGGGTCGTTACAATACCCAATGTATATGGCCTTTAGGCCGAATTCTATAGCCTCCATATCCATTGATTTGGTCAATTTTTCTTGTCCTTTAATTTTTTTTTTTTTTTTAAATCCCCAACATTAATTTATTCACTAATCAATAACCATAATTACAACAATCAACAAAACAATTCCCCAACATTCATTGGCCATTCGGCCGAACACCATAGGGTGTAAATCCATAATTTTTTCTTCTTTTTGTTAACCCAATTTAACCTCATTCCCATATTTGCTCAATTCTATACATTATAAAATATTTATTCCTCCCATTCATGATCATAGAATCAAACTTAAAAATAAGGCTAAGCATGGAATCATCATTTTATCATAGCAATTAGATCTAAGTCTTTAACCATTAAAATTTTGCCATTAATTTACTAGCATGCAAAACCCTAATGATTATTTCTTTTAACATGCCTTGATTAAGATTTATTCATCCAAATTCAATGAAATAAATTTTAGAAGGTGAGGTTTGACATTACCTTGAGAATGATCGGATTAGACTTCCAAAAAGATCGAAAATTTCCTCCCTCTTCTCCCTCTTGGCCGGCGGCTGCTTCTTGGTGGTGGGGGGAATTAGGGTTTTATTGTTTTGGTAATTAAAATAAAACCTAAAATTCACTAACTCAAGGTTTTATACTTTGGTTAGTTGTTAATTGGGCTTGATCTATTTGTTTTAAATTAAACTAACCCACTTGAGCCCATTACAATTTTTTGTCCAACTCTTTAATTACCTAGCCCACTTCCTTAGTTAACCCATTAACCTTAATTATCATTTAATTAAAATGAATTAACATAAATAAAATAAACTAATAAAATAAAAAAAATATCGGGTCATTACATTCTTACCCCCTTAAAAGAAGTTTGTCCTCAAACTTTAACCAATCTTAATCTGAGAAGATGTCCGGGTACAATTCACGCATTTCACTTTCTAGTTCCCATGTCGCTTCTCTTTCCGTGTGATTACTCCATCGCACTTTCACATAGGGAATCACACGCTTTCTTACAATCTTGTCTTTTCTATCGACGATCTTGATCGGTCATTCATCGTACGTCAAATCTGCCCGGACTCTTAACTGCTTGTACTCGATCACATGACTCGGATCATGAATATACTTCCTTAGCATGGAGACATGGAACACATTATGTACTCCAGCTAGCACTGGCGGTAACGCCAATCGATAAGCTACTTCCCCGATCCTATCGAGAATTTCGAACGGCCCCATATATCGTGGACTTAGCTTTCCTTTAATTCCGAAACGCATAACTCCTTTCGTAGGCGATATCTTTAGGAATACTCGATCCCCTGGATGAAATTCTAATTCCATCCTTCTGCTATCTGCATAGGATTTCTGTCTACTCTGCGTAGTCTGTAGCCATTTCCGAATTTGTTGTACCTTATCTGCCGTAACTTGTACAAGTTCCGGTCCACTTAACTTTCTTTCACCAACTTCATCCCAACAAGCCGGTGATCTACACTTCCTCCCATATAATGCTTCATAAGGTGCCATCCCAATACTTTCATGGAAGCTATTGTTGTACGCGAATTCCACCAATGGTAAATGTTCATCCCATGCATTTGGCCAATCTAACGAAGTAGCCCTTAGAATATCTTCTAGTGTCTGGATAGTCCTTTCTGACTGACCATCTGTCTGCGGATGAAACGCCATGCTCATGGTCAATTCTGTTCCCAGCGCCTCCTGTAAGCTGTTCCAAAATTTCGAAGTGAACCTTGCGTCTCGGTCGGACACGATTGTGACCGGTATCCCATGTAGACTCACTATCCCATCGATATATAATTTGGCCAACTTCTCTAACGAATCAGTCTTCTTAATTTCTAGAAAATGTGCCGACTTAGTCAATCGATCTACAATAACCCATATCGCATCACACTTTCCTGCCGTCTTCGGCAATCCACTTACAAAATCCATGGCAATGTTCTCCCACTTCCACTCGGGAATTGGTAATGATTGTAGTAATCCTGCTGGCTTTTGATGTTCACTTTTCACTTGTTAACATGTCAGACACCTGTGCACATACTCTGCCACATCATTCTTCATATTATTCCACCAATACGACTCCCTCAGATCCCTATACATTTTAGTACTTCCCGGATGTACAGAGAACTTCGAACAATGAGCTTCCCTCAGTATCTCTCTCTTAATTTCATCATTATTTGGCACCCATATTCTCTTTTGGTACCTCAAAATTCCATCTTTGCCCATGTGAAGATCTTTTACCCATCCTTTTCCGATTAGGGCTTCTCTCTCCTCGTCTAACTCTTGTGCCTCTTTAATTCTGCTCAACAGTGCAGTTTGTAACGTCAATCGAGCCAAATATCCATTTACTTTTACTACTAAGTTCACTTCCTTGACATCATTCCATATACTTACCCCCTTAGAGATCAACGTCGCCAACATCCCGTGATTCTTCCTACTTAAGGCATCTGCCACCTTGTTGGCTTTCCCAGGATGATACAATATTTCACAGTCGTAATCCTTGAGAAGTTCTAGCCATCTCCGTTGTCTCATGTTCAACTCTTTCTGGGTGAAAATATACTTAAGGCTCTTGTGATCTGTAAAAATCTGACATTTCACGCCATACAAATAATGTCTCCAAATTTTCAAAGCAAATACCACTGCCGCTAACTCCAAATCATGGGTCGGGTAATTCTTCTCATGTATTTTTAACTGCCTAGATGCATCTGCTATCACCTTTCCATTTTGCATCAATACACAGCCTAGTCCTTTCAACGATGCGTCACTGTAGATAACAAAACCTTCCGTTCCCGTCGGTAATGTTAACACTGGAGCAGATACTAATCTATTCTTCAATTCTTGAAAACTTTTCTCACATTCTTCTGACCAAATAAACTTGGCTGCTTTCTGCGTCAACTTCGTCAATCGTGCCGATAACTTCGAAAATCCTTCTACGAACCTCCTATAGTAACTGGCTAAACCCAAGAAACTCCTTATTTCGGTTACCGTAGTCGGTCTTTCCCAATCCATTATTGCCTCCACCTTCGTCGGGTCCACTGAAATTCCTTCTTTCGTCACCACGTGCCCCAAAAATGCTACTTTCTCTAACCAGAATTCACATTTCTTAAACTTAGCGTATAATTTCTGCCTCCTCAAAATTTCCAACACTAACCTCAGATGCTCAGCATGTTCTTCCTTTGTCTTCGAGTATACCAAAATATCATCAATAAATACTATCACACATTTATCTAAGTACTCCTGAAATATCCTATTCATCAACTCCATGAATGCAGCTGGTGTGTTAGTTAAACCAAACGGCATCACGACAAACTCATAATGTCCATACCTTGTCCTAAACGCTGTCTTTGCCACATCCACATCCTTGACTCTCAACTGATGATAGCCAGACCTAAGATCAATCTTTGAAAAATGGCAGGCTCTTCTCAGTTGATCAAACAAGTCATCAATTCTCGGCAATGGGTATTGGTTCCTCACCGTCACTTTATTCAATTCCCTGTAGTCAATGCACAACCTCATAGATCCATCTTTCTTCTTTACAAATAGCACCGGTGCACCCCATGGTGATGCACTCGGTCTAATCAAACCTTTGTCCAATAGTTCTTGCAATTGCTCTTTTAGTTCTTTCAGTTCCGTCGGAGCCATCCTGTACGGTGCTCTCGAAATAGGTGTGGTTTCTGGTGCTAAGTCGATGGAGAACTCTACTTCCCTTACTGGTGGTATACCAGGTAAATCTTCTGGAAACACGTCTTGAAATTCCCTCACTACTTCAAGTGACGTTACTCCATTCTCTTCTGCCTCACTTATGTGTGCCAGAAATCCTACACATCCATTCTTCAACATTTTACGGGCCTTCATCACCGAGATTAAGCTTATCCTTCTCCTCGGTCTTGAACCCACAAATCTGTGTTCTTTACCTTCTTCTCTTATGAACGTCACTATTTTCTCCTGACAGTTCACGTTAGTTTGATATAGAGCCAACCAATCCATTCCCAGTATTACGTCGAATTCCGACATATCCAGTTCAATGAGATCGATCCTTACATTCGTACCTCCTATTCCTAAGGTGAAATTTCTATAAGTGGTAGTGATAGGGATAACGTCTTTAGCAGGTGTATCTATCACTAAAGGTATCTGTAAAGTTTCTGGGTGCAGTTTCAACTTCCTTGCCACATCATTACTAACTACTGAATGAGTAGCGCCAGTATCTACCAATACATAAACATCATGAGAATTTAACTGCATCGTACCTACCACAAGGTCTATGTTTACTCCTGATGCCTTTGCGGTCATTGTGTATATCCTACCACGGCCTCCACCGTTGCCCTTAGTTCCCGCAGCTGGTTCTTCTTTCTTAGGTTCCGGGCATTTCCATTTCGGGTGTCCCACTTTTTTGCAGTTATAACACTGTCGCTCCTTGTAGTAACAAATCTACGTCTTGTGAGCTCCATCACAGATTGTACACTTATCATCGCTCGTAACATTTCGGTTTTTGCCCTTATTCCATTCTCGTCTGTTGTCATTGAAGTTCCGACCGTTGTCGTTATGGCTGTTGTTGGAGTGTTTATTTCCATAATTGCCCTTATCGTGACCGTCATCCACTGCTTTCCTCTTGTTGTTATTGAGTTCCTTACTGCCTTTGTTTCCTTCTGACTTCTCGGTCACTGTCTTTCCTTTCTCCTCTCATCGGTTACGATAATTATCCGATTCCCTCTCTACTATCTTAGCTCTGTCCAGCACCGCCGAATAAGTAGTCAACGCCAACGGTGTGATTCTGTACCTGATCCTATCACTCAATCCCGTCTCAAATTTCCTTGCCTTTTGTTCCTCAGTATCGAAGAACCTCGGCGCAAACTCCAGTAGATCGGTGAACTTCTCACCATACTCCGCCACTGTCTGATTCCCTTGTACTAGAGTTAAGAATTCCGCCACCTTAGCGTTCCTTGTACTTGCAGGATAATACTTCTCGTTGAAGATAGCCTTAAACGTGGTCCACGTAAATGCAGCGTCACCACGAGCCACAGCAGCTCGCTTCTCTGCCTCCCACCACGATTGGGCCTTCCCTTTCAGCATGAACGCTGCAAACACTACCTTCTGCTCTTCTGTGCAGTTCAACATTTCGAAGATACGTTCTGTACTCTTGATCTAATCCTCGGGTTTCTCTTTTGCTGTATCCGAGAACGAATCTGGGTTTCTCCTTTGAAATAACTCCAACGGGTCTCGTAATGGAGCTTGTGGTGGTGATTGAGCAATTCCAGCCACAGTCTGGCCTATTCCAGCTACCGTCTGCGTGAGCGTCTGCAAGAGATTCACTAGTGCCGGGTCCAACTGCCCGCCTCCATTACCGTTGTTGCTGCCATTACCATTTCCGTTTCTGTTGTTTCCACTTCTGGTATTCGAGGCCATCTGCAATTTTTTCTTTTACTTTTAGAATAGGTCTGTGTCCTAGTAATGTTTATCATTACACAATATGTACGGTGTCCATAGTATAATTAACATTACTATTCTTTTACTAACAGTTTACTTGTTAGTTTTATCTTGTTCGTAGGTCTTTTGTACTAGACCATTATTCTGATTTGGTTAGTTTACTTAACCTTTATTCTCCGGTTCAGGAGTTATTGTACTTCACAATTAGCAACCGTTTTACTTAGTTGACTATTACTGATTTGGTTAGTTTACTCTAATGGTCGTCTTACTTCGTACCATGGTTTCAAAGATTGTTTTAACCGATCCGAGGTTTTCCCTTGTCTTTTCTCAACAAGTTAACTTTTAATTTAAGCGGTAATAATTGATTTATAACTCCGGTATTTAAACTAAAATAACTAACTTTATTCAACTAGGGTGTGAGATTAAACTTCCCAAAATTCAATTAACATAATCAAAAGTCTAACTGAATTATTCCACTAATCATAATGAGTCTAACTCAACAATCATTAAATAATCACTTGCACTAAGCTCTACATTGTGTGTGCTCTTCCACTAGTTGGTCGTACTTTGCCTGAAGTTCTAGCTTATCTGCGTAGATCTGATAACCTGAAGCTCTGAGTTCCCGCTCATACTTTTCCTGTTCATCCACTTTCTTTTCGAGATCATAGACACTCCTTTGCTCATCCAATAAATTCACACTTAGCTTGTTCCACTCTCTATTGTCTCTAATATCGTGATTCTTCATATCTCTAGCCTTCTGGATTTTCTCTGCTAGCCTTTCTTCTAAAACCTTGATGTCATCATCACGTGTCTTGAGAGTGTACTGTAAACCCTCTATTCCCACTTTCAGTCTACGGATCTCTTCATTAGCTTTGGTCAGTTCAGTAGTATTCTTAACCAACTCTTCCTCCATACTAACATTCTTTGCCTTTTCTCGAGCCAATTCCTCATTCATTAGCTTGATTCGGTTCTCCTTGGCTTCTATGTTTTCCTTCAGTGTAGCATTGTACCTTACGGATTTCATCGGTTTCCTTGTCATAATCCTACACACACTAGACAATAAACTTAATTAGTACATAACCCCAAGATTTCACTATAACATTTTCTTTTTAAAAAAATGAGTAGACATGTAAGAAGGATGAACAGATTTCTACTTCCTCAAGTGTATTCATGCTTTACGTGCACCCTTAGTATTATTCCTAGAGATAGATTTTATCACTTGAAAATTCTCAAGTAAACCTTATTCAAAGTCAAGTACTAAGTCTCCCATTAATCTTAACCTTCAACTTCTCCCATAGAACCTAAAGCCATTGCTCTGATACCAACTGTAACACCCCAAATTTTCTTACTGTATCTGAGCATTAAATGGCATTAAATAACAATAATTGAAATACCTCAATTTAGGGTTTTCAAACCAACCCTTTACTACATCGTCAATTCATAAGAAATGCGGAAGCGTAAACATCAAAACTTGTCTTGGCGGGTAAACAACCCTAGCCATCAATGTACTTCTACTTTAACAGAGTAAATAATTATTCTTAAGATAACTAGATAATAAATCTTCGAGTTTGCCGTTCCTCCTACGGCTGCTCTCCTTCCTTTTTCCCTCTACTTAAATCCTGAAATAGAAATTGTAGAGAAGGGGTGAGCGAATGAATGCTCAGTAAGTTCATACGTGGCCTCTCCGGTTACTAAGGAGAGACGACCAGAACGAACACTATGAATGACTTTTGCAATGATAGGTTCAATTACTTTTGATTTAAGACTGCAGAGCAATACAGTCATAATACTCTTAAGATTTTACCTTCAAAGGATTATGGCACTACGATCCAAAGGGATTCATTCTAGTTCCGTCAATTCCAACGTACATTATATCCTCAATGGCAAAGGTACTATTTTTGTACACCTAGCTTCTTCAAGCCATTAGTGTAGGTCATAACATATATGGTATCCACACATATACGCTCGGGGTCTAGAATTATCCTTGTAATCAGACAATTCCTGAGAGAAGGCATGTGATCATTCATGCAATCCCTAGTTTAAGGACGAGTCTTTTCTAACTGGACTGTCCCAACAATGTCTTTTCTAACTGGACATTGTACATTCCAACAAATAAGTGATTAACTTACGAGTTAGGATGTGAACATACCAAGGTACAAGTATGTGATAACAAGTTTCAATCTTTGATACTTAGTGGATCAATGGGGACATCACTAAGTAAGGATTCTTCCAAAAGAACGTTCAATAACGCGGAATTTATTCAAATACTATCATGCCATATTGATAGTCTAACTTATAGAAGGAAATATAGAGTTCCAATCAACAGGAGTTCAAATAACAGTAAGGAACGTAATCCCTTACCTTGATCGCTTTTCCTCGCAATGTTCTCCTTGTGCGAATCTACAATGCATCGAACAGTTTACTTTAGTACTCTCTTACGATGTTAACTACTTCTACTTAGTTAACTTAGAGATGTGTTTTTACTTCTTTACTCCTTTACTTACGTTTAAGTCCCTGACTTTTGATTTACGAGTCAATCCTTCAACTTTGATATAATTGTAAATAAGCCCTTCAACTTTGGATTAATTGCAAATTGATCCTTCAACTTTGGATTAATTGTAAATTGGTCATTCAACTTTGGATTAATTGCAAATTGGTCCTTCAACTTTGGATTAATTACAAATTGGTCCTTCAACTTTGGATTAATTACAAATTTAATTCTTCAACTTTAGTTAAATTACAATTTGACCCTTTACCTTTCATTTAATTGCAGGAAGATCCTTTGACTTTGGTTTTGTTCGTAAAGGTCCCCCAAGTTTCTTTTTAACGACTTAGACCCCCTTTAACCTCAAAGGTTTCCTTTTAAACTCTTTTAACTTTGAACCTTATCAGTTTAATCTTTTTTTCGTTAGGAAATTAACTGAAATCTTTTAATATTCCCTCTTCTCATTAACTTTCTAACTCCCAAGGTCCTTCGAGTACTTAATACAATCTTCCAAGTTATTTTTCTAACCTTCCAATAACTTTCTTACGTATCATACTTCCTTTCCATTACAATTTTAACGAAAACACTAACTTTTTCATCCTAACTCTTAACATCTTAGATTAAGAATCAATACCCAATGTATATGGCCTTTAGGCCGAATTCTATAGCCTCCATATCCATTGATTTGGTCAATTTTTCTTGTCCTTTAATTTTTATTTTTTTTTAAATCCCCAACATTAATTTATTCACTAATCAATAACCATAATTACAACAATCAACAAAACAATTCCCCAACATTCATTGGCCATTCGGCCGAACACCATAGGGTGTAAATCCATAATTTTTTCTTCTTTTTGTTAACCCAATTTAACCTCAATCCCATATTTGCTCAATTCTATACATTATAAAATATTTATTCCTCCCATTCATGATCATAGAATCAAACTTAAAAATAAGGCTAAGCATGGAATCATCATTTTATCATAGCATTTAGATCTAAGTCTTTAACCATTAAAATTTTGCCATTAATTTACTAGCATGCAAAACCCTAATGATTATTTATTTTAACATGCCTAGATTAAGATTTATTCATCCAATCATCCAAATTCAATGAAATAAATTTTAGAAGGTGAGGTTTGACATTACCTTGAGAATGATCGGATTAGACTTCCAAAAAGATCGAAAATTTCCTCCCTCTTCTCCCTCTTGGCCGGCGGCTGCTTCTTGGTGGTGGGGGGAATTAGGGTTTTAAAATTCACTAACTCAAGGTTTTATACTTTGGTTAGTTGTTAATTGGGCTTGATCTATTTGTTTTAAATTCAAACTAACCCACTTGAGCCCATTACAATTTTTGGTCCAACTCTTTAATTACCTACCCCACTTCCTTAGTTAACCCATTAACCTTAATTATCATTTAATTAAAATGAATTAACATAAATAAAATAAACTAATAAAATAAAAAAAATCGGGTCATTACATATACCCTATTATATATGTGTGCAGTCGGGTTTGAGAAAGCTAATGGTTGATTTTAGAAATCATAACATGTTGTTTGAGAAACAATTACACACATATAGAGGGGATTATTAGTTTTGAGATTTAGAATCATCAAAACTCAATAATCAATGGAGCAAAATAACTCCTATGAAGAAATTGTTTCTTCATCAAGCCTTGGGTCTAGCAATCCAGATCAAGAAGGTGTTCTTGATATCCGTTCGATGTGTGGATACCGATGGAGGGTGTTTTCTTTAGCACCGTAAAGTCCGTGTTCATGGTTCGATCTTCAAGGGTACGTTTCTTTCATCTTGTATTTAATTTAATCAACATGCACGGATCCGGGCTCTTGGGTG
This sequence comes from Campanula takesimana, assembly GCA_026119855.1. Classification (NCBI taxonomy): domain Eukaryota; kingdom Viridiplantae; phylum Streptophyta; class Magnoliopsida; order Asterales; family Campanulaceae; genus Campanula; species Campanula takesimana. The sequence continues at coordinate 949,386 of JAOWBW010000465.1, forward strand.
TTTGATTTATATGTTTATTCCGCTGCGCATGATGCATCAAAACCCAACACACCGAGGAGCGTCTCCAGTCCGACATTTATGGCATTTATGAGTACCTCAACCGTGCTCTCTCTCCTGCTCAGTTTCAAAACCCATACGCTCCTCAAATATATAGGCCATCACATCAGACTTTTCCCATTGGCATATCTCCTATGACTACTCATCAGCAAGGAATGCCGGTACCTAAACCACCCCCAAAGATGGTTCATGAAAAAAAGGTCGACAAGCGCAAGTACGATGACTTGGGTATGCCATTAGCCAAATTCTTTAAAGGTCTAGTTCGAGCCGGCAAGCTGTCCTTTTTGCTCCACTACAAAACACTCATTATGAAAGAAGGCTTGGACCCCTCCAAATATTGCAAATACAATCAATACATCGGACACGACACCGAGACTTGCAACCAGCTGGAGAGGAAGATCCAAAGCCTCATTGATAGCGGGGACATCAACTGCCAAATGAATGCTTTGGCTTTAAGAAAGTCCAAGCAAAATGAAAACTACATTGGGGCTACTGTAAACACCCTGATCTCACACCCCTAAAACCAACCCTTGATTCGGTCTAAGCGCGATAATCGCCCTAAAACCCTAGATTTAGCGGTGCGGGACTACCGATCATCTTATCGGTGCATCGGATGCAAAAACTGAATCCGGATTCATGATCAGGTCTCAAAACGGAGTAAACGGGCACATTCTAAAAAAATCGCGCGCGCGGACCTCGGAGCAGGTCCCGCACCCTAAAAAGCCTTTTACCAGTCATCTTGTGCATTTAAAATTATATTTATAATACTCCTTGTTTATTAACATATTTCATATATACGGGCTTGACCAGAAAAATATATCGAGCAACTTTCATGTTGATCCCGCGGACAACCGGGACACCGGAGTACGCACATTGAGACAGTTGCGGAGCGAAAAGATGGAGCCGGGAAAAATATCACAAACACATTTCATGCTTCCCAAACGTGTCTAGCTAGTGAAGAATGCATGGGATGATTCATGAAGCAATGGCCAATCAAATGATGACACTTGGAAATATATTCCCTCTTATTCCTAAAAACTCCTACATTTTCTCATAATTCCTAAATGGTACCAAACCTTCTATGGAGGGTTTCCTAAAAAAATCCCAAAACAGCCTTAATCCTCCCTAATACACTCCAGCACCCTCCTAAGGCTAGTAGGGGTACCCTATGTGTTGGGTTTTAAAAAATATTGCGCAGCGGAAAAATCAAACCCAAAGCCTAGATCCATTAAAGATGATTAAATTAATTCAAAAGTAAATTTAGATTACTAACCTTAGTGATGCTTTAAAATTTTCCGGATCCTTTGAATCTCCTTGTTTGTGTTCTTCGTGTTCTTCGTGTTCTTCAAATCACAATTGCAAACTTGAAGGAATTGAGATCAACCCCCTCTATTGGTATCCACACGTTGAACGAACTCAAGAACACTTCTTGATTAGATTGCTAGATCTAGACTTGAAACCTTGAAGAAACTATTTCTTCCTTGAAATTACTTTGCCACACAAAATTATTGAGTTTTTATGATTCCAAATCACAAAACTAATAACCCTCAATCACTATATGTTATTCTCTCTCAAACAAAGAGTTTTGATTTCCAAAATCAAGGTTCAAGGTTGTGAAACCCAGATGCCTCATTATATAGTGAATAGAGATTTAATTTTGGTAGGTTTTGGACTGCTTTTCGTACAAGAAAAGCAAAACTGCCAAAATTAATGTCGGCTGCGAACATGGCCGCGTGACCATGATTTCTCTCTTAGGCAATGTTGGCCGCGTGGCCACTTCTTGACCTGAAGTCAAAAGTGGCCGCTTGGCCATTATTTCCATTGTAATTTTTCAAGCCTTTTAATTCGTTCTTTGTGTGTGACACAATATGATTATATTAAGTTGGCAACGAGTCCAAAATACATTTGTACTCGTAAATCAGGAGCGGACTCTAGCAAGCCATCATGACTACCCAATTAATATAACTTTGTCAAAGTTCGCGAATCCATTATAGTTTGTATATCACAATCCTTTTGTCAACGATGTCATTGAACATAAGCCACGGTCCATCGGTCAGCTTAAATTTGCTCAATACTTTTTCGATATCCGAATATGTTGATAAATCAAATGCAATTAATATCATTAATTCATTTGTGTTTCGCCAAACACTTTCATCAACATCATTCATCGAGAGGCCTAAAGCTTTGACATCTCTCCTTTTAGAGTGACAAATCCATTCTTGACTTATTACTCTTCCCTACTTGATTCCGATCATGCCAATCACACCCTTTATGATTACCCGGTTAAAGGTAACGTTAGAATGAGTCAAACATAATGTTCACCAAGTGGAAGACTGTAATAATCTCATGTCTAAGGATATCAATGATAGTAACTATATGAGATTTATATATGACTATAGACCATGACATAAATCTCATAGGCGGGTCATGTCCAGTATACATCTCACAACATATACCCATAAGTCTGATTTGTATCTCATACATATAATCATCTCATGATTATCAATCAGCCCTTATACTAGTTTCTATAATAGCCAACTAGGGACGGGATTATACGAATAAACATGTAACAGTAATAATCCAAATATCTCTTTATATAATGAAATAAATAATAACATAAACATCGTTAATAATAACGTGCCTAGGGCATACACACCAACACTATGGTCATTTGGTCCACCTCCCTCCTCCATATACTCCATTCTTCAACTCATTTAGAAGGAGCAACACAATTCCATTCACACTCATTCACATCATTCTCTGCAACCACTTCATCCTCACTTCTCTCTCTTGTTCTAGCTACCATCACATCTCCACCACTACACCACCACTCCACCACCGCAAAACCACCATCAAAACAACCCCAAAACACCCTCAAACTCAAGCAAACAACAAGCAACAATCTCCATCCACTCAACTTCAACAACAACAACTCAAATCAAATAAAAAGAACTCTTCCATTGGGAAGACAAAGGAAGCACAACCTACCTATCTTAACTAGGTAATTTCTGTAGCCCTTTGAACCTTCAAAGTGTAAGTAATTTGGTGGTTTATGTAAGGGGTCTAGCCACAAGTTGGCTAGACTCCCATATTTCTCATATTCCATGTAAATGGTTTGCTATGTGACTTTGTAAATGGTTATTTTAATGTTCAAATTAGAAGTTTATTATGCTTGAATGAGTTTATAATCATCATGTGTTCATCTTTTGGTAAAGCTTGGGTCTTTCATGCATAAACTTCATCTCTTTCTCAAAAGTTACAAATCTGGCCACCTTTGCCATTTTTATGAACATGCATGTTAAAATTGATCTTTGTTGGAAACTGGCTCTTGGATAATGTTCTCAACATGTCAAATAATGAGTTCCTTGAGTTTTATAGCTTGGTTTTGAGTTTTGGTCATGTTTTGAGATCCATCTTTATGCCTTAAACTACCAGTTTTTCATACTCTGCTCAGAACCATGATTTTCATGCTCTTAAAACTCCATCTTATATTGGTTTCTGGGTTTGATTCAAAGCATCAAAGTTATTCCTTATGTGTTGAAGTTCATTCTAGTCAAGTTTCATGTCTAGATTCCATGTATAACTCATGTTTGCATGCATAGTTTTGAGTCACAGAGATGCTGTCCTGCTTGTTCCTTGTTGTACCATACTCTGTTCTTGTGCTCTAAACTTAATGAAAACTTGGTTTTTGGACAAAAGTCAAAACATGAACTTTATTCTCCACAAATTCATAAAAATTAAAATATTTTTTAAACATTTTTTGGACCTTTGTAAGTTCTTTTTTTACTCATTTGTTTCAACCTTCAATCTTCAGAATCTGCACTTCCAGTCTCTGACTTCAAAATGTCAGAGACCTTTTGGGCTACTTAAACTCATATTATGAACTCACAATTTTGGTAAATTCATTCTCTTAATGTGTTCTTCAACTTTTGTTCTTGGTGTTTTGTCAGATTCATGAGTTAAAATGGGTAAAATTGGTGACCATTGTGCTGTGTTTGCTGTGAATCTTTTCTAGGCAGATTTGTGTGAATATCTTTATTGTTTGTGTTTGGGGTCTAAATTAATCCAAAAAATACATAAAAACTCATCAATGATCTCTAACATTCTGGGAGTAATCCCCAATTTTTAGTTAAATTGTGAGTTTACAAGATGAGTTTAAGTAGCCCAAAAGGTCTCTGACATTTCGATGTCAGAGACTGGAAGTGCAGATTCTGAAGATTGAAGGTTGAAACAAATGAGTAAAAACATCACTTCCAGAGGTCCAAAAAATGTTTCAAAAATATTTTTATTTTTCTGAGTTTGTGGAGAATAAAGTTCATATTTTGACTTTTGTCCAAAAACCAACGATTGGTCTGATTCTCGCAAGAGATACGTAGGAAACTTGGGCACCCGAGTTCGACCATGTTTGAGTTTGATTGATGGTTTGTGTAGAACTACGGATGCTTGATTCCCGAAAGGGATACGTAGGAAGCCCTACTTTGGGTACAACCGTTAAACCCTAGACGAGATCGGTTGTCTATATTGGATCATCAAATCCACTTTACTTTACAAGTGAATTCGACGAGGGGCTCTGTAGACACCCCGATCTCGCACCCCTAAACCCTATCCTTGAATCGGTCTAAACGCGACAATTGACCTAGAACCTCAGATTTGGTCGCTCGGGACTACCGTACGCCTTATCGGTGCATCGGATGGAAAAACCTAGTCCGGATTCATGATCAGGGCTCAAAACCGAGTAAACGGGCACATTCTAAAAAAATCGCGCTCGCGGACCTCGAGGCAGGTCCCGCACCCTAAAAAGTCTTTTACCGGTCATCTTGTGCATTTTTTATTGTATTATGATATTCCTTGCTTATTAACAAATTTTAGATATACCGGCTTGACCAGAAAAATATATCAAGTAACTTTCATGTTGAGCCCGCGGACAACCGGGACACCGGAGCGCGCACAATGAGACAGTTGCGGAGCAAAAAGACGGAGCCGATAAAATGTCACAAACCTATGTTGCATGGCATTTTGTACGTGGCCTTATGCTGGAATAACCATGGCAAGAGTCACTAGGCAATAGACCAATCATGGTGTGCCACAAAAAAGAAGAAAAGAAAAAAAGAAAAATAATTTTTTTCTTATGGTTTCAAGAGGAAATGATGGGGTTTCCATCACCTCCCATCACCCTTTACCCCAAATTTCGGCCACCCCCTCCTCTACCCCTAGTATAGGGTCATTTTGGTCTAAAAACTCACCTCTCTCCTCCCTCTAAACCAGGGTTGCACGATTCGTATTTCGTCCGATTCGAATTTGCAATACGAATTCGCGATTCGCTCAACCAATGGAATCCGATACGTGGAGTATTACAACTAACCCGATTCGCGAATTCACAATTTTAGTACGCTTGATTTAAATAAATATTAAAAATATATAATAACAATATACTACTAGTTACTTTCTAGTAAATTTATATCTATAAAAAATTCTTAAATTTTACTTTAATTTAATATATTTATTCAATATAATAATAACCATAAATGTTAATTATGTTTTGTAATTATGTTTATCCTAATTATGGAATATAATAACAAATACCATAAATCATAAATTTGGACAGCTGTGTATTTCTAAACCCAAGAAAACCCTTTCCGTAGAAAACCCTTTCCAATTCAGTTGCTTTTTCCAAAAGGTCTTTTCCTTCTCCCCATCTTCTCGATCTCTTCTCCGACTTGCTCTTCCAGTCAGAACAAACAACAACCTCTGCCACCAGCACCTCTTTCAGCCCCGTCTCTGCCTCTTTCCGCCTTATCTCCGCCACAACCTTTCTTTCTTCTTCATTATTTACCTAATCGGTATGTAGGAACAAAGATAAAAATAGATTCAATCATAAATTGCCTGCGAATTCAAAGAGATTTTTCATAGTATCGATACGAAAATCGAACATCATGATTCGCGAATTCCATCGAATCGATTCTGTATCGAATCGCGAATTGATACCTGCGAATCAATACGCGATTCGAAGCCTCTGGGAGCGAATCCTGCAACCCTGCTCCAAACCCCCCCCTAAATGGCCTAAGAAAGGAGGGCAATTCATTCCATCTACATTCTCTACATTCCCATTCTCCAACAATTCTCCTCACTCTCTTCTTGTTCTTGCTCCCACCACAACACCACCATTACACCACCACTCCACCACCACTAAACCACCAATACTCCACCACAAAACAACCAAAAACAACCTTCAAACACTAGCTAACTCAAGCAAACAAACAACACTATGTCATCCACTCCATCAACAACAACAACTCAAATCAAAACAACAAAAAAGAAGTCTTCCCTTGGGTAGACAAAGGAAGAACAACCCCTCAACCTAAACTAGGTAAGGAGGTAAGAATCACCCATATTGTAAGTTTAAGGTGTTAAAAATGTAGGAATATGTATGTTTAGTTTGGAGTCTAGCCTTTAGAATGGCTAGACTCCCATTCCTTTCTATGTAATCCATGTTTCTAAGCTTGCAATCTTCATGTAAATATGTTGTAAGTGTTTAAACTTCTTATCCATGATGTATATATGAGTCTTATGTTCATTTCATGTCCATCCCCAAGCTTTAAATGAAAGGTTTCAAGCATGCAAATGAAGTTTTGTTCAATATGTATACAATCTGTCCACTTTTGCTTCTTCCATGTTTAGTCATGTTTTTGTTTACATTTGTTCATAAATAAACACTTGGTAATGTTAATAACATGTTAATGAATAAATTCCCCAAGTTTCATGAGCCCATTCCAAGCTTAGATCATGTTTTCATGCCCATTTTGGTGATGCATGTAACCAGTCCAGCATACTCTGTTTAAATCACGCTTTTCATGTCCTTTTTACTCCATCATAATTTCGTTTATGGACTTAGATAAAAAGATGAAAGTTGTTTATTACATATTTAAGATGATGCATGCCAAGTTTCGTGGTCATATTCCAAGTTTATGTCATGTTTTGAAAGACATTTTTGTAGCCCAGACATGCTGTCCTGTTTGTTGTGTTTCTGGTCAACTAGTGTTTTCATTGTTCCAACTCGACCAAAAATTGGTTTTCTGTAGATACCCCGGGAAAGCCACAACTTGTCTAGAGCGGTGGAAGGATCATAGGATGTCTATTTGATTTTAATTGTGAGAGTCGCCACCTATGTTTTTAAAGGAACATAAGAAAAACCTAGAAATAACCTATTTTATGTTACGAAACCAAAGATTCGGGAGAGAAGGGTTCGGGGGTTAGATGATGGAGTGGGAAGTAATTAAACACCCACTCCACCCCGCTTACGCGGGTCTTGCTACTATTGGTGTTCTAATGCTAAATATCCTTATTTTTATATGAGAAAAGTGATAACAATTATAATGTAAAGAAAGGGGGAATTACTAAAAAGAAATAAAAGAAACTAGTTTCATTAATTTATACTAAAGATTACATGTCAAACCATTACATTAATATGAAATTGGGAAATTAAAGTGGTATTGGAATGTAGGGAGATAACCTTAACTAGCTTCAATATGTGAAGTAGTCATGTTGGTCATGTCCCATTTGATGGGGATTACATACATTACTAAGACATGTAAAGAATAGAAGAAGAAAAGATAAAGTACCTTTTAGAAAATAAGAACTTCAAATCTTGACTTGGAGATGGAGTTGTTGTAGAGAAATTGTGTGCAACACTTTGTGTGGTGTCTTTGTAGAGAGAAGCAAGTCTAAGAACTTGTATATAGTTTTTTGTAGAGAAGATGAAGTTGGGTCCTTTTTCTACGGTAAAAAGAAGAGGTTTAAATAGGTGAAGAAAGGAGGGAAAAATGGTTTTTCAACCAATAGGAAAATAAAGAAAGATAAATGAATAAAAAGAAAATCAAATAATAAATAAAAGAAATATTTTGTTTTTATGGGGAATGGCTAGAATAAAGGATTTGGGAGTTATGAAATAAAGGGGTTTAATGCTAGAATAAGACATGTGATGAAAAGATTGTTTTTGACTCTAAAAATGGAGGGAAGAGGCTGCAATCCGTAACAGTCAAAGTGGAAAAAGCGCGAGTCCGGCTTATTGGACCAAACGTGCGCGTGCACTATGACCATTACGGGAGGCGCCCGCGGGTAAAAAAGACAGAATGACCCTAAAAGTTAACTCTGTTATGCAGTTTAGTCTAAAACTAACGGAAATAGTTAGGAACTTAACTGAAGTAACAGAAATCAACAAAAATAAGTTAAATAAAAATACTATGTATGCAATCGGGGTGAGAGGTCCAAGGTGGGGTGTCTACAGAGCCCCTCGGTGACATGGATTGCAAAGCAAAATGCGTCGATGAAAGAACAAAAAATCCGCCGAGGACATCGACAAGAAAAAAGCATAGACTTGATGAAAACAAGAACTTTGAAATTACAAGAGATAGAGGTGCGCTCCCTGTGTGAGCGACTTTTGCTGATAGAAGGGGTGCGGTGATATGTTTAGAGTCCGTATAGGGGACTTGACTGAATCCGTTAGGGGACCCGTCTGCTGAGTTGAAGTCCGTTAGGGGACTTGGCTGAATCCGTTAGGGGACCCGTCTGCCGAGTTGAAGTCCGTTAGGGGACTTGGCTGAATCCGTTAGGGGACCCGTCTGCCGAGTTGAAGTCCGTTAGGGGACTTGGCTCAATCCGTTAGGGGACTCGTCTGCCGAGTTGAAGTCCGTTAGGGGACTGGCTGAATCCGTTAGGGGACCCGTCTGCCGAGTTGAAGTCTGTTAGGGGACTTGGCTGAATCCGTTAGGGGACCCGTCTGCCGAGTTGAAGTCCGTTAGGGGACTGGCTGAATCCGTTAGGGGACCCGTCTGCCGAGTTGAAGTCCGTTAGGGGACTTGGCTGAATCCGTTAGGGGACTCGTCTGCCGAGTTAAAGTCTGTTAGGGGACTGGCTGAATCCGTTAGGGGACTCGTCTGCCGAGTTGAAGTCCGTTAGGGGACTTTGTTGATGAAGAGGTGGTGATTTCAGTGGTTCACCGCGGACCAAATTGCTGTTTTGAAGCTGTATGCTGGTTGGAGTTGCAGTTGACTTTCGTGGGGTGCGGGCACAGTTGACTGCGGACCACTTTCTGCTGGGGATGAAATGCCTGAATTGTCCATGCTGTTAACTTTGTGTTGGTACCTGTTTGGCAGGTATACGTGCTTGTGCGATGAAATGTATGATTTATGTGAAGTAGAAATTGTGAGAGAAATTGTGCTTGTAGTGTGAAATGTGATTAGAAAAGCAGAGATTGCTTGAGAGATATATTTTGCAAAGATGGAGAAATTGCGTGTGATGTGATTTGAAAGGAGCTTTAATGAATGATGTTAATACCTTCACTTACCATGGCCGCTTGATTTGGGATGGATTTCTGATGCCATAGCTTTGATGAAGGATGTTGACACTTTTGATGAAGATGAGTTGAGTGTCGGTGAGATGACATTCTGGATGATGGGTTGGTCGTGCCAAAAGGCTGCCTACGTATCCCTTAAAGAGAATCAGACCAGCGTAGTTCAAGGATGATGGAGAACGCTGGGGAAGAAGCTAGGAGCAAAATGAAACACATACTTTTATGCAAGTAAGGAGACAAAGAAAAAGAAAAATAAAAATCTTTTTGTCGTTTTTTTTTTTTTTTTTTTTTTTTTAGTTCGTGGGTGAACCATTTTAAGAATTGTGTGTTTGTTAAGCCAACCCAAGATCAAGTCATGTTCGATCGAAGTCTGGATTTCCTTGTTGAATTCTGTCGTTGTCGCTGTTGTGCCCAACGAGGATGGATGTCTAGCCCCCAGGAGATTTGGGGTTCCAAAAGACTTTTTAATGCCGAGATAAGGGGTTACTGGTTGTAAAGCCCCTAGAATGCCTTTGATGCCAAACTTTGAGTGACTGGCATAGCCTCAAGATAAATCAGCTCTTGGCCCATTCAAATAAATTACCTTTTGTTGTTGACGTGAGCAAGCCTCAAGAGAGGATTATTGATACCAAGCTTCGAGAGATTTCTAAGCCCCAAATGTCATGTACTTGATGTTTGCGAGCTTGGGGATGGTGGATTATGAAGACCTTTCGATGTAAAGCCCAATATTATCTTGGAATCGGCTCGGCATTGAGAGGGATGCACTGTCGGGTAGAATTCTTGATAGAGATCTCCTTCTTGCTCTTACTGGGGAGATGAATGGCCTCATTGTGGTCGGTACCCAAATGGCGGAAGGCCCATGCTGAACATGCAGTAGGGTCTTCGGGAAATGTCTCATGGGAGATGGTGATGTTGTTGCGGATGAGAAGGTCCTGGTGTGATAAGGTCTTGGTGTGATAAGGTCCCAAATCGGTATGCTTGCTTGAGTCTTCTTGAGTTGAACGAAAGACGGATCTTCGGATGCAACTAGTGCTTGAGGTGCAAGAGCCACACTTTTTGCTTTTGATCTTGGAGAAGGGGGTGCTTGTAGATACCCTGGGGGAACCACGGCTTGGCTAGAGCGCGTGAGTTATCCTAGGATGTCTAATTGATGTTTTAGAGTCGCCGCCCACGTTTTTGAGGAACGTAAGAAAACCTAATGTTTATGAGCCTAAGTTTGATTACGAAAACAGAGATTCTTTGGGATGAGGGGTTCGAGGGTTAGGTTACGAAATGGGAAGTACTTAAACACCCATTTCGCCCGAGTAAAGTCGGTCTTGTTTGTTCATAATTCATTTTCTAAGATAATTGTGTTCTTCCTATTAAAATGATGATTAAAAAGGGTTTTAGAGTTTGAAATGTAGGGAGATGACTCCTAGGCCAATTGAATGTAATTAAAGGACCGTTGGTGTCATGTCCCAAATGGTTTTGGGTGATTGCACATTTCATTGAGGAAGAAGAAGAAGAAGAAGAAGAAGAAGAAGAAGAAGAAGAAGAAGAAGAAGAAGAAGAAGAAGAAGAAGAAGAAGATAAGTGCTTAAGACATTTACCTATAGTATCCTTCGAAAAGAGAACCTCTTGTAAAGCCTTAAAGAAGAGGTTGAGTACTTTTGTTGAAGAAGTCCTAAAGTATCCTTCGAAAAGAGAACCTCTTGTAAAGCCTTGAAGAAGAGGTTGAGTACTTTTGTTGAAGAAGTCCTAAAGGAAAAGCCTAGGCAAAGAGTGAGTAAAAAGTCTAAAGTGATGATTTTTCCAAGTCCTCCTCCAATGATGGATTGGAGGGGTTTTTATATTGAAAAGTGATGTTTTTTGGTGCCAAAACGGAGTCACAAAGATCAGTTTCCCGGGCAAAATCATATAAAATGAGCAAGGGAGAGATTCTTGGGCAGAATCTGTAACTGACACGCCCCAGAAGCGCGCGCATCCCACCTAGGCGGCGGAAGGCGTGCGCGTCTGGCCTCAAGGGGCGGAGGCGCGCGACTCTGAGAAGCGACTTTTGACAGAATGGACTAGAAAGTTAGAACTGTTATTCAGTTTAGCCCCGGGACTTAACGGAGTCCGTCTGGAACTTAACCAAAGTAACAGAAACTAACAGGAAACACTTAAAAGAGGGAGGAAACACAAAATCAAGTGTGCAATCGGGGTGAGCGGTCCAAGGTGGGGTGTCTACAGAGCCCCTCGACGGCGTGGATTGCGAAGCAAACGCGCCGATGAAAGACAGACATCCGCCTAGGACATCACCAAGAAAAGGAAAAGACTCAATAAAAGCAGGAATTTGAAATTACGGGGGATAGAGGTGCGCTCCCTATGTGAGCGGCTTTGAAAGGTAAGGGTGCGCTCCCTGTGTGAGCGGCTTTGCCAATAGCGGGATCCGTTTGCTGGAAGCGGGACCTGTTTGCTGATAGCGAGATCCGTTTGCTTGAGGCGGGACCCGGGGGACCGTTTGCTGAAGTGCGGGACCCAGAGTACCATTTGCTGGAGTGCGGGACCCGGAGGACCGTTTGCTGGAGGCGGGACCCGGAGGACCGTTTGCTGGAGGCTGGACTTGTTTGCTGAGAGCGAGATCCGTTTGCTGGAGGCGGGACTCGGGGGATCGTTTGCTGAAGTGCGGGACTCGGAGGACCGTTTGCTGAAGTGCGGGACCCGGAGGACCGTTTGCTGAAGTGCGGGACCCGGAGGACCGTTTGCTTTGAATGGATGTAGGTTTTGTTTGATGAAGAAGTAGTGATTCCGTGGATCATCCCGGACCAAGTTGTTGTCGTGAGTCGTACTTTGATGTTGACTGTTTGACTTTGACTTTTGACGGGGTGCGGGCATAGTTGACTGCGGAATGCTTTGTGCTGGGGATGAATTGTAAAAACTGATCTTTGAGAAATAACGGCGTCTGTTACGAATCTCATTCAGCTTGTAGTGGGGGAGCTGAAAACAAGGATGTGACACCTTGATTTCCCGCGTGGGGAGTTGTGTTTGAATTCCTCGGGGAGCAAAGGCGCGTGCGTCTGGTCTTCGCCGTGGGAAGCGCGCACGTCTTAGTGACATAGCGGGGGGCATGTGCCTTCCGTCCCAGTTCAGCATACATAGACAGACAGTTCGCTTTTCGGTGAGTTTTTTCAAAATTTCGAAAAGTCTTCCAAATTTTGAACCCAATTTTCGCGGAGAAATCACCCCAAAACATTTTCTTGTTGTTCTAGGTGCGATTCTATCATAGAAACGATGTCGGATCGTCAACAATCTCCTCCATTCGAGATGCCACAGGGCGAGGAGCCCGAGGTTGGAATCGAGGCGATGGACCCGAGTTTGCTCACGTATCAGCCGCATACCCATATCTCCCACTTTGTTACAGTGGGATTGGTAATAATTTTTCATTCTATTTGTGATTTTTGCATTTTTGGGGCTGCTCTGTTTCACCCGTATTTTTTCGCTGCAACTTCTTTCGTTGATTGTCGCTGTTGACTTACTGAAAGAAATATGTTCGGATACCTGTTTTCATACCCACGCACTCGTATGCATGTTGAAGTTTCTGTTTTGGGTTTGTCCGCTTTTCTAGCCGTTATGCTGACGAAATTTTCGCTGTTTCTTGTTTCTTTTCAGGAGTGGAGCCGCCTGTCATAGATTCGAGGCGGAGCTCATGGTCCGGTCACCATCTGGAGTAAGCTGCCCGAGAATGTCAGGGCTCGGGTTCAGGCCACCCATTTTGGCCTCTTTATTACCAGTCTACCAGCGTTGAAGAATGATCCGGATGTTATTCAGGCTCTGAGAGAGAGATTGTGGGACACCACCCATACTTTCCATCTGCCTATGGGGGAGGTCACGATGACGCCCACTGATTTCACGGCATTGACTGGTCTGCCGTTTGCGGGGGAGCCTGTCCCTTGTGTTTTGAGAGGGACCCTTCGGACTGCTGACGAGCTGTTGGCCCTGGTTGACTGCGGCTTCCCTGTGAAGAACTACCGAGTCACTTGGGGGAGCATCCGTCGGTATTTTAGTATTCTTGTAGCCGAGCCTTTGGGTGTCACTGCTGAGCGGGTCGATGCTGTGGCCCGTTGTTTTGTATGGTACCTGTTGTCCCATACTCTGATTGCCAGTAGAGGGTCATCGGCTTCCTTGGCTTTGCTTGACTTGTTGGTAGACTTGGACCAGGCTGGTCATTATAACTGGGGTGCAGCAGGCTTAACTGCTTGTTATCATGGTATGGATCTGACCAGCCGTTCAACCACTAGTTCGGTCACGGGTTTCAGCCTGTTGTGGGAGGTATACTGCTTTCCCTTTTCTTTTCGGCCTTCTTGTCATTTGCTCTACTATATCTTTGAACTGTCATTTAATTCTGCTCTTGTCTCTGTTTTGCATCTATGGGCCTTTGCTGTCTTGGAGCTGAGGGACTTCAAGATTAACAGAGAGGGTCAGCCCCAGTATCCGGACTATGTGAGGTGGTCATATAGGGAGAGGAACGTGAGGACCGGCACTGTTCCCATCAGCCTGCTTTCAGCTCGGCGCCACTTGGATTCTTTGAGGCCAGAGGCTGTCGCCTCTTCTTTGTTTCCGTGGAGAGCTATTTATGCCTTTATTGAGCATACCCTGATTCCCACCCGCTCAAGGCTTCTGATGAGCTCAGTGGAGTGTATGGCGGTGTATCTTGGAGAGAGAGTGTTTTGGCAGCATGGTGGTCAGGTAACGGACTTCCACCACCCTCCTAGGCCAGCAGTTCCTGATGTTCCTCCTTTCTGTCCCCGTAATTGGAGGGCTCTTTCAGAGGCAGACCGGGCAGTCTATCTTGTGGGGGTTGATGCTGTCCCTTTCATTCACCTGGAGCAGGATTACGGTTTATTCCGGGAGCATAACCTCCAGCAGGGTTTCATGTTCACTGATCCGAGGGAGACACATGCTGCTCTACTGACTTCGGCTCGGTTTTATCCCACCGGTGCTGGATATTGCTTTGATCCCCCTTTGCCTCCTTCATATTATACTTACTCGAACTTTGGGGTGTATAAGGAGTAGAGGGAGATTGTTCCCGATGATATGTCGCCGGAGAGAGAGCCTCCTGTTCAGGCTGCTGTGGTATGTTTTCCTGTCTGTCTTTGCATTTCTCAGTTCCAGTCTCGCTTCTCTGTTCTTTGTATTGATGCAACTTCCTTTTTCTGTTCTCTGTTGCAACAGGTACCTGTAGCTGCTTATAGGAACTTGGGCAGACAGAACAAAGGGATGAGGAGGAGGCTCCGTCAGCTGGAGGAGAGGGTGCTAGGGCTGTGCAGGGATATTGCTGCCATGACTAGAGATGCTGCTGGTGCTGTCTCTGGTGCTGCGAGAGGAGCTGCCCGAGGTGTTCGGGGTATGAGACGTGGCTACAGGGATGCTGCACTGGACATTGATGAGGCTGTTTCTTCGGCGAGGTAGTCACTGAGCCGGAGTCTGAGCCGCGGAGGTAGCCATAGTAGGAGTCTGAGCCGAGGAGGTAGCCAGAGCCGGGGTGGTGCTAGTTCATCAGGGAGAGCTGCCAAGAGGACCCGGCATGATGTTGTGGTAGAGACATCTGAGGAGGAAGAATCCGTTGACGATGACGATGATGATGACGAGGAGACTGAGAGCGACAGTGGGGGCGAACACGATGCTGCCGATGATGATGATTCTGAGTAGCCTTCTGGGGAGGATGAGAGATTGAAAACATTTTTATTTACCTGTAATAAACATTTAGCATGTATTTACAATCCTAGCTATTTACTACGCTTTTTAGTTATCTGTCTAGACTCGTTCCTAAGTGTCGACTCTTTACAAACAAATGTGTGCCCAAATGTGTTCATTATGGCTGCTTGAACTCCTTTTCTGTGCTGGGATCTGATTTCTTGCAGGTTGATGGCGTTTGAACGTGTCTGGGCTTCTTTCTTGAATTGACAAGGGCATGTTTTGTTTCTGTCTGCTGTCAAACGCGCGCATGTCTGGCTTTGGTAGCGGGAGGCGCGCGCATCTGGAATCCCTTGTCGGAGGCGCGCGCTTCTGGCTTGCTGAATTCCAGCCCCTTTCTTTTCTGAGCAGGGCACTCCAACAGCTATAAATTTAAATCATTTTCGATCAGGATGATCACACAGCAACACTCTGCATCCTTTTCCTTACCCTATACCTCAAAATTCTTGTAGCGATGGCCCCGATGACCTTTAGTTTTGAAGTCAAGGTTTCCGTCCCCGAAGGTGATAAGTCCGTCCCCGTTGTTCCAATTGTGAAGACGCGTCCTAGTGTTTTTGATCATTTGGGAAGACCAAATGAGGATGTTGTTGCCGTGGATTCCGTGAAGCCGGTGGTCCATGTGAGGGATTATAGGCCCCATTGTTTGCCTAAGAAGAAGAAAGGTAAGGGGAATTCTTCTCTCGTGTGGAAGCGTCCCATGGTTGTTCCGGTCAAAGCTCCTTCTAGCAAGGGCAAGGAGAAGGTTGTTGATGAAGCTCCGTCTCGCCCGAGTGTCTTTTCTCATCTTGGTGGTCTCGAGAATGCTCCGCCTCCCTCCAAGAAGACTAAAGGCCGTCCCCAAAAGCGATGGGTCCCCAAACCGAAGAAAGATTAAATATTTCTTTGTACCCCATGAGATTGCAATTAGAATAGACCACTTGTTTAGGATTTAATGTTTTAATGTCTTTTAGTAGCTCAAAATTTTCTTTGTAATGATAATAATGATTTAGTGGATGAATAAAAATTGCATCTCGTTAATTTGAGAATGATTTGGGTATTTGTTTATGTTTTAGACCGCACCCGAAGGTTGCCTACGTTCCTCCAGTGTAGAGGCTCAGGTCTCCGTAGTTCAAACAAACGAAGACCATTTTTTTTTTTTTTTTTTTTTTGTTTGCACCCTGTTTTTTGCCTAGACCGCCCTTTCGGGTTTTCAATCTAGCGGGCTCCTTTTTTGCACATGCTCTAATATTTGCCTAGGCCGCCCTTGCGGGTTTTCAACCTAGCGAGATTTTTTTTTTTTTTTTTTTTTTTGTTATGGTCTTCGTTTATTAGACGTAAAACCTCTTTAATTTGTCGAGGTTGACTTCCTTTGGCAGTTGATCTCCGTCTAAATCCACAAGTCGGACTGCACCGCCGCTTAGTATCTTCTTGACTACGTACGGACCAATCCATCGGGGTCCCCATTTTCCAAGGGGGTTCATGGCATTAGGAGGGTGTTGTCTTAGGACCAAATCTCCCACATTGATGTTTCGGGGCTTCACCTTTTTGTTGAAAGCCCTAGCCATTCTTTGTTGATAAGCCCTCGTACGCTCGATTGCCCTTAGCCTTTTCTCATCGAGTAGGGCTAGCTGTTCGTAGCGACTTTGCATCCAATCGACTTCATTGTCTTGGTTCTCGAGGAGGACCCGTAGGGACGGAACTTCGAGCTCTATTGGTAGCACAACTTCGGAACCATATACCAGTGCATAAGGAGTTTCTCCAGTCGCTGTCCGTATTGACGTGCGGTAGCCCCATAATGCTAGAGGTAACTTTTCGGGCCAATCCCTTCCAGTGGAGGCCATTTTCTTCACAATGGTCTCGATTGTCTTATTGGCTGCCTTGACCGCGCCATTTGCTTGAGGGCGGTATGGAGATGACTTGTGCTTAGTGATCTTGTATTCTACCAAGAGTGCGTCCAACTCTTTCTCGATACCGCCCTCAAGACCACCAAGACGAGAAAAGACACTCGGGCGAGACGGAGCTTCATCAACAACCTTCTCCTTGCCCTTGCTAGAAGGAGCTTTGACCGGAACAACCATGGGACGCTTCCACACGAGAGAAGAATTCCCCTTACCTTTCTTTTCTGAGCAGGGCACTCCAACAGCTATAAATTTAAATCATTTTCGATCAGGATGATCACACAGCAACACTCTGCATCCTTTTCCTTACCCTATACCTCAAAATTCTTGTAGCGATGGCCCCGATGACCTTTAGTTTTGAAGTCAAGGTTTCCGTCCCCGAAGGTGATAAGTCCGTCCCCGTTGCTCCATTTGTGAAGACGCGTCCTAGCGTTTTTGATCATTTGGGAAGACCAAATGAGGATGTTGTTACCGTGGATTCCGTGAAGCCGGTGGTCCATGTGAGGGATTATAGGCCCCATTGTTTGCCTAAGAAGAAGAAAGGTAAGGGGAATTCTTCTCTCGTGTGGAAGCGTCCCATGGTTGTTCCGGTCAAAGCTCCTTCTAGCAAGGGCAAGGAGAAGGTTGTTGATGAAGCTCCGTCTCGCCCGAGTGTCTTTTCTCGTCTTGGTGGTCTCGAGAATGCTCCGCCTCCCTCCAAGAAGACTAAAGGCCGTCCCCAAAAGCGATGGGTCCCCAAACCGAAGAAAGATTAAATATTTCTTTGTACCCCATGAGATTGCAATTAGAATAGACCACTTGTTTAGGATTTAATGTTTTAATGTCTTTTAGTAGCTCAAAATTTTCTTTGTAATGATAATAATGATTTAGTGGATGAATAAATATTGCATCTCGTTAATTTGAGAATGATTTGGGTATTTGTTTATGTTTTAGACCGCACCCGAAGGTTGCCTACGTTCCTCCAGTGTAGAGGCTCAGGTCTCCGTAGTTCAAACAAACGAAGACCATTTTTTTTTTTTTTTTTTTTTTTGTGTGCACCCTGTTTTTTGCCTAGACCGCCCTTTCGGGTTTTCAATCTAGCGGGCTCCTTTTTTGCACATGCTCTAATATTTGCCTAGGCCGCCCTTGCGGGTTTTCAACCTAGCGAGCTTTTTTTTTTTTTTTTTTTTTTTTGTTATGGTCTTCGTTTATTAGACGTAAAACCTCTTTAATTTGTCGAGGTTGACTTCCTTTGGCAGTTGATCTCCGTCTAAATCCACAAGTCGGACTGCACCGCCGCTTAGTATCTTCTTGACTACGTACGGACCAATCCATCGGGGTCCCCATTTTCCAAGGGGGTTCATGGCATTAGGAGGGTGTTGTCTTAGGACCAAATCTCCCACATTGATGTTTCGGGGCTTCACCTTTTTGTTGAAAGCCCTAGCCATTCTTTGTTGATAAGCCCTCGTACGCTCGATTGCCCTTAGCCTTTTCTCATCGAGTAGGGCTAGCTGTTCGTATCGACTTTGCATCCAATCGACTTCATTGAATTGGTTCTCGAGGAGGACCCGTAGGGACGGAACTTCGAGCTCTATTGGTAGCACAACTTCGGAACCATATACCAGTGCATAAGGAGTTTCTCCAGTCGCTGTCCGTATTGACGTGCGGTAGCCCTATAATGCTAGAGGTAACTTTTCGGGCCAATCCCTTCCAGTGGAGGCCATTTTCTTCACAATGGTCTCGATTGTCTTATTGGCTGTCTAGACCGCGCCGTTTGCTTGAGGGCGGTATGGAGATGACTTGTGCTTAGTGATCTTGTATTCTACTAAGAGTGCGTCCAACTCTTTCTCGAAGTGAGAGCCGTTGTCTGAGATGATCTCATGAGGAACGCCGTATCGGCATATGATGTGGGTTTTCAGGAATTCGGCCACTTTCTTGGCGTTGAGAACTCGGTAAGCCTGTGCTTCGACCCATTTTGTAAAATAGTCCACGGCTACTAGGATGAAAGATTGTCCATTGCTTCCGGTAGGGTGAACTTTGCCGATGATGTCTATACCCCAACAAGAGAAAGGCCAAGGCATGGTCATATTGTAAAGCTGTGAGGGTGGAGCGTGCTGTAGATTGGCATGGAATTGGCATTTGGCGCACCTCTTGACTTTCTTGATGCAATCCCTTTCCATGGTACTCCAATAATAACCCATGCGGAGTATCTTCTTGGCCAACATAAACCCGTTCATGTGGGGCCCATATTCACCTTCGTGGATCTCATGCATTATTTCTTGAGCTTCGGTCTCATTTGCTCATAGGAGATTGATCCCCTCCTGATGCCTTTTGTAGACTCTGTCCCCAATCACTACATATCGGGAGGCTAGTCTTTGCAATGCCATTTGAGACTTCTTATTGCTGTTCTCGGGATAAGTACCATCCTTGAGGAAATTCATGATATCTGCGTACCACGGGGAGTTTTTTTGGACCTCGTTGATCGCAATACTCATGCAGTATGCCGGACTGTTTCGTCGGGAAATTTTGAAGGGCTTCACCATTTTACCCTCAGGCATTTCGACCAGTGAAGCGATGGTGGCTAGTGCATCAGCAAAACGGTTCATGTCCCTTGGAAGGTAATTGAAGGTGATTTCTTGAAATTGTTCAACCAATTCCTTGAGATGTTGACCATACCGTTGCAGGGTTGAGTCTTGAATCTTCCATTTTCTGGATGTCTGGTTAATGATGAGCAAGGAATCACCGAATACTTCTAAACTTGTGACATTTCTTTCGAGGGCTGCTTCGAGCCCCGCTATGCAAGCTTCGTACTCAGCGGTGTTGTTAGTGGCTTCAAATTCGAGGCGGATGGCAATTGGAGTATACATGTCCTTTGGATCAACAAATAACATCCCTATGCCATACCCATGCTTATTGGCTGCGCCATCGAAAAAAAGTTGCCACTTATTTTCCTCTGTTGTAGCGCAAATTAAATACTCGTCGGGGAACTGTACATCTTCCCCCTTCACTTCGTCACACGGAAATTCAGCAAGCTAATCACTGAACACTTTCCCCCTGATGGATTTAAGTGTGACGTAAGTGATATCGTAGCCGGCGAGCATGAAATACCATTTGGCTATTCTTGTTGACATGAAAGGCTTCTCGAAGATGTAGCGGAGCGGGTCCACTTTTGCTACCAACTTGATTGGGAAGGCTTCCATGTAATGCTTGAGCTTTTGAGTAACCCAAACCAATGCAGCACAGGACTTCTCTAAGACAGAGTAGTTCTTTTCAGCTCCTTGAAACCGTCGGCTGACAAAGTAGATGGCATTCTCTTTTGTGGAGTCTCGCTGTTCTTGTGCTAACATAGCCCCTAGGGCTTCATCATTGATAGTGAGATAGAGCAAGAGAGGCTTCTCTTCGTGTGGTGGAACCAAAACTGGAGGGAATGTCAAGTAATGCTTCACTTGGTCAAAAGCTTCTTGGCACGCATCGGTCCATTCTAGAGCCACGTTCTTTTTGAGTAGCTTGAAGATTGGCTCACACATGGAAGTGAGTTGGTGCACAAACCGACTGATGTATTGGAGTCTGCTCATGAAACCTTTGATTTCTCTCTGCATCCTTGGGGGAGGCATGTCAATGATTGCCTTGATCTTGGAGGGATCGGCTTCAATTCCTCTTTTAGTGACCATGTAACCAAGAACCTTTCCTCTGATGACCCCAAAAGTGCACTTTGCGGGATTGAGTCTCATGTTGTGTTGTCGAAGCCTTTCAAAGAACTTGCAAAGGTCGATCAAATGTTGACCGTTGGTTCCCTTTGAATGGATGATCATGTCGTCTACATAGACCTCGATCTCTTTATGAATCATATCGCGGAATAGATCCATGACAGCCCTCTGGTAGGTAGTCCCAGCGTTCCTTAGTCCGAACGGCATGACTGTGTAGCAGAAGGTCCCCCACGGAGTTGTGTTAGCTGTCTTGTGTTGATCCTCTTTGGACATGAGAATCTGATTGTAACCGGCAAACCCGTCCACGAATGAGCGGACTTCATAGTTGGCAGTTGAATCGACGAGCATGTCGATGTTTGGTAGTGGAAAATCATCTTTCGGGGAAGCTTTGTTCAAATCCTGGAAGTCCACACAAACTCGAACCTTGCCGTTTGCCTTTCTGACTGTCACAATGTTGGCTAGCCAAGTTGGATACTCAATGACTTTGATGAAACCCACACTGAGGAGCTTTTTAATCTCTTCTTTGACTTGTAGAGACCATTCTGGCTTGATCTTTCTGAGCATCTGCTTTACTGGCTTGGCGTCCTCTCTGATCGGAATTCTGTGCTCTGCGACCTTTCTGTCCAAACCCGGCATGTCTTTGTATGACCATGCGAATACATCCACAAATTCTCTGAGCAGTGTAGTCAGTCTGTCTTTGTCTTCCCCCTTGAAGAAGGTGCCAATCTTCGTTTCTTTCGGCTCCTCGTTGGTACCCAGATTAACAGTATGCAATTCTTCATCAGCCCCTGGACCATTTTCACCACGACAACGAATCTGTTGAGCTAGTTCATTTAGGCATGTTATGTTTTCGTGGTCTATTTCATCATAATTTGAATTGTTATTAACTTGTTCATTAAGTTCGTTATTAGTTAATTCATCATTTATGATGTTTGCAATCTCGGGGTACTCAGAAATATCGAATTTTTCATTAGCAAAGAAAGGAAACACACGCTCGGCTATTGCCTCCATATCCTCTTGGGTGAGGACATTAGAAACACTCTCGGACTCAAAAGTAAGTGTGAGCCGCTCTTCCTTTGTTGCTGTGCGGGGTATGCAACCCATTTCTTGGATCAAGAAATCCTCGGATACTATGGGCCCCTTCGTTGAATACCAGTTGTTGATTGGCTCGGAGCTTGGTGGGATCTCACTGATAGATGGGCTCTCCATTTCTGTGTCGTCGGAGATGGCGTTGACTTGACAATTATCCATGATGGCGAATTCTTCGAACATGGAGGCTAGATCGGATAGTTCTTCCCCCACGGTAACCTCTACCTCGGACTCTATAGTCACTTTCTTGCCCCACCACTCTCGGGGTGACATTGGAGTAGGTTCCCTTTCTAGTGCCGATATTTCACAGTCGGTGAAGATCTCGAGACCGAGCTTTCTGACGCCCTTGTCGTTAACCCACGGTTCGGGAAAGATCATGTACGGGACATCTTCCCCTTGGCGAACAAAGTAACCGTTTAGTGTAATATCGTCGACCTTCTTTGCGAGCTTGGGTCCTTTGATTCTTGACTGCTTGCTCGCACTTCAAGTCATCCTTGGTAGGCTCGTATCCCAGACCAAACTTGTTCTTGACAAAAGGAACTTCCAAGGGGTGTAATATCCCTTGTTGATGTTTCCCTAGGCCGAGACCGGGAAAGTGATTCATGTTCCTCATCATGCGGAGGACTTTAGGATTGCTGGGAACCCACTGTCTGTTTCCCCCTTCTTTGTCAATGGTGTTGACGCCGGAGAGAGTGGCATCTTCTATCCCGTGTTGGACTTGGTGAACGGGTTGTCCCCCATTTCTGTGGCTGGTGACATTTTCAGCCATGATAGTGACTATCTCGTCCCCGTTTCTGATCTTGACGCACTGATGGAGAGTGGAAGGCACCGCGTTGGAACTGTGGATCCAAGGTCAACCAGAAGTAAGTTGAATGAAGCAGGGACGTCAAGTACTTGGAATGGGACGGACATGATCATGCTTCCAAATTCGATATCAACTTCTAACATTCCCATGAGGGCAGTGCTGTCGTACCCTCTAATGACTTGTGCAGAGGGTTGTAAATCGGAGCTTTTGAGCCCCAGTATGCCCATGACTCGGCTAGGCATTAAGTTGAGTACAGAGCCATCGTCTACTAGAAACCTTGAGATGGGTCTCCCCCTTGCCCTTACTTTGAGGTAGATGGCTTCATTGTGTTCGGACCCAAATGGCGGGAGGTCCATGTCGGAAAAAGTGATGACATTTCCGAAGTGAATGTGACCTATCATTGCTGTAAGGTCCTCAGGAGTCGTGTCGGGAGGGACTGATGTGTCGTCCAACTTCTTGATGACGAGGTCTCGGTGTTTTTTTGATGATGCAATAAGGTCCCAGATGGATATGTTGGCTTGCGTCTTCTTGAGTTGTGTTAACAAAGGATCTTCGGGTATGTCGCGTGCTTGCGATCTTTGAGAAGAGGTGCTGGTTGCTGCAGTATTGGGAGGGATTGTGCTCGTTGTTACTCGACCACTGCGAGTGAGCACGTTCACGGTCCCTTGTAACTTCTTCTTCCTATTCTCTAAGACTTCCCTCATAATATCATCATAAGTCACAACATAACAAGAATTATCAAGTTTATTCATATCATCGGAGCCCTCATTCACAATTGGGATCGAATGAGTGGTTCCTTCAAACTCTCCTACCTCTATTACATTGACACCACCCTCATTAGGGATTATGAATTCCTTCTTGTCTATGAGGTCTTGGATGGTGTTGTGGATGGAGAAGCAATCCTCGGTGAGGTGGCCGGTGCATTGATGGTAGTCACACCATTTATGGTGAGCATGATTGGCACGGAACGGTTGTGGTTGCTTGTACCCTTGAAGAGGGGTGATTTGTCCCTTGGCCTTTAGAGCTTCATAGGCCTCGGTGATGGTCATGCCGTTGAGAGGAGTGTAGACACGGTCGTTTTGGAACCGCTTGCCTTGTGGTGGGGGAACCTTCTTGTAATTCCCCTTGTCAGTAGTAACGGCATTGACAGAAGCCTCTTTGTTGGAACTAGAGGCGGCCTTGTATCGGTAAGTAGGAGTGGCCTTCTTAATCTCCTTGAGCAAGTCATCCATGCGTACCCCCGCCTCATACATTTGGGAGAAGTCGGAGTAGCAAGCCCCACTTAGGTGGGTACGGAGATCAATCTTGAGACATTTGAGAAAGATGTCCATTTGCTCTTTTGTGTTTGGCCTTTCAACAATTTCAGAGAGCTTGTCATTCCATCTCCTTGTGAAGTCAATGAAGGACTCGTTGTCTCTTTGAGTGGTATTCTCGAGCTCTTTCCTTGTGGGCCGGTGAGTGGTGTTTCCTTGATATTGATTCTTGAAGGCAAGCATAGCGGCATCCCAATCAAGACGAACAGTAAGCGGGAGAGTTGCATACCAATCCTTGGCCGCCCCCTCGAGGGTGAGAGGAAAGCATTGAGCCATAACTTTTGGGGAGACCTTCTTCGGAACCATAGCCCAAATGTAAGTCTCGATGTGGGCCATCGGGCATGAGTTGCCCTTAAACTTGCTAATGTCGGGCATCTTGAATTTGTCGGGAAGAGCGGCCATCGTGCTCATGAGGATGGATGACTGATAAAGGCTTGTGTTGGAGCCTTTTCCCATGTTGAGGCCGTCAAATTTCTGATCAATGTAGGCCATGATGGAATCGACCATTTTGGGGTCGTTGTTGTCGGTGCTTGGTCCCCCTACTTTTTTCGTACGGGCACTGACATACGGGCTTTCAAACAAACCCTTGGTCCACTCGGATTCCTCATTGTCATTAACCCCCTTGTTCTTGGAGAGTTTGGGGAGCTTGGCTTTCAGCTGGTCAACCTCGGCCTCGTGGGCCTCCCTTTGACTGTCGACATGAGCTTGCCACAAGGCTTCTTTGGTTTGAGCCTCGTTGTTGAGAGTGGTGATTTGTTGTTGGAGTGTTTGAACCATGGCAGAAAGCTGTTCGAGAGTCATGGCGTTGTTGGTGTTGGAGTCGCCGGCCATTGATGATGTAGAAGCTGTTGGAGTGATCGGTTCACGGACAAGCCTGTTGGATGAATCTCTGTAGATGCGGAGAATACCAATCGGTCCTATAATTGGAGAAGTAGCCCTTGTCAGTCTCGGTTCACACTTTCGGTCCATGAAGAGGTTGAGGACACACAGTTGGGCACACGACTCGAACCACATAAGAAAAAAGACTCTTTTTTTTTTTTTATAAGTCGGAGGGAATGGGTCTCTTTTGGGGTTTCTAAGAGAATAATGGAATCGTCACACTAGTATATAGACCATCTCGCGGTCCCATATACTCATCGGATTCCATCACGTTTGTGAATCCTACATGTGTCGGGATTAAACTAAATTAATGTAGTAAAGCATACATGCGGGGACGGATTTTTATTTTCGTCCAAAATAACCACTTTTGGGGACGGATTTTTATTGCGTCCGTTTCAACAAGTTGGCATGTATGATTTGAAGATATTAGTTTAGGGAAATCTCGGTACATGGAAACCGACTTGAGTCACGGAGTGTTAGACCCTAACTAGAATTGTGTGGTTTGTGCTCGGCTTGAATATGAGGCTTAAAGGTCACCCCCGGCATGTAGTCATGAACTACGCCACGGGCTGAGGTTTACCGCTTCGAAAGAGCCAAGGTCGAGTGGAGCTTGAAACTTTCTAGGACGGGCCTCGACGGGTTTGGGGTTGGACTTGTGCGACTCGATAGTGAGCAGTTCATAGGAGTAATGTGCACGTAGTGTGAGGTCTATCTCGTGACAATTTTTTTTTTTTTTTTTTTTGAAAAGAAAAGACAAGAACACATAAACGCATAAATTACAACTCCCGAATCACCCGTGTGACCGGTAAATAAAACATAAAAATAAACAGTCCAAGGGTTCAATTCTGTTTTGATGCAGGCAACTGTGCCCACACCCTACTGTTCTGTTCAGTCCCTGAAACCTGTTCTTGCCCTGGAAATTGGCCCAGAAGCGCGCACCTCGGACTGGTGTTGTGGGAAGCGCGCGACTGGCGCATAGAAACTGGGAGGCGCCCGCTTCTGGGCTCACTTGTCAGATCATCAGAAACTTATGGACTCAGGGGATTGCCCTGGTCCTGATTGTGTGATGGAACCCCTGCAATGTTTGTTAGCACGAAATAATAGGAAGAATAGGAAGAACACATGGAAGGCGGGCGATTCTGGAATTTGACACGGGACGCGCGCGCTTTGGACCATGAAGGTCCGAGGCGCGCGCTTCCTATGTCGATTTCCAGAATGCCCAGAAAAGTGAATTATGAACAGAAACACAAGCTTAACCCTCAAGCACTCCCCAGCGGAGTCGCCACTGTATATACCCCGGGGGAACCACGGCTTGGCTAGAGCGCGTGAATTATCCTAGGATGTCTAATTGTGTTTTAGAGTCGCCACCCACGTTTTTGAGGAACGTAAGAAAACCTAATGTTTATGAGCCTAAGTTTGATTTACGAAAATAGAGATTCTTTGGGATGAGGGGTTCGGGGGTTAGGTTACGAAATGGGAAGTACTTAAACACCCATTTCGCCCGAGCAAAGTCGGTCTTGCTTGTTCATAATTCACTTTCTAAGATAAATGTGTTCTTCCTATTAAAATGATGATAAAAAGGGGTTTTAGAGTTTGAAATGTAGGGAGATGACTCCTAGGCCAATTCAATGTAATGAAAGGACCGTTGGTGTCATGTCCCAAATGGTTTTGGGTGATTGCACATTTGATTGAAGAAGAAGAAAGAAGAAGAAGAAGAAGAAGAAGAAGAAGAAGAAGAAGATAAGTGCTTAAGACATTTACCTATAGTATCCTTCGAAAAGAGAACCTCTCGTAAAGCCTTGAAGAAGAGGTTGAGTACTTTTGTTGAAGAAGTCCTAAAGGAAAGCCTAGGCAAAGAGTGAGTAAAAAGTCTAAAGTGATGATTTTTCCAAGTCCCCCTCCAATGATGGATTGGAGGGGTTTTTATAGTTGAAAAGTGATGTTTTTTGGTGCCAAAACGGAGTCACAAAGATCAGTTTCCCGGGCAAAATCATATAAAATGAGCAAGGGAGAGATTCTTGGGCAGAATCTGTAACTGACACGCCCCAGAAGCGCGCGCATCCCACCTAGGCGGCGGAAGGCGCGCGCGTCTGGCCTCAAGGGGCGGAGGCGCGCGACTCTGAGAAGCGATTTTTGACAGAATGGACTAGAAAGTTAGAACTGTGATTCAGTTTAGCCCCGGGACTTAACGGAGTCCGTCTGGAACTTAACCAAAGTAACAGAAACTAACAGGAAACACTTAAAAGAGGGAGGAAACACAAAATCAAGTGTGCAATCGGAGTGAGCGGTCCAAGGCGGGGTGTCTACAGATGGGAACTAGGGCCGAATGCAATCAACGAAGTTCACGGAGGCGATTGACAAAGTCACCCGACGAACGAAGATTTCAGGGTGCAATCAAGGGCATGATCAGAGAGGTCAATCAAATGGCAAAGGCGGAAGACTATCACACTGATGCAAGCGCAAGTGTCGGCGATTTTCCTTTAATGTATGATGCATTGTAAATTCTCGCATATTGTATGTTTATGTTTTTGTAAAAATTGTTGTATTCCGCACGCTATGATGTTTCTTCTTGAGTGCAAAAAAAAAAAAAAAAAAATCGAAAGAGAGCAAAAAAGGGGAGGTCAAAAAAAAAAAGAAGAAGAAGCATTATTCATTTATTTTGGTACATATTCCATTTGCTTTGTTGTTTAAAGGATATCGCGACACTACAAATTCATCTGTGTGCCTTCAACGACGGCAATTGGCATTTCATTCTGAAGACTTCATCACTTGTTGCACAAAGACAAGACATGGGCCGAGGGTCCGACAATCTCATGTGATATCATCAATTTCATGGAGCACCGTGCATCCGAGGTCAATCTGCACTAAAGAAGATCTCGATCTTTCAACTTTGGGCAAAGCACCATCAACGACGACAACTGGTGGCTTTTGTTGGAAACCAACGTTCTCTACCACCTCCTTACACTGAGGTAACCCAAAAACCAAAAAATCGTGCAGCCTCCAATGGTGTGATCAATATCAAGAAAAGGAGACAACAACGATGAAGGCCTCTCATCAAATTAGGTCAACCAGCGGCGCGAATCATATCTCTTGACCAACGATGTTCTCATGTCGATTTGTCACGGTCTAACTTGTGTTCAAATGATTTGCCGAGCTTATTTAATTAGAATTAAAATGTTAATATGATGCTAGAAGGGTCCATTTGATTTTGAGGCACTTGACCATTAACGCTTGTTCAAATCGTGAGTCTTTAATTTCAATGGGTGAGTATGCATATTTTCCCGAGTCTAGGGGCTTCCCCCTACTCTCATCCTCCCGTCATCTCATTTCTGCGCAAACAGGATGTCGGAGATCCCACTGGGATTTCCCTTTGCTTCCCAAAACACTGGCCTCGTGCCATCCCCTTCCAACTCCTGCAAGTTGTCACAACAAAAGAAACAAAGGAATGCTATTCTTTATATCTCAGAATCTCAAATGCCAGCAATAGATGTCGAATTAATTAACACCAAACTGGGGCTACATGTCAGAGTTTTGGGTTTTGTTTCAAGAGAAATGATTTGGCTTCATGGCAATACGAGTTGTTGAGAATGGTGTGCTCTGGGTAACACGGAAATTCAGATGGCAAAACGCCAGGGTACAAGACAACTCTCATTGACAGTTGATCTTTTTAAGGGACTCAGAAATGCAAAGATTAACTTTTGAGAATCATCATCAGTTTCAGTAACTCTTAAGATTGAGAACCTCAAGGATATGGGACAACTCTCATAGATAGTTAGGTCCCTTATGTGTGGATCATCAGAACGCAGCGCCATCTCGAATTGATAGTATGGCCCGCAAAGCTCAAAGCTCGTTTCTTCGGCAACATCAGGATTATGTCCCGCCGAACAACTCTCAAAGATAGTTGATTCCTCAAAGAAGGAGTATTAAATGTCAAAAAACGTGAATTATGATCAGCCTCAAAGCATCGAATGTGGGATGACTCTCATAGACAGTCGGTCCCTTAACATGGGAATCAATAGAAACAAAGTGCCATCTCGGATTGTCAGTATGGCCCGCAACGCTTAAAGCTCATTTCTTCGGCAACATCAGGATTGTGTCCCGCCGAACAACTCTCAAAGACAGTTGACTCCCTACCGATTGGGTATGACATGTCAGAAATTGTGAATTGCCTCCGACAGAGAAGCGTCGAATGACAAGACAACTCTCAAAGACAGTTGACTCCCTACCAATTGGGTATGAGATGTCAAGAATTGTGAATTGACTCAGACAGAGAAGCATCGAGTGACAAGACAACTCTCAAAGACAGTTGACTCCCTACCGATTGGGTATTGCATGTCAGAAATTGTGAATTGCCCCCGACAGAGAAGCATCGAATGTTTGATTAACTCTCAAGGACAGTTAAGTCCCCAGAGGTTGAAATGCACCAAAGCATGAAGTGGCCTCGATACGACAATTTGGATCAACATGAGATTCACTCTTCAAGTGCAACAAGAGCTGCATATGCCAAATTCAGAGGCTTTTCCTACATTGACTGGGGCTTCCGTAGCCAACAACTTAAGTTGATCCTTACAAGACACTGGGGCCTCACCAGCAAGAATGTTGGGGGAATGATGTCAGAAAGAACAAATGGGGTTTCTTCAGCCGACGAGTGGGGCTGACCCAACCATAGCATCCAGAGATATACCGTTGAGTAGTCTTGATCAAATGGGTGTTCGGAATTGACCTTTTGGGTGTTCGCGCTAGGCTTTCGGCTTTGCTTCACCATACACATCTCCATATTCCTCATTTTCACAAAAATGCAAAATTCACAATAAAGTGCAATCCATTTCATTCATGATTCTCCCTCTATTCATTCATACACTTTCAGTTATTAATTGATAAAAAGCAAAGTTTGAGATGCGAGCAATGCACATGTGTCAAATAAAAAAAATCAAATGCAAAAAAAATATCATCTTGTAAAAGGAGAAATTTGACTTTCACCCTTCAAAAGGCAAATGGTTGCAAAATGAAAAGAGAATATATTCTTGTCCCAATCTTTCTCCGGATCTCTCGATCTTAAAGATTTCAATCCATGTATGTGTTCTAAAACTTTTGTTGCACATGAATGACACTCTCGAGCACATTAATGTCGAAGATATATTCTGCTTGCTCTCGAAAATCTCTTGCAGGTACATGTCATCCACCCTGCCGCATCATTGTCCTCACAAGAAGGCCCCTCATCAATATCAAGATATATTTTTTTGCTTGCTTGTGAAAATCGCTTGCAGGTACACATCATCCATTCTGCCATATCATGGTCCTCACAAGAAGGATCCTCGACAAAGTCAACGCTCATGTTTCTGCGTAGGGAATGAAATTTCCTAATGCCCTTTTCTGCAAAATCAGTTCGAGTTGCCAAAGTCGAACTACGTTGGTCTGATTCTCGAAAGAGATACGTAGGCAGCTTGAATCTTCAGGCACGACCACATACTTGCAAAAAATCTTATGCAGGTACGAAGTTGACATCACAACGAACCACATCATGGTCTCCACAAAAAGTTCCTCGTCAACAACAATGCTCAGGAAATGAGATTTCCCTATGGCTTTTTGGAAAATAAAATGTTCGATTTGATAAAGTCGAACTACGTTGGTCTGATTCTCGAAAGAGATACGTAGGCAGCTTGAATCTTCAGACACGACCACATACTTGCAAAAAATCTTATGCAGGTACGAAGTTGACATCACAACGAACCACATCATGGTCTCCACAAAAAGTTCCTCGTCAATAACAATGCTTAGGAAATGAGATTTCCCAATGGCTTTTTGGAAAATAAAATGTTCAATTTTATAAATTCGAACTACGATGGTCTGATTCTCGAAAGAGATACGTAGGCAGATTGAATTTTCAGGCAGGACCACATACTTGCAAAAAAAATCTTATGCAGGTACGAAGTTGGAACCACACAGTAAATCACATCTTGGTTTCACAAAGAGGTTGCTCATTGCAAGCGATCAAAATCCCACAACAATGGCAAAACCAAAGAGCTAACTTGCAGGTCACAACAAACAATGTTGATCGTGTCATTTCTCCTGATATACGTGAGACTTCAGTCAAAGTTGAATGATTCCAACCCGGTATCAATTGCCAAGAGTCGCAGCGACTCCAAAAGTAGAGTAGCTTGATTGTAAAAAAATCAGAAACCTTTTTTAGGGTAAACAAGGATCCAGAATGAGGTTGCAACACTTAAAACGTGTCGAAGGACCACGCAAAGTAATGTTTCAGCAACTCTAGAAGCGGAGAAGCTTGACTGTGAAATAATCAAAAACCCTTTTAGGGTGAACGGGAATCCAAAAAGAAGTTGCAGCACTCAATACAATGCCAAAAGGCCACGCGAAGCGATGGTTCGGTCCTTAACAAAGCACAAAAATCTCATCACACATCAACTCAAAAGCAGAAGAATTTGGGCATGGCTCAGAATGTAGCGTGTCCTTGAAATTATCTTTATGATAGTACTCTTAAAATTCTCATTATCAAAATCATTTTAGGCCGAGACGCCTCTTAAAGCTCTCAAAATCATTTTAGGCCGAGACGCCTCTTAAAGCTCTCAAAATCATTTTAGGCCGAGACGCCTCTTAAAGATCTCATTATCAGAATCATTCTAGGCCGAGACACCTCTTAAAGCTCTCAAAAATTATGTTGTTCCTTCCCCCAGAGTCAGATGCGACTCATCTTGATGTCGAACTTAGGTCATCTACCGGATTCTGAGATGTACCCCCCCCCCCCCGCTCCGATTGTACCTTGCGTCAATCCTTGAGTATTGTTGACTTAGGTCATCTCCCAGATTCTGAGATGTGCCCCCCGCTCTGATTGTACCTTGCGTCAATCCTTGAGTATTATTGATTTAGGTCATATCCCAGATTCTGAGATGTACCCCCCGCTCCGATTGTACCTTACGTCAATCCTTGAGTATTGTTGATTTAGGTCATCTCCCGGATTCTGAGATGTAACCCCCGCTCCATTTGTACCTTGCGTCAATCCTTTAGTATTGTTGATTTAGGTCATCTCCCGGATTCTGAGATGTACCCCCGCTCCGATTGTACCTTGCGTCAATCCTTGAGTATTGTTGAATTAGGTCATCTCCCGGATTCTGATATGTACCCCCCGCTCCGATTGTACCTTGCGTCTATCCTTGAGTATTGTTGAATTAGGTCATCTCCCGGATTCTGAGATGTACCCCCCGCTCCGATTGTACCTTGCGTCAATCCTTGAGCATTGTTGTTCCACCTTGGTCTTCTCGCCTGCCTGAGTTGTACCTCCCCCGAACTACGTTTTGACTTGATTCCCATGGAGGGATACATAGGCAGTTCACCCCGGTGAACTCAGTCGCCCGTTCTCATAAATATTTTCTCATGTCGATTTTCTCCCCAGCAAAGAGACCACACATCTCAATGCAGTCCCTAGCAAAGAGACAACACATCTCAATGTTCCCCCTGCATTTAAATTTCAATAAACCTGAACTACGTTTGGTCTGATTCTCGAAAGAGATACGTAGGTAAACTGGGAATCCGGTACCAACCATTGTTTGTCTTTGTTTGATTGTTTGTTTGAGTTAGAACTACTGAGGCTTGATTCTTGAAAGAGATACGTAGAAAGTCCTACTTTGGACCCAGCCGTTACACCCTAGACGAGATCGTGTGTCTCTTAGTGAATCGTAGAATCCCCTTTACATTACAAGGAGATTCGACGAGGGGCTCTGTAGATACCCCGATCTCGCACCTCTCATCAAACCCTTTTAATCGGTCTAAACCCTAAAATTGACCTAAGCCCTCGATTTGGCTATGTGGGAGTGCCGTGAGCCTTATCGGTGCATCTAATGGATTAACGGACTTCAAATTCATGATCAGAGCGAAAAAAACGAGTAAACAGGCATGTACTTCAATTTTTGAGTGGCGGGACCCGAATATGGGGCCCGCACCCTTAGAGCTGCTCGTTACGTCCGTTCCATGCATTAAAAATATATTATTGTCATCCCTTGCTCATTAACATATTTCAGATAGACGTACGTGACCACAAGACTATTTCAAGCAACTTTCATGTTGGGACCGCGGAAAACCGGGTACCGTTGTGCGCACACTCGAACAAAACTTAGACTGTTGCGGAACCAATACCGGAGCAAAAATTGTGATCATTCACGCCTAAAAGAGCCAGACAAGTGGCCCAAGTTGGCTGGCCAATTAATAAAGAAGGAGCCAATCAGAATGCGACAAGTGGCACTTTGGGAAGAAGGGACAGAGACATGAGCTGTACGGTTGGTTTGGGAGGTTCAGACAACAGTTTGTTCTTCAGCAACTTGGCCACAAAAGTCTTGATTTTTGATCATTCCCAGCTGCAAATGGATGGGGTAGCCACCCCCTAAACTGATCCCTAAACCCCCCTAGAGGTCCTAAATGAAAGATTTCCACCTCCCTCATCCATATACTCACCTCCCTCATCCATTATTCAAAGGAGAACACACACTTCATACACAACTCTCCAACTCACTCCACTCCATATTCAGCCCTTTTTGCTCTCTCTCAAGCAACAAAAATACTCCCAAAATCTCAGTCACTAAACCACCACCACACCACCATAGCACCACCATAGACATTCACCAAAAACAAACCAAAACAACTCACTCAAACACTCTCTCAATCTAAGGCAAACACCTTAAGAAAATAAAAAAAGTCTTCCCTTGGAAGCAAAGGAAGCACACCTAGGTAATCTTTGTTCTTGTAAAGTTCATCCATGTAAAATGTACATCCTTATGTGATTTGGAAAAAGGGTCTAGCCACTTGTTAGGCTAGACCTCCATTTGATGTCCAAAAGATGTAATGTTGATACTCTTGTGGTTCTTCTCTCAAAGTGATGACATACTATGATTAAATGCTCAAATGGCTGTTTTTTTGTGATGTTCATATATAGATCTGTGTATCCAAAGTTTTATGTTCATAGCATGTAACGACCCGAAAACCCGCCTCTATTTTCTTAGTAATAAATATTTAATTATTTATTTATGGCTTATTTATTTATTTAAATTATTTATTTATTTAAATATTTATGTGTGCATTCACATCTCATAATATTTTATGACTAGCATTTTAATTGATCAATTGTGTTAAGTTTGAAGTTGGGGACTTTAGTGTTTGGTTGAGAGATGTTTGGTTGGGGTTTAATTGTTCAAGATTTAAGTAGAGAGGCTTAAGGGTATATTTCTTTTTGTAATATCTTAACTACTCCCCCTTCCCCCTCACTCTTCTCTGCATTCTTCCCCCCCCCCCTCTCACCGATTTCTCTCTCTCTCTCTCCTCCATGGAAAGTAAGTTTCTCCCTCTCTCCTTCTCTCTTCTTTTTAGTCCTCTTCCTCTCATTGTTTCTCATTTCTCATAAAATGAAACTTGTTTAGATCGTCGATAGGATCGTAGAGGGCTAAGAATATTCGAATTCCGTCAACTTTGAGAAAATCCGGGTAAGTTACTTTTCCCCAATTTTTATGCTAAAATGTTCATCTTAGTTTATGTAATGCTTTAGTTCATATATATGCCATTTTGGTTGAGTTTGGAACTTATTTGTATTTTTGTTCATCTTTTGTGATTTTGAAATGTTGGGATCAAATCTTGATTTAGGATTGCTAGATGGTGTTATTTAGGTTCCTTATAGGCTTATATGTTTGTTTTGGGTACTTGGGTATGCTAATAGAAGTGTTGGGAATGTTGGGTTTGATTTGGGTAAGGTTTATGTTTGATTTGGTAAGAACTTGAAGAACCCGGCTGATTTTCCTCCCAGTCCGTCGACCGGGCGCCCGCCCAGATTTAGCTAGGCGCCCGCCCGTCTGTCCTTTTTCCATCGGCCAGCCTACTGCCTAAATGAGCGCCGCCCGCCCCTTGGCGAGCGCCCGCCCGCCCCTTTTTCTGGAAATCATATTTGTGTTTGTTTAAGACTAGGTTGTATTTTTAGTTTGGGTTTTAGAGGCACTTGAATTGAGTTTTCTGTCTTTAAATGTTAGGATAGAAGTATATATAGGTACTCTAAGATTTAGAACGAAAGGAGTGAAATTCGGAGCTAAAACAGGGATTTTTCATAATGTCCGGCCGAACACTTTATAAAAATTGTCCGTTTTACGCTCAATCTTCCGGAGGCCATAACTTCTTCGTCCGGACTCCGTTTTAGACGTGTAAACTATTGTTGGAAATCTCTTTTCGAGTACTACGCAATGGTTCTATTGGCCGCATGGTTCCATATCATAATGGTTGTATCATGTTTGAGGTTTAAGATCAAGGTGTAGTCTCGGTCTAGGTTCCGTAGTACTATTCTAGTTGACTTAGTTGGGCACCGTGGAATACTTTAGTAATTAAAATTGGTTCCTTTGTGAACAATGGTGTTATGTAATTTGATCAAGTATTGTTTGGGAATGTTTGGGCATCTTATGATGTGTTCGTGATTGTTCCAATCGAATTGATTTTCGAGTAAGACTTGGTCTAGGTTTTAGGCGATGTCCTATAGTACCTAGAGGGTTGTTATTGAACACCAAAGTGTAGGGTTTAGTCTGGTCGTGATCATGTTCTAATAAGGGTAACCTTTTGGATTCGTTTGGGGTGTTTAGAATTTGTTCGTTATGGACGGAGGTAAGCGTGAATTGCCAATTGGGTACTTACGGTTTGATTAACTTAAGGTGTATTCATTCTGATTTCCTACTTTGGAATTCCAAGTGTGATGAGGTGAGTTCATAGTCCTAGTATATCTTTATGAGTAAATGTTTAGGGTCATTTTGGTAATAGTCATTGTGCCATTTGTGAGCGACCGTTTGGGTTGTACTCTTTATGATTAACTTGTGGGTATCATATTTAGGATGTATTTGGTATGTGCCTTATCTTGGAATCATTATGTTTTAATGGTCAATGTTGTTGGACTCTTTTAGGAGAAACTCCTTGTGTTTTTTGTTGTTGAACTCTTCTTGAGTAATCGTTTGCATCTTTTATGGTGATTAATTGGTATGGTTCCCTACTTGGAATCCTTAGTTGTTTACCGTGCTAGTATTTTATTACTTAGCATTTATTTGAAAGTCCAGCTGGTATTTGTGTTTGTGTCGGGCGATGTGAGATATTGTGATGGCACCGGCCAAGTCATTATGGTGTCGACCATGTTTTGCCCTTATTTCCTCTTCCAGATCGGCCTTGGTTGAGACGTTTTGGAGCATGACTTTTGTGGCATGGCTCCCGCCCTTTGTGGCACGTTACTTTGTTATTGGTTCCGGTACCGGGGGTATTCTCTTCAGCTTTTATGCTACTATGAAGATGGCTTGATGGGTTGATTGATTGATTGGTCGGTTCTAACGGGGTTCTCTTCAGTTGTTATACTGCTATTGTTGATTGGTTGATCGGTTGAAGCTGCGCAGCGATTGTTCTATCAGTTTGGTGAAACCTTGGCTCAGTATCCTTTGTTACGTGTTTATTTCAGTCTTATGTGCTGCATGATGGGTTAGTCGTTATTTCCAACTGGTATGGGACAGTTTGGCGATAGGGAGCTTTCTCATTTGTTGTATGTGATTTACTTGTTCAGTTATATCGTTGATTTGCTTGATATTATGCCATGTAGATGCATTTAGTAACTTACTGAGATTTTATCTCACCCCGTTTCTTGTTTCAAATTGATTTTCCTTAACCCCCCCAGGAAAGCAAGTGGTAGCGTTGTGAGGTCCGTTGTAGCGGGAACTTCTGAGCAGGTTGATCGCATTTGGGATAGTTGCCCTTCGGAGCCTTTTACGCATATTATTGTGGATTCGTAGTCGTTCAGTGTTTTGTATATACGGTTGCACTTTGGGTATTTTTGTTAATAGTTGTTCTTGCTTC
Source organism: Campanula takesimana (assembly GCA_026119855.1). Classification (NCBI taxonomy): domain Eukaryota; kingdom Viridiplantae; phylum Streptophyta; class Magnoliopsida; order Asterales; family Campanulaceae; genus Campanula; species Campanula takesimana. The sequence goes on from JAOWBW010000465.1 coordinate 986,021, forward strand.
CAAGTTTGTTTCTAGTCTCCGAGTTATAATCTCGTTGAGGTGTTGCTTGATGGTATAGATTTCATAGTTGAATTCACCCGCCCGTGTTTGGTATTTTGTATTTGGAGATGTATATTATGTAAAATTTTATATTTATGGATTTTTGAGATTTCCGGGGCGTACAGTTGGTATTAGAGCAATGGTTTTAGATCTTGAAAGAGAGTAAAAACTCTGATATTGAATAGGTTTCAATATGGGTGTTATAACTTTGAGCGGTTTAGAAACTAAGTTTTTGGAAGATAAGGTTAGGTAGAAGTGGTGGAGTTATGAGTTGTGATGTTGACGTCGAGTGTTCTTCTCTTCTGGTATATCAAGTATAAGATTGATATTAATAGTGTTGGTCCCCTTGGGGTAAGTTGGTTTGGGAATCGAGAGTGCAAATCTGATGGCTCGGGCATATCTATTTTGTAAAGTGGACAGCGTTTTTGCTATGTTCGCCTGATGTTATCATTCATGGATTTATGTTGAGGTGTATTCTCGAATACGGAACTACGTGATTGTTACTAGTATATATAGGATGATTTGGTTATGTCACCTATTACAAGATATTGATGAGTTAAGGTTAAGTGGTGTGGTTTAGCTTTCCGTGTGTTACGAATTTTCTTGTGTGCCATCGATAGGTGGTGAATATTTCTATATTAGTATGTTTGCCTTGTTTAGGATCATACTAAGTATATATAATGTTCAGGTTCTATCTTGAAAGTCAGAAAATTTTTATAAGGTTGTGCTGGGAATTAGCTTATTATGTTGGCAATATTAATTTTGAAGTCTGGTATAATTTATATGGGGGGCAATATGTCGCTTGATCGATAGGGAACTTGGGTTATATGATGAGTTAATATAAGCTACAATACTGATAGGTGGATCGGTGGACATATAGTATCGATTTGGTTAGAAGAGTTAAAGATTCAATTTGAGAATTTCTTGATAGGAGATGTTTCTTTACTTTTAGTACATCTACGCGAGTGCATCGGGAATTGTTTAGTATGAGGAATACTTAATTTATTACGAGTCAGATTAAGAAGTTGAGTTATGATACTTTTGGGATCATTTTAATACATGACTGGAATGAGTTAAAGCAATACGAGTTATGAGTATATTGTGGAAGTTATAATCATTAATGATAGTAAGCGCCTTCATTTAAAGGACAACACATACTTGAGAAAGTAAGAAATTCTCGAGCAATATTAAGGGCATTTTGGGTTTTAGTTAAACAGTTGTCCCTGGTTCTGAATCTTTTCTTAGTGGCGTCTCGTTTGGATTAAGGATTTGCAAAGGAAGTTGAGTATAGATACTTGGGCATATTAAAGGGTGCTATGATTTCGTATTGGACGGAGCATTTTATTGAATATTTCGGATTATCAGTGATCCTTTGTAATATCTTTTAGAGTTGTAAGTTGTAATATATTACTATTTATTGAAACAAAGATGTGTGAAATTTCGGATCGTTACTGTTGCTAACTTTAATGGTAATCCTCAGAGATATAGTCACGTGATGAACATTTGGAGGATGAGAAATTTCTTTAGCTTTTCATAGTTTAGAAGTTGAGTAAGCTCGAGATGGTTTAATGTTTTGAATTTTTGGATATTTCCTTAGAAACTAAGTATGAGGTAATGCAAGTAGTTTGAGAAATCAAAGATTTTGACTGTATTATGTTTTATCTCATGAGGAAGTGAGTGTGGTAGGGGAATCTCATTTGATCGGATAGTTGATGACGGTAAATTTTTTAGTATATCTTGAGTCATTGGGTGACAATAATTGTTAGCCCTATTCCTTCTCTTATTTGTTCGGGTAGTAGTATGATT